>LR753373.1:907910-1124284 GCA_902729485.2 Mus minutoides
GGGGGGGACAGAGTACTGTGGTGCATCTCTGTGGCATCTGCACTACTGAGCTTGAAGTCAGCCTGAGCTGCATGGTGAGTTTAAGACAGTAGTCTACCAAGGGAATGCAGAGGCTCAGCTTATGGCCTCCACAACATAAGTAATATCAATAAACATGTATTATGTGTTTGTTACAACCATGCCATGATAGAGCCTAATAGTCATTAGGAGTTACAGAGTGGGCTCAGGGAAGAGGAACCAGGAGGCAGGGAAGACTAAAAAGGGGGTCTGTCTAGTCTCTTAATGGTGGCTGGGAAGTGACAACCTTCTGTTTGTCTCACACAAGACATGGCTTCCAGCTAGGGTAAATGAGAACTCTGGAGTAGAGAGAGCAGAGTGTTCAGAGGACAGACATCAAAGGTCAGCTCGCTGAACATTCTCCATTGTCTGATGTGGTGCATAGTCTACCTTATTCATAATCACGAGGTCATAAAACAATCTTCCTGAGAAAACCAGAACAGACCTCTCTTCAAGGCAGGTACACGAGCACTCCTAGAAACCCGCAATGAGCACTGCTTGCTCCTTATTCTCACTTAAGAGACTCCGCCATTCATTTCCCAAGGCAGACCCTAACAGGACTGGCAATGTACTGGCAAGCAAGTGAGAATATCTCCCACCTGCTGAGCACCTAGAAATTAACAGGAAGACAACAATAACAACAACAAACAAAAACCCACTCACTAAACACAAAAACACAACTGTCAAAAGAATCATACCAACCACATCTGAAAAGACATTTAAGGTCAGTAATAAAACAAATGGTAACAAGATACATCGCTATTTCCAAATATATCCCTATTGCCAAAGCAAACCAGCAATAAGAAATATGTCTACATAGTAACAACAGTGTTATTTCCATAAATTTACCCCAAGAAGAAAATTAAACAAAATATATCTAGACATTCATTACCACTTTATTATTGAAATTTGTCTTTAAAGCAAATGTGAATATAAAAATTCATTATTGTTTTTTTAATTCATTATTTTATTGTATTTATTTAGGGTATATATGCAAAGAAACGACAACAAAGACAACCTAATATGGTATGGTATTACAGGACCACTCACAAAAGGAAACAGCCCTCTATATACATTAAAAATTATATTGGGAGGCTAGAGAGGTGGCTCAGTTGTTAAGAGCACTGACTGCTCTTCCAGAAGTCCTGAGTTCAATTTCCAACTCTCACATGGTGGCTCACAGCCATCTGTAATGCATCCAATTCCCTCTTCTGGTGTGTGTAAAGACAGAGCACTCATACACATAAAATAAACAAACAAATATCTTAAGAAATTATACTTAGTTATTAATAGATGCCAACTCCTCTCATAATGTTTTAAGAAAACTATACTTATGAATCCATGTAAAATGTACACTAAATATTACTAAGTAATACCAGAAGATGAGCAGAGTTCAAATTCCCAGAACCCACATAAAAATCCAGATGTGGACATGCACATCTGTGGCCCCAGAGCTGTGGGAGAACAGAAACAGGGGCATCTCTGGGGCTTGCTGGCCACCATCTTAATTCCAGAGAGAGACCTGTCTCAAAGGAATAGGCGGAGAAGGATAAGGTCAGAATCCCAGTTCCTCCTCTGGCCTCAGAAAGCGCGTGCCCAGGAATACACCCCCTGCCACACACACACACACACACACACACACACACACACACACACACACACACGTGCGCACACACATACATCTATGATATCCGTCAGAATTGCTTAGGTTCCACTGTGAGCAATATAAACTATGTGGGAGTGAAGGGCAGGCCCGGGTGGTCACAGCCTGTGCGGACCAGCTGCTTGTTGGTACCAATGCTCACTTACACAGCAATTGTGTCATCACGTGAGCTGCAGTGTACCAGGAGAACAGGCTATCTAGAGAGTAGACCCACTCTTCCACCACCGATCCTCTCCTTCCTCCTTCCAACTAAGAGTACCCACTGCTCAGAGTATTTATCTCCCCACTGCAATAGCACTAAAGTGTTCTCTCCCGACCCCTTCTTCATATGGTACTTCTCTCTGTGCTCTGCATGCAGCAGGATATGGGTATGACAGACTTTCACACTATAGTAACTGGCAATGGGATGCTGGCCGCCATCTTACCTGGCTCACTGGCAACCCTGACAGCTTGAGTAAGAGTTGTGTGGTGAAAACACCCTTGGCCTAAATTGAGTTCTGTGACTCACTAAACAGAAAGGAGGAGCCAAGATACTAGACAGTGTGGGCTTTAGTGTGCAGCAGGCATGGCTGTACCAGGGGCAACAGACCAACCTGCAGGGCACCAAGGGTTAGGATGGTTTTTCTCCTCTGTGTTCAGCTTGCTCCTGATCAGGACAACAGCCAGAGTGACCAGAAAGCTGAGCAGCCCAGGTTTCTCAGGGCCCTGCACAGGCTCCAGAAAGCTACAGTGGGCTGTGTTCTCTTTCACCATGTGTTGGGTTACCAACAGAGCATAGACACCTACTGTATATACACAAGGTTTTCACATTAGCCACCAGATTCTTGGCCCACAAGAGACAGATCTGAATGGTGCTTAAGATGCAGAGAAAGACATTTTGAGTTCACTGCAAGGAGGTAGGGTGGGGCAGTTATGCATGGAAGGGATTTTCCAAGGAAAGAATGAGGGTGCAGAGTTCTGGGGAGTTTGTTCTTTGTGAATTTAAGCTAGTCAGTGGAATAGTCACAAATTCCCAACTACAAAGGAAATCACACACAGGAGTGTGGTTATGAACCATCTTATTAAGCTGGAAGTTGTGGCACAAATCTGGTCCCAGTGCTCTGGGGACTAAAGCAAGATGGCAAGTTTGAGGCCAGCCTGGACCACAGAGAGTTCCAGAATGGCCTGAGTAAGGAGTGGGCACTTGGCACTCTGCTTTTAAGAGAGATTCCTAGTGGAATTCCTATGTAAATCAGAAAGTTAAGACATTTAGATTACCTCATCAGTTCTATTCTGTGACTCAGTGGTGATGTGCTTGATACAGAGTGTGACTAAAGCTGTTCTGTTGAAGAGATGGCTCAGTCAGTACCTGCCATTCAAGCATGAGGACCTGAGTGCCAGCCCCAGGACTCACATTATTATGATGGGTATCAAAGCATAAGCTTGGATTCTTGGGGCCGGGCAGGCAGAGATAAGTAGGGCCCTGAGGACCCCCCAGTCAGTCAGCCTAGCCTAACTGATAAGTTCTTGACCAGTGAGGGACCCTGACTTAAAAACACAAGGTGGAGAGTAACGGAGATGTCCTCTGAGGTTGACTCCTGCCCTTTAAATGTTCACACAAGAAAGAGTACCCTTTTTAGTGTGTAATTTACTCAAATAGCAGCTGTGTCCACAGGAAATGAAAATGAGCATCCTCCCTAATACACTGCATTCAAGAGATGAATTCAAGGAAGATGCAGCTGCTGCCTAGCAAGCTTGCTCTCCTGCACAACTCCGTACTTGGTCATACTGTCTGGGAGGACACCTTTGTTAAGTGCTAAGGACATACACCTGAGGTAAGAAGAACACTGGATCCTATCACAAGTGTAAGACTGGTATGCTCTATTGACATCTGCAAGTCACTTAATGGAACTGTGTCAGGCTGCTTTCCTGTGTTCAGCAATTATTGGACTGAGACCTTACAAGGATCAGGGAAGCTGGCACATGAGAACTCTAATGTCTTTGCAGATAACTTAAAAAAAATCATTTCAAAATAAAAATCTTTTATTTTCCCAAATCCCTTATTTTCCCTTTTCTAATAAGTATGTATAAAAACTCCCATGTATTTTAAAAAAAAAAAAAAAAAGCTTCACCTCACAGGTGACACTGTCTCAGAGCATCTACTGCTCTGATAAATACAACCAAAAACAACTTGGGGAGGAAAAGGGTTTTTTGGCTTCCATCATCCGGGAAGCCAAGACAGGAATTCAAAGCAGGAACCGAAGCAGAGTCCATGGAGGGTGCTGTTTACTGGCTTGGTCAGCCTGCTTTCTTATACAACTCATGGCCACCTGCCTAGGGCTGGCTCCACTGGCAGTGGACTGCACACCCCCACCCCAATCATCAATCAAGAAAATGTCCCACAGATATGTGTACCTGTCAGAATGATGGAGGGATTTGTTCAGATGAGGATAGTTTGTGTCAAATTGAAAACAACAACCACAAAACCCAAAACAACAACCAGGACAAACAGCATTCTGAGCTGGCATCTCCCAAAAGCAGGTGTTACTGTGTATAAACACAGAGAGTTACAGACACCCATATATATACCGTGCAGGACTGGCTCGAAGTAGCATAGGTGGCATTTAAACACTTGCTAATATACTTGCCTTGATCAGCCCTAATTCTTCACCTCCAAGCATATATTAAACACATAGCTGAAATACTATTATTGTTTTAGAAAGAAGTAGCTGGTTGTTCAGTGTGAATTTTTAGTGATCAAGGAAAATGATAAATGAGAAAATGTTAAGTTGGAAAAAGTCAAAAATTAACATTAGAATACTACTCCATTAATTAATTATATGTGTATTTATATACACAAAAGGAGAGAATTGGCTCCCAAAGTTTGACCTCTGATCCCTACACACTTTCCATGGTATGTGTAAACCTACATTCACACATACAATAAGTAAAAAACATTTTTAAATATACAAATTAGGAAGAAAGGCAAAATGCTACTAGAGGTCATACAGAGCATTCCTACAGGAGCGTTCCTACAGGGCATTTATATTCTCAACTTTATCCTCTTTTCTGTGTTCCAACCTTTCTAGTTTTCCTCTTTACACACACACACACACACACACACACACACACACACACACACACACACACACACTACAGTCTATCCAAATGCACACACGTTACAGTTTACCAGGTCTTGTCTATGCCTGTCGGAAATCTCTCA
Source organism: Mus minutoides (assembly GCA_902729485.2). NCBI lineage: Eukaryota > Metazoa > Chordata > Mammalia > Rodentia > Muridae > Mus > Mus minutoides. The sequence goes on from LR753373.1 coordinate 912,833, forward strand.
TTTCTCATCAAGAGGACCTAAAATTGGGCTCCAGAACGCACCTTAAGCACGCAGTAGAGTGCTTCTGTAATCCCAACTCCAGGTGACACGGGAGCCAGAGCCAGTAGAACCCTGAGAAGCTGTAGGGCTGAATGGCCTAGAACAGGCAGCACAGCAGCAAGAATGAAAAGACACAAAGACACCCTGTCTCAAACACCTGTGCCCTCTGTCCTGTACAAGTCTGTGTGTATCCTTATGCCTGCACTTATACGTTAACACAAACACACAGACAAAATTTTAAAACAAAACAAAAAACCCCAAAAACAGAAAACAAAACTATATGCCTAGTAAAGTCACAGCCTCTTTGTGTGAGTGCCCTCGGAAGTTCATGCCAGGTAAACAGCAAGCACCTCCCTCCCAGTTTACCCTTGTTTAAGGGATGAACGGTTGCATTTAAAATTGTTTAAAGACAGAAAGAGTCCTTAGAAATATCTAGTGACTTTAAATGGAAACCAGGCAACTAACAGTGCACCTGAAACTTTTAAAACTCCCGGGATTCGATTACAACACCAGGGTTTAAGGCATTGCGATTCAACTGTGGAGTGAAAACGAACTTGAAGAGACTTCAGTCAGGCCCTCTAGCTATGGGAATAAACAGGGTTTCGGGTGGGGACAGGGCTCTTCACCGGAGTCATGCGACACCTATCACGGAAAACGCACAATGGGCCCTGTCAGAAACCTCAAACCGGATCTGTTCACAACCCTAGAGAGACCGCGAGGTGTGACACAATCAAGGCCACCGGGCACCTTCTCCGAAGTGTCAATCAGAGCAGCCCGACACCCCGGGACCCCATGGTCAGTCAGAGCCGGCCCCGCTCCAGGCCTGACGCAAGTCCAGAGCCGGTCCACATCCCCCTGCCTCCGCCAGCTCTCACTACCTTGTGGATCGCCAGCCCCGCCCAGTGCTTCCATGGCTTTTCCCCGTCCGGGGGCGGGCAGCCCCAGCGAGCCCACCACACGGACTGCGCCCTCCCCACTCACCGGCTGCCCACGCGGCGTCCTCGGGGACCGCCGGAGCCGGGAGAACCAGGCCCGCGGCGCTAAGGCGGACTGGATACAGGACCGGGGCGTGGCGTCTTGGCCAACAGGAGGCGTCAACGACTGGGAGGGGCGGGGCCTTCCGGCTGTCACTCTGCGTGGGGGGGCGGGATCACCGTGAAAGGGGCGGTACCCTAGTAGCTGTAAGTCCCGAGGGAGGGGAGATGGAGGTGTCAGAGCGAAACTTCACTGGCTGACGCTCGGGAAAGGGGCGGGGCTGCGGCGGGAGGGCGTGGCCTTAAAGGTTGTCCTTTCGGTGGGATGAGGCGGAGCTGCATGGGCGGGGCCTCATCAGCTGTCATTGTAGTGAGACGTGATGAAGGCGGGGCTGTGGCGAGTGGGGTGGGGCTTAGCCTGCTGTCACTCACGGCAGAAAGGGAGCCTCATCCGGAGGGGTGGGACCTCGCTGGTGGTCATTTTGATGGGATGGGTGCTGGGGCTAGGCCTTATTGAGTAGGGAAGGGAAAGGATAAGGCTTCTTACACTTCCCTTTTCTTAGCTTCGTTTTAGATGTACCCGACTTCCAGGTGATGAGAAGCTCAGATCAGATTTATTAGTGAACCCCACCTTGCAGTGGTCCATAATGCTCTCCTTCTTTCCAGTTGCTCCCTCTAGAACACTGGTCCTCAACCTGTGGACTGTGAACCCTTTGGAGGGCTCCAATGATGCTTCACAGGAGTCACCTAAGACCACTGGAAAACATGGATATTTATATTATGATTCATAACAGTAGCAAAACCACAGTTATGATGTAGCAATGAAATAGTTTCATAGTTGGGGTCACTAAAGAAGAGGAGCTGTATTAAAGGGTTGCAGCTCTAAGAAGGTTGAGAATCACTGCTCTAAAAGGACAGTGTTACAGGTTTCCCTGCGGGCAGACTGAGACCAACCTACAGATGTGTGGTTTACTGACTGTTTTCAGCCCTGCCACCTCCAGTCTCTGCACGTTGCCCTCTGGCTTGGACATGGGTCGTCACCCTCCCTTCCAAGTTCTTTCTCATGGGCTGTCCATCAGCCTTATTTCAGATCAGCAACTGTGAGGAAGCTCTCCCTGCCAGCCTACCCACTGGGAACCAAACCCCTTGCTCTGCAGTTCCTGAGGTTCAAGTTTCACCTTGTGATGTCAGAGGCAGGTTTGCTTTTCTGTTTCTTTTTTTTTTTCTTTTAATTTTATTTATTTATTCCCTTGTTCCGGTCAACCTCGCTCGCTCTGCTCGACCCCGCTCGCTCCGGCCAGCCCCACTTGCTCCCGGCCGCCCCCGTACGGCCCCGGCTTGTTCCAGCCAGCCCCGCTCGCTCCGATGCTTGCTCCGGTTTGGCCCCGCTCGTTCCCGCTGTCCCCGTTCGGCCCCACTCGCTCCGGCCCTGCTAGCTCCGGCGTCCCTGCTTGCTTCGGCCGTCCCCGTTCGGCTCCGCTCGCTCCGGACAGCCTGGCTTGCTCCGGTTGGTCTCTCCAGTCCAAGGATTCATTTCTTATTATTCTTCATAAGTACCCTGTAGCTGACTTCAGACGCACCAGAGGAGGGCGTCAGATCTTGTTACGGGTGGTTATAAGCCACCATGTGGTTGCTGGGATTTGAACTCATCACCTTCGGAAGAGCAGTCGGGTGCTCTAACCCGCTGAGCCATCTCACCAGCCCCCTGCTTTTCTGTTTCTTAGTGAGCTTATTCTTTCTGGATGTTTTCTAAAAACTAAACAACAACAACAATAAAAAAAATGGAGAAAAATTGTCTGATAGCCATCCTTCTCAACCTTCCATTTCCAGTTCTACAAATTGGAATTTTACTAACAAAAGTTGAGGAATTCTGGCCTTTTAAAAGTTTTTATACTTGGCCTACACACTGTAATACATTTTTTTCTTAAGAGTTATTTTAAAATATTCTTATCTTGTAAGAATGACTCACTAAATAACCTCTGGCTATCTCCAGCGTGGCAGCTCTGATTCTCCATGACTTCCAGCTTACCTCAGTCCTCACAGAAAACCCTTGATTTCTTTCAGCAAAAGAAGATAATACTTAAGGAAAGTGCTCTCCTCCTTTTATGCCATGTTCATAGCTACAAATTAAACAGGTTCTTTGTCCCTTGTCTTTCCCCCTGTTTCTCTGTGTTCCGTGGACTACAGCAGTGAGCTCCCCTGTTCTCTGACTCTGGATGCATTTGGTTGCTGGGGCGTGGGCAGGAGATTGGATGGTTGGAAGGAAGAGGAGGTCATAGTTTTTATTGCTTGCCTCTGTGCTGAGTCACTGCAGGTTGGCAAGTTGGTTGTGCCATCCACAGAAAGCTGCAGTTGTGGCCAGGAAGCCTTCATACAGTTGAGTAACTCTCTTCCTTCTGGCTCTAGACCTGCCATGGTGGTGACTCTCACCTGTCACTTGTATCCAGTTAGTGTTCTAGTGCTGTGACAAGACACCATGACCACTTCAACTCTTATAGAAGAAGCATTTAATGGGGGCTTGCTTACAGTTACAGTGGTTTAGTCCATTGTCATCATGGGGTGGAGGACCATGGTGGCAGGCAGGCAAACATGGTGCTGGAGAGGTAGCTGAGAGTTCTACACCCAGAAGCTTGAACATCTGGAACTTCAAAGCCCAACCTGAGTGACACTTCATCCAACAAGGACACACCTACTCCAATAAGGCCACAAATCCTAATCCTTTTTAATCTTTTTTTTTCCAGATCCCTGGTGATTAAGCATTCAAATGTATGCACCTACAGGGGCCATTTTTTTTTGTTTGTTTGTTTGTTTGTTTTTCAAGACAGGGTTTCTCTGTGTAGCCCTGGCTTTCCTAGCACTCACTTTGTAGACCAGGCTGGCCTCGAACTCAGAAATCCGCCTGCTTCTGCCTCCCAAGTGCTGGGATTAAAGGAGTGCGCCACCACGCCCGGATACAGGGGCCATTTTTATTCAAACCACTACAGCTAGGTTCAGGGTGCCAACCATCCTATATGGTTTCCCTGCGTTCTACACATGCCTTTTGGAACAGAATCAGCTTCTTCTTTCTTTCTTTCTTTCTTTCTTTCTTTCTTTCTTTCTTTCTTTCTTTCTTTCCTTCCTTCCTTCCTCTTTCTTTCTTTCTTTCTCTCTTCCTTCCTTTCTCTTTCTCTCTTTCACTCCCTTTCTTTCTTTCTCTCTTTCTCTCTTTCTCTCTTTCTCTCTTTCTTTTCCTCCTCCTTTTCTTTTTTTTAGACAGTTTCTCTGAGTAGCCTTGGTTGTCATGGAACTCACTTTGTAGAACAGTCTGGCCTTGAACTCAGAGATCTGCCTGTCTCTGCCTCCTGAGTGCTAGCTAGTATTAAAGGCATGCACCATCTCTGCCTAGCTTGGAACAGTGTCTTTAAAACTCTGCTCACGGGGAAAGCATTCTGGGTGCTGGTTCTTTCCTGGTTTGCTACCCTGAACACTCTCTATCATCCCCAACTAACTCTGCTGAGCTGAACTCTTCCCAACATGACTTAGATGTGACTCAAAATTACATGTTTGAAAATCTTGGGATGGCATCAAGAAAATATTTTAAAAAGTAAAAACCAGGGCCAAAGAGATGGCTCGGTGACTGAGAGCACCTTTGCAGAGGGTCAGAGTTTGATTCTTGGCACCCACACCAGGCAGCTCACAGCCTGTAGTGTCAGCTCCAGGGAATCCGATTTCCTCTTTTAGCACATGTACACACAAACACACATAAATTTTTTTTTTAAAAATTGTTTTCTTTTGTTTTGGTTTTTTGAGACAGGGTTTCTCTGTGTAGGCCCAGCTGTCCTGGAACTCACTGTGTAGACCAGGCTGGCCTCGAACTTAGAAATCCGCCTGCCTCTGCCTCCGAAGTGCTGGGATTAAAAGCATGTGCCACCACGCCCGGCAAAATATTTTTTTTTTATTCTTTAGCTTACTTTTAATTTTATGTGCATTGGTGTTTTGCTTACCTGTGCATCTGTGTGGGATCCCCTGGAACTGGAGTTAAAACATTTGTGAGCTGCCATGTGGGTTCTTGGAATTGAACCGGGGTCCTGCTGGAAGAACAGCTAGTGTGGTGCTTTTAACCACTGAGCCATCTCTCCAGCCCCTAGAAATGAATAATTTTTAAAGTGAAAAGTTAGCGTTAGGATATAGTCCAGTCAGCAAAGTACTTGCCTTTCAAGTGTAAGTACCCGGTTTATTTCTATAACTCACATCTAAAAAGAGAGAAAAGAAAAAAGAGCTGGCATTGTATGTTTGTGATCCTGGCCCCTGGCCTGCCAGTGTAGCATGATGGTGTTCCAGGCAAGTGAGAGAAGCCATCTTTAAAGAAACAAAACAACGACGATGACAACAACAACAACAAACACCCCATAGTGAAACAGTGACTATCATTTGAACAACAGGTTGTTCTCTGGCCTCCATATGCACAAATACACACACATGCATCTGCACACACATGAACACTCACACACAGGAACACACAGACAACAAACACACGATGTAAAAAATATAAGGTTCTAGAGAGAGATGGATAAAGTCTATATAAATAGCAAATGTTGGTGGAGAAGTACTGTTCTGATTATACAAATTTGCATTTGAAATGTAACATCTGACAGTAACCTTTAAACCAAATCAATCGTAGTCAAATATTGTACTCAGTGTTTAAAATGTCTCAACAGATCAAAAAGAAATAAATGGGATAGAGGCTGACCTTTAAATTTTCATTAAGATTTTTTGATGTTTTGCATGTCAACACCGAGGAATGAAAAACAGAAGCGTATTTTCATATTTTAAAGATCTGTTCCATCTGTGTGGAAAGGAATAATGTAAATTCTTTGCATTCTCCCTGTAGGGCGGACTGCAAACCTCTCCTTGTTAGGATGGGCATGTATCATGTAGGTATTTTAGTACCTGGCTGCACGTGCTACTTCAGTTCCTCTGTGTTTGATGGCAACTCTGTCATGTGGAGAAGGGCTGCTTGACATCTGTGGACTGACCAGAGACACAATTTGGCTCTAGGTGCCTTTTCAGTTTCTCATCTTAGCAAGGGGCAGGCTAAATGGCTAACAGGTCTTTTTTTGTACTTCTGTGTGTCTAACACATTTTTGGGACAGAGCCATTGGAGTGCTCACCTGAGAAGAAACCCGCCTGGCCAATGCTGGGTTTCAGTCCCAATGGGTAACTTAACTAGCAGAGCCTGTTATCAGTAGGGCCAAGAGCTGCACATGGTTTTGAATTTTATCCACGTGTGAGCTAACAAGTCAGTCTGCCTCAGCATCATGGACGATGCCAAGACGCAACCAAGTCAGAGACAAAGGACACTCCCGCACTTTGCTTGTGGCCATCCTCACTAGCTTTGTGATTGTGTTGGTCACGAGGAGATTTGGTGGCTTCTGATAGTCACCCCGTTGGCTGCTACAAGGACAAATGCACAGCTCCACGCTATCATGTTTAGAGGCCTGAAGACTTCCTTGGTTCTGTTAGGAACTCTGCTGCAAAATGAGGTCTGCGGCCTTGAAACACAAAAGGATTTCAGGGCTGGTCACTGGGAAGCAGAGTTAAGGTTTTATTAAAAATAGAAAGGGCTCAAGAAATGGCAGACAGGACCTAAACTCACACAGGAGACAGCCCCTGGGTATGCCCACGAGGGGTTGTCTAGATTAGATTAATTGAAGTAGAAAGACCCAGCCAACTGGGAGAGTAGGTCCCATGGGTGAATAAAAAGGAGGAATTGAGCTGAGCATTAGTGTTCATCTCCCGCTGTTCCCGCTGTTCCCGAGTGTGGGCGCGGTGTGACCAGGGCCTCACATTCCCACCACAGTCACATCCCACCCTCAATTGTGAGTCAAAGTCTCTTAAGTTGCTTTAAAATTATATACATGTATATGTATAATTTAACCGTAGAACAATGTTCAATAGCACGGCAGAGGGACTGGGTGACAGGCTGATGCTGGCGTTGGACAGATAGCAGTTTAAGTTGCTTTTGTGGGAGGAATTTATCTCAGCAACAGGACAAGTAACGATAAACTGCCTCAGATTTTTTTTTAATTAAAAGACATAAAAAAGTAAATCTGTCATCTTTTTCTGCTTGCGGTCTATTTGTTTCAATCAGAGCCTTTCAGAGTTCCTTCATTGCCTGCTGACGACCACTCAATGAGAAGCATCACATCACCAACTGGGTCCTGTCTAGGCTCTGGGGTACACATACACATTCCAGAAAGAGGAAGGGCACCGTGTGCAGGGCCCCAGGGAGGAGCCTGTGGATGGGGGTGAGGAAAGGAACACCTCAAAACGGGTGCTAAGTTGATGTGTACAGCAACCTGATCTTCTGTGCTCCCACTGCAAGAGCACAGGAAGCTGGAGGCCTGTGTGGCAAGCTACACAGCGTTTGGGCAACCTCACTGGGACCCGTTCCTTGCCTCACTGAGCCCCACTGAGATCTGAACCAAAGCCCAAAGCACTCAGAACAGTTGGGTGTTCCTGTTCTGAGTTTTCTGCCCACTCTCCCTCCCCCCAGCTACTGGGAGCCTCCCAACCAGAAACCAATTGGTTTCCGTCTGTGTTGAGAGGGGCCCCGCCCAGAGAGCAGCCCCAGAACCAACCAGGGTTGCCTGGTAGGTGAGAGGTCCAGCATTTTACTCTCACTGCGCATTGGGCGGAGTGGTTTCCTCCAGCTTGAAGCCCTCTGTGTCAGAGATAAGAGACAGAAACAAACCAGCTCAGCTGCCCCCCAACGCCCCCCCCCCGCGTGCCTACTGATTTTTATCCTTTGTGTCAATAAAAATTACAGAATAAAAAAGTAAAATCAGCACCATCGGATGGTGGACCTAGGAGCTGCCATTTGTTCTGATTACATTATACATTTACAGTTATTGATGGGGTACCTTTTGGAACTCAAGCTTCAATTATTCTTGGTGAGATTTTTTTTTTTCAAAATGAAATGTTTAAGTAATCCTTGGCTAACAGGACCACAAGGAATTCATTCATGACCTTCCAGTTCTCAGCACAACAGAGGGGATGAACTGAGAGTCACTCCTTTTTCACCAGCAGGAAACTGCAATGTGTGGAAACCACATTTTTTTTTTCCTAACGTTAACTTTTGTTCATCACAATTGAGAAAGTTAAGGGGAAGGCTTGCTTGTGATATTTTTATACAATGCTAATAAAAAAGAATATAAATTGGAAATTTTTGAATCGCAAGTACTCCTTTGAAAGCATATGTCACTGTGTGATTTTTAGCTGTCAAAAATCGAAGCAATTAACATGTCATGCGAGGTACTCAATCTGCTCAACGGGATATGAATGGGATATTGTGACAAATCTCACTATTCATGAAAATTGAATTGTATATTTAAAAAGGTAAAAGTACTTAACTCAAGTGTCCAGTGACAACTTGATGATGTGTGGGTCTGAGTCCCAGCTTGAGAGGCCTGGATGGAAGTGTTCTGTCTTTGCCATATGAGGAGGGATTCATAGGCTGTGTTGCTGTACGACAGCGCCCCCACGTGGAAGGGTGAGCACAGTGTCTTCACAAAATTTCCTGGGGCTTAATAAAGTCCTTGTAGATAAAGCAGCAACTAAAAAGCACACATACAGTTGCCTTACAGAGTTTTTGAGAAGCTGGACTGAGGATGGCTCCACCTGGTGCTTCAGGCTGAGGCTTTCCCACTCCGATGGTCACAGGAGCCTGCGGTGGCAGAAGGCAGGCGGGTCTGATTCCACAAGGCTGGCACACGTGACTTGGCAGGAGGTTTCGATTTCCCACAGACAGCTCCATGAAGTGGTCACCGGGTACCCATGACATAGCCCCCGGCTGCCTGCATAAGGAGAGGAGAGAGAAGAGAGGGCAACTTCGAATCAGCCAATCCTCAAGTCACATACATCTTCTCTGCCTTTTCCCCTTTGTTAGAAAAAATACTAAGTCCAGCCCACATTCCAGAGCTCCATTTTTTGAAGGGAGAGTCAGAGTCTGACATTTTAAACCAAGGCCGAAAGGCAATGCAGCTAGACACGGCTGACTCAGCAGGTTCCATCTACACCCTTTCAGGGTTCACAGGGCTTGGTTGTGGTTCTGTAGATCCCAAGGCCATGCTTCTCAAAGAAGCCGAGAATCTGTGTGAGATGAAGACACAGGCAACTTAGCTTTCCATAACATACAATGTAATGATGTGTCTGGGTTTTCTTGAACAGGAGCCATTTGCAACAGCAGCCCCGTTCCCACAGAGGACATTTATGTTGCTATTGGTGGCAGAGTTGGTTGAGCTCATGGCTCTGTCATTGGCCTAAGCAAGCCTTGTGACCAGGAGAAAGAATTGACAGAGACCTATAAACACTCCTGGGCAGCACCTCAAGGTGAGCCACTGGAGAAAGTTTTGGCAACACGAAGAAATGCCAACCCCCAAGGCTGTCCTTTGACCTCCAGCATTTACTGTGGCATTTCGGTAGGATAGCTATTCTTGGCGGTAACGTGGCAGGCCCGAGAAGGAACCTCAAACGAAGATTTGCTTCTATTGATTGGCCCCGTGGGCACGCCTGTGGAGAATTTTCTTAATTGGTGGTTGTTATAGGAGGGCTAAGACCACTGTGGATGGCATTGTCCCTGGGCAGGTGGGCTTGGGTTATATAAGAAAGCCACCTAAGTAAACCAGAAGAACTAAACCATTGAGCAGATTGCCTCCAGACTCTCGACTTTCAGTTCCTGCCTCGGTTTCCCTTGATAATATTCATCGAAATAAAGCCATCTGAAAGTTCCTTTTGGTCATGCTATTTATGCATGCAGTAACAGAAAGCAAAGTAGAACATAACCACATAGCCCACACCCCGTCTTGGTTAGGGTTTTACTGTTGTGTATAGATACCATGACCAAGGTAAGTCTTATAAAAGACAACTTTTAATTGAGACTGGCTTACAGATTCAGAGGTTCAGTCCATTATCATCAAGGCAGGACCATGGCAACATCTAGGTGCAGGAGGAGCTGAGAGTTCTACATCTTCATCTGAAAGCTGCTAGAAGAATACCGGCTTCCAGGCAGCTAAAATGAGGTGGGTTTTTGTTTGTTTGTTTTTCGTTTTTTTTTTTTTTTTTTTTTTCCGAGACAGGGTTTCTCTGTTTAGCCTTGGCTGTCCTGGAACTCACTCTGTAGACCAGGCTGGCCTCAAATTCAGAAATCTGCCTGTCTCTGCCTCCAAAGTGGTGGGATTAAAGGCATGTGCCAACACTGCCTGGCTAGGATGAGGGTCTTAAAACCTATGCCCACAGTGACACACCGTCTCCAACAGGCCACACCCTCTCCAACAAGGCCACACCCACTCCAATAAGGCCACACCTCCAAATAGTGCCACACCCTGAACTGAACATATATAAACCATCGCCATTACCATTGTAATGTGGCAACTGAAAAACATTTTGAAAAAGTTCTGGGAGGGCGTGAATTTACGTTTTACTACGTGGTGAGAAAAAAGTAGGAAGTGAACCTTCCAGAGACTTTTTGGCACTTGGGATCTATGCCAGTCTACAAAAATTCATGTGCCTGGAGCTGGAGGGAGAGGAGGCTGTTGACTGGGGTGTGGGTGCAGGATGTGGAACAAGCTGGAGCCATTGCAGGAAGTTGTCTGCCCCTTTACAGGTGATAACAGTGACGGAATGCCTCTATTCGTGCCTGTTTCATCCAGGTTTAGAAACAGCATAGTAGAGTTACTAGAGCAGATGGGGATGCTTGCAGCAAGCTCTTACCATTGTATAAACTAGGGTACACTTTATTCTACATTTTACTCTCTGTGTGTGTGTGTGTGTGTGTCTGTGTGTGTGTGTGCTCACGCCAGTGTGTGTGCATGTTTGTAGGGGGGTGAGATGTTTTTTATATGCTTGGCTCAGGGTGTGGCACTATTTGGATGTGTGGCCTTGTTGGAGTGGGTGTGGCCTTGTTGGAGTAGGTGTGGCCTGTTGGAGTGGGTGTAAGCCTGTTAGAGTAGGTGTGGCCTTGTTGGAGTAGATGTGTCACTGTGGGCATGGGCTTTACGACCCTCATCCTGGCTGCCTGGACGTCAGTATTCTGCTAGCAGCCTTCAGATGAAGATGTAGAACTCTCAGCTCCTCCTGTACCATGCCTGCCTGGATGTTGCCATGTTCCTGCCTTGATGATAAGGAAATGAACTTCTGAACCTGTAAGCCAGCCCCAATTAAATGTTGTCCTAAGAGTAGCCTTGGTATTGGTGTCTGTTCACAGCAGTAAAACCCTAACTAAGACAGTAATTAATGCCCAAGTGATGACCTTGAAGCTCTGTCAGAAACCTAGTGGACGTTAAGAGAATGGAATGGTTTTTAATGGGATTTCATGTTTCCTGAGTTTGGGATTCTATGGTTTTTGATTGATAGATGGTCATGAATGGTTGGCTAAATTCCCCAATCATGCAAGTAAATAGACTCACTGTGTTCAGAGGCACAGCCATGATGTTTTCTGAGATGCAATAAAAGTCCTGCCATTGTCAGTCTTAGCAGCAGGAAGGTGGGAATCCATCTTGGGCCTTGTAGATTGGAGAACAAACATTTACTTACAAAGCATAACCTTTTATTTCTATTTATTTGTACATGAGTGCCCGTGTCTGCGTGCCACATAAGTTCAAGTGGCTCAGAATACAGAGGGGTGCATTGGATCCCCTGGCGCTGGAGTTATAAGTGGGTGTGAGCCATGCAATGTGAGGGCTGCAAACTGAACTCAGACCTCTGCTGTTAACCACTGAGCCGTCTCTCCAGCGCCCTCTTCATCCAAATACTGTTCTTTTCATCAAGGAGTCCCAAGTCGAGCTCACCTGGACTGCAGGGCTCCTGTCCTAACATAGGCATCTCTCATAGTCTCTCTTGCTGCTCCTGTTACTGTCAGATGTGTTGCCCTACTTGGAGAAAATTTCAAATCACTGTTTACAGAGGCAGAAAATCAACTCTCACGTGTCTGTTTGGCAGTTGAAGAACTAAAATCCAAAAAGGTAACAGGACTTGCCCTAGATTTATATAGCAAGCCAGTCACACATGACAGCCGTGCTTCCCTGTTCCAGGGCAGAAGCCTTTGTGTAAAGGTTTTGGAGTGGCCTGTGCCACTCCAAAGCCAATATAGAGCTTTCTACCACCACAGCCAGAGAAATGAAAGAAGAAAATGTTCGAAGATGATATTTTTGATAAAGCATTCAACTAAAAAGGCTAAAGTACTGCTTGTTGTATTAAAAATAACTCAGTTAGAAGGATTCCATAAACCTTTAGCAGTGGGCATGTGCCTGGCTTTACTCACCTAGAATATCTCTGCATTTCAGGGCTAAGAAGGTGGCTCAGTGGTTAAGAATGTAAGGGTCTATGATTCACCGAAGAATGACATCCTGGACTCATATGTATGTAAATGCAAAGAGTGTTTTATTCTGTAGAACTCCAGCATGCTGGGGTTTCCCTATTTCCAAGATAGAGAGATACCCAAGTGAGCTTGAAGGCCCAATTTATAGCACATTAGGGGAATTCCTGGGTAGGTGGGCTTTGTCTTACCCTGTCTCTAAGGACATCCCATTGCCTGGGTGTAGGGGCTGGCTGGAAACTGATGATCTGTTGGCCTAGCTTCAGGCCAGGTGATAGGGCAGTTTCTGATTAGCTGCCTGAAGCCTGGGTTTTTTTAGGCCTAATCTCCTGAACTGCCAATTTGAAGTCTGTCATGGAATCAGCCTAGCCTTCTCAAGAGCATTGGCTGCTCTTCCAGAGGACTTGGATTTGATTCTCAACTCCCCCTCGGCAGCTCACAATCCCTATAACTCCAGTCTCAGGGAATCTGATGCCCCTCTTGTGATCTCTGTGGACCCTGGGCATGCATGTGCTGTGCAGACACACGTGCAGGAAACACACCCATACATATGAGATAAAAACAACATTTAATTAAAACTCAAGGACTGGCAGCACTGTCCTTCAGATTTCCCTGTAGTGTTTGTTCTCTTGGTTTTGCCTTTACAAGGAAGCGTCTGTACAGAAGACTGTGTGTAACTGGGTCTGTGTCCCGGCTCAGGTCACACCAGGCACAGCCCTGCCTGCTGGGCAGCTTACAGCTCACCCACTTCTACAGGGCAGCTGAACCATAGAAAATCGATCCTAAGTGACTCAATACACACGGAGAGGCAGGGGCATGCTTCTAATGGGTGAGGAACGTTGCTTTGATGCTTCGATACTGAGCTCTGGAGCGAGGCGTGCTCCCTGTCAGAGAGGTGTTGTTCTTGTAGGCCCTCCCGGCAGACAGATCTGAGAAAAGCAAATGGCCTTTTAAAAAGATCGTTCTTTGTAAAATGAATCCACTCAACTTATAATAGTTTATTTTAACTTTGACTTTTTTATTAACCTTTTCATACATTGATTTAGGTCAGAAGACAACTTGAGAAGTTGATTCTATGCGGGTGGGTGGGTCCCCTCGATTGAACTCAGGTTCTAGCTAGTCTTGGGGGCAAGTGTCTTCTCCCGCTGAGCCATCTCACTGACCTCTCTAATATTTGTTTTTGGCATTTACTTCTGGGTTTCATGTTATATAACATTTCTTCAGATTCTGAATCACACATTTGTCTACTAGGTTAGAACCTTAGTATTGTTCTAACAACAAAAATGCCCTGGCTTTCGCTTATCCTTACATCATCCCCTGCTGAGGTAATAAGGAGACTTCTGGAGCAATCCTTTTGTTAACTGCTGCTGCCACATTTGAAATGAAGTTAGGCTCATTTGTCCCAATTTGTTTTCCATTTTAGGATTTTATTTTTATCTTTTTAAGTTTTGAATATGTGAAATGTTTACCCAGAGCTAAATTTAAAAACTGTACGAAAAGGTAACCATATTCAGAGACGTATCTCTTGGCGGTCCCCTTCCCTCGCGCCCCCCCCCATCTCCGTGGGGAGCTGTTTTTAGTGGAAATACCTAAATGTGCTCTTATCTTACCTTTCTCCCTCTGTGACCTGCGGTAGGCTCACATCTTGAGTCTAGAAATGAGTCCTGGAAACGATATGGTTCACAGATATTTCCCTGTGTGTTTGTAGGACTACCTGTATGTCCCACAGTATGTCTGGTGCCTCACTACAACAAACAGAGTTGCCTTACACAACCTTGTGTAAATAACTGGCTATCTGTGTTTTCAGGATAGATTCCTAGAAGTGAAGTGGCTAGGGTCAGAGGCTCACACATCCGTTTTGAGATCTTTCCAGATCTCTTTGTATTTTGCAGGGATTCTGAGAAGGAAATGCCCACCATCTGATTACTGGAATCATTTCCTTCAGCATGAAGCTCTCCATGTTAAAGAACTCATTGTGTTCCTGACCCATCTGAGAGATAATTTGCAAACATTCTTCCTTGTCATTTATATTTTGATTTAGGGCTACTCTATGTGTTTCAGGTAACTATTATGTTCATATTTCCCTCTTTTGTTTGTGGGATTTAAAAGGTTCACCTCATTCTTTAGAACTGTGTCTTTTGTCTTGGCCAGACTTGATGGGAGTCCATTTCTGTGTCAAGTAGAGACTTACTTCATGCATCTCCGGATGGCTTTTCCTCCCATGCCATCGTTTTGGGACATAAAGGCTAGGGCCAAACAGGTATATCTACCTTTAACATAGAAGAGACTTTCAGGATTAACCTGCATATGAAGCAACATTGGGGCTAATAAAGATATTCGAACATAGGCTTAGGCACAGGGTTAAGAGAAAGAGAGGTACTCAGAAGCAAGTAAGACTTACTCAGAAGTCAGGGCATGAGCTTTTCTGAGAGCCACAGAAAGTGAGAAAAACCAGAGTGTGGGGATGGGGTCTTCATGGGAGCATGGCTCATGGTTTTGTTTTTTGTTTTTTTGTTTTGTTTGTTTGTTTTGTTTTGTTTTTCTGTTTTCTTTCACCACAGGGATATATAAGACTTTTTTGTGGGCTTTGAAGTTACTCTTCTTAAAGCTAAGAAGTGTAGAAGCCATCACAGGAAAGTTTTGCTAAGTTTCAATCCCGGAACTAACAGCTGAGGTGCTTTTAACAGAGCAGCAGACCTGGCTGCCTGGCTCTTCCAGCATCCCCCAGTCCCTACCCAGTACAGGGTATGGCTGGCATATCCTGGCCCTGTGCTGTCCTTCCTCCATGGGCTCTCCCCTATATAATCCAGACATTCTGGTTACACCCCACCCCACCCCTCTCTTCTGTACCTGAGGCCTCTTGTGTACAGCACTTGCTCCCCCTCTCCCCTCCCCTCCCCTTCCTCCTTTCTATGTGGCTCACTCTGGGCTCTCATAGATGTTCCTGTCTCTGCCTCCAGCTATGCTCTCCCTTTTATTTACAATAAACTCTCCCCTTCAGCATACCTAGGAGCCATCATATCCTTTCCTCTCCTGTTTATTTCTTGTTTTCATTCAGGTTCCACAGGAACAGTGGACAGCACTACAGCCATAAGAACCCGGGATTTAGAAGAGCAGAAATATTTACTGAAAATAAAATGAAGGTAACATCCTTACCTTGGTAAATCTTTGGGAAGCAATGAGGCTCCACCCGAGGTCTCAAACACCCAGCCTTTAAGCCTGGCTCTTGATATAAAATAAAACACCCACCCATGCAAGGACTATAGTTCCGAGTCAGCAGACTTCATAGCAACAGCAATTGTGCTAGGATTCTCCTGTCACTGCTGACTGGTGAGAGGCTTTAGTCAGACTCCAGGGTGGAGGACTCTCCCTTCCCATGGGTCTTTGCTTTTTACCCTATTTTACCCGCATCATCTATTACAAAGCTCCTCTTTGTTGGGCTCATGGAACACATGCACTTGGGAGGGAGGGAGGCAGGACATGACAGCTCCATGTGACTGCTCCACATGGCTAAGCCTAGGTAGGGTTGAGAGGGATTATTGTAGATATGGGAGAAGACATGGACAGAGGCATCTAGAAGATTCCAGACCAAATGTGGCCTGCAGAATAAACCCGGCCATGGGGGTGGCAGAGGGGCAAGCGGACCAAGAGAGATTCAGGAGTAGAGCCAGCTAGGGACCCAGAGACCTTGAGAAAGCCAAAATGTCTGAGTTGTATAGGGAAGAGAGGTTGGGGGGAAGGGAAATGTAAGCCTAACACCTGGGAGAGGGAGCCACAGTACTGAGGGATGCTGGGAGCACTGCACATCATCCACTTTGATGTGCTAATAAGCAACTCAATTTCTTTGAGACTTAACCTGCTATGGTCTGACCGACACCCCTTCCCCTCCTCCCCTCCCCCACCCCATAGCCATTTGTTCCATGCCTGTCAGCTATTTCATATCATTGCCGAAACATGCCTGCCAGTCATTGACACAGAGAAGTGACTTGGCTCAGAGCAAGGACATGCTGACCACACACCCTGTTTTGTTCTGTGTGAGGTTTGCTAATCTTAAGAAACCTCACAAAGCTTTATTATGTAGGACCCATCAAATCAAAAGTCAATATCAACTGTTACTGCCTAGGATGGCTTGAATCAGAGATGACCACTTCCTATGCCTGGGAATGAACTCATTGTGGGTTTTGTGGGGTTTTTTCCTCTGTAAGCTGACAGAGAAATATATTTGGTGTCATAGTTCAGATAAATCTGAACAATGTCCCTGGTCTGACCAGGATTAAGATGTGTGTTCAATAAACTCTTCCTACTTAGCTGATATCAGTGTTCCTTTGGTTTGTGTGGCAATTCCTGAACCCCAACAAACCCTATTTCATCTTGTGATCCCTGGTGGAACAGGCTTGCCTGAAGCTTGCTGGCCATCAAGCCTGGCCTAACAGGGTGGTAGTCTCTAAGGAGTTGACACCTGAGGTATTCCTCTGGCTTCCCTACTCAAGTACACACACACATGCACATCCACACATGTATGTGTACACACACACACACACACACACACACACACACACACTCACTTAGATGTGCCCTTTTATCCTTTAATCATGCACTCTGCCTGCCAGAGTTTGACTCCAACAGTCGCAAGTACACTCTAGTCTATCAGCACAGTCTGTGGCTCTCTCCACACCATCTTAAAAACAGAACAAAGAAAAGGGGGTGGGGAGGTTCTGTTGATAAGGAGAGAGATTATTGATTACTTATCAGTGATATCAGCCTTAGCTATGAGTTCATTTTTTATCGGATTAGCCTACAGGTAATTTATGGCTTGCTTTAGAACCTAAGCCCTTTCTTGGAGGTGCCCAGGCTGAACTCCTAGGATATATCAGAGACTGCTGTTTTCTACCTTGAGAATAATCCCATCACAAGCATCTGAGGTTCTCTGGAGTGTGTCTCTCATGTGTTTGCCAAACAGAAGTAATCCCAAGCCCTACATTTCATTCCCTACCCTGCACCTCCACCCAGAGCCTGAGTTCTGTGCTGCTCAGATGCCTTTTCCTCCCTCTCTGCAGGATTAGTGGAAGCTCTGGAAGACCTGGCACATCCTGACCACAGTGCTGAAATCTGAGCAGCCTCTGCCATCCAAGGTGTGGTTCCCAGCCCAGGCCGGGAGAACTTCAGTTCTACATATCAGATCTGCTTTTCTTCTTCTTCTTCTTCTTCTTCTTCTTCTTCTTCTTCTTCTTCTTCTTCTTCTTCTTCTTCTTCTTCTTCTTCTTCTTCTTTTCTTCTTTTCTTCTTTTCTTCTTCTTCTTTTGCTTTTTTCAAGACAGGGTTTCTCTGTGTAGCACTGGCTGTCCTGGAACTCATTTTGTAGACCAGGCTGGCCTCTAACTCAGAAATCTGCCTGCCTCTGCCTCCCGAGTGCTGTTGTAGATTGTCTCTGTTATTAAGAGTATAAACCCTCAATATCAAATGAAATAAATTAAAATTAAATTCTCCTTTATTAAGACTCTCTTAGATGAATAAAAACTCAGAGACTTGATCAATAGCAGGCCTGTTTTATAATAAACACTGAAGAATCATCAGCCTGACTGTAAGCAGCACTGTCTGTGAGCCTGAATCCAGGTGAAGAAGTACAAAGCAAGGCAAAGGTGAATCCACTTGGACATAAGACACAGTAGGAACCTAGTTTTAGCTTTTAACTATTCTTCTCCAAATTGTGGCGATTTCAATAGAAATGGCCCCATAAGTTCATATATGTGAATGCTTAGTCATCAGGAAGTGGTGCTACTTGGTAAGGATTAGGAGGTTTGGGCTTGTTGGAAGAAGTGTGTCAGTAGGGGTTTGAAGTTTCAAAAGCCCATGCTAGGCCCAGTTCTGTCTCTTGGACTGTGGCTCAGGATGCAGCTCTCAGCTACTGCTTCACACGATGTGTGCTGCTGTGATCATGGGGTAAGCCTCAGAAACTGTAAGCAGGCCCTCAATCAAATACTCTTTAATAGGAGTTGCCTTGGTCATGTGTCTTTTCATGGCAATAGAACGGTGAGTAAGACACTGGTCTTAAAAGGTTTAAAATATATTTTAAGACTGGAGGGACGGCTTAGGGCTAAGAGTCCTGCTGCTTTAGCAGAGGACTCGGGTTCAGTGGGTTCCCAGCCCTCACAAGGTGGTTCACAGGTGTCTGTGACTCCAGTTCTGGAGGATCTGACACCCTCTTTTGGCCTTGTGGGCACCAGGCATGCATGCTCAGGGTGCACAGACATTGCTCAGGTGGCACCACCTGCTGAGCAGCT
Source organism: Mus minutoides (assembly GCA_902729485.2). NCBI lineage: Eukaryota > Metazoa > Chordata > Mammalia > Rodentia > Muridae > Mus > Mus minutoides. The sequence goes on from LR753373.1 coordinate 931,480, forward strand.
CACCTGCTCACCGTGTTGCACAACCTTCCAGCACTATGGGCCAAAACAAACCTAAGCCTCTGTGAGGATCTGGTGATTTTAAAAATAGCATCACAAGGCTCTCCTCCACATGGATAAACATGATCCTGGAACTCACACCTCCCACTCTAAGGCTGAGAATGTCACAAAAGTGTGTGTGTGTGTGTGTGTGTGTGTGTGTGTGTGTGGGTGTGTGTGTGACACAGCACTCCCCACGTAGGACAGAACCTGGGTGGGGTGGGGGTGGGGAGGAGGGCACTGCGCTCCCCAGTTACAATTGGAACGGGTGGGTGGAGGTGGGGAGGAGGGTGGGTGGGGTGGGGAGGCACTGAAACATATTGAGTGTGTGATATGGGGGAAATACTTGGCTGAAAAGGAGCACTTGAAAAACCCAGAAAACCCACAAAGGTACTTGAGAATGATCAAAGATACCAAGTCTGATGTCCGTCCTTTATCAGTGATCAGAAAAGAGAAGACAGTAGAAATCAAACTTTTAAAAGGACGCACGGTAACTTGACAGGGGTGGGATAAAACTGTGAAGAATCCCCTTTGTAGATGTTTAAAGTAACTGATTTGACAGCAAGACTATCCTCAGCAGGCTTCGGGCAGGGATTAGAAGGGAGCTTTAGGAAGAGTTCACACCTAGAACTATATCACTGGACTGGTCTTCTCCAGGTTTGAAGCTGTTCTGAGCGTCCCCAGCAGTGAGCACTCAGCTTGTCCCAAGCCAGCTGCTGGCTCCCAGCTAGTCCAGCTTCTTTCCTTTGCTGTGACAGGTTGTGTGCTGTCTTAGCATTGATGCAATGTATTTGAAAGAAGCCACCAACCTGACATGCTGCTCATCCAGGCTCCAGGAGCATGGTGGCCGTAACAAAGTGCTTCCCATATTCTTCCCTGCCCTTTGGATGTGCCAACAAGCACACATTCTCTCCATTACCTGCTGTTTCCCAGCGACTATACTTAGGAGAGGGCAGTCACACTTGAAGTGATAGCTGAGACGTCAGATTAAATTTGGGGGGAAATCACAATTCATGACATCTTTCAAGAGTTCACTCATCCTGCCCAACCTGGGTGGACAGATAAAGTTCACTGAGCCGACGGGGGCTTTAATACCGCCCAGAGGAAGCCCCAGGGGAAGTGACTTAGTAGGCAAGTAAGCTCATGCAAAGTCAAGGCACCTGGACATGCCACCAGACCCCCTAAGAAGAGTACACGTAGCATGCACACTGAAAGGGATGTGGTACGTGTGGCACATGCAGTCAATTCAGTCTTCTAAAATATGGGGACAAAATGTTTTAGACAAGAGGTTTCTTTTGCCTGTATCCAGGCAGTGGAAATGCAGGGGTGAGTGGTAGCCTGGGGTGTGGGTGGGGTTAGGTGGATGCTGAAATCCATAAGAAGACATCCCTTCCTCTTAGCAAACAGACTTCCTGAAGGCTCAGCCCACATTACGAAGGTTCCAGTCTCTCCTCCAGCTGTTGTATATGAATCTTCTACCTGGCACTTAGTCATACCAGGGCAGACTGAATCTCAAACCCAGTATCCTGATGCACTTAGGCTGATTCCTCCAGGGCACAGCCTCAGGCAGGGCTGCAGAGCGTCCCATCTTTATCCTTGGCTCCTCAGGAGTTGAGAGGGAGCTGGAGCAACAGAGTAGGTATGATGGTTTGTTTATGCTCGGCCCAGGGAGTGGCACTATTAGGAGGTGTGGCCTTGTGTCACTGTGGGCATGGGCTTAAGACAGTCCTCACTGTAGCTGCCTGGAAGTCAGTCTTCCACTAACAGCCTTCAAATGAAGATGTAGAACTCTCAGCTCTGCCTGCATCACGCCTGCCTGAATGCTGCCATGCTCCCACCTTGATAATGGACTGAGGAACCTGTAAGCCAGCCCCAAATAAATTTTGTCCTTTATAAGACTTGCCTTGGTCATGGTGTCTGTTCACAGCAGTAAAACCCTAAGACAGTGCGTGGCCTGCCTTCAGTGTTCCTTTTAAAGGTCTAACTTAAGGCAAGATGCCCTACTTCATTGAGTCAGGAGGTTTGACTGAGAGGCCAAATCTACTCCATCTTGGAACCAGCCTTCATCTTAAATTAAAGAGAAAGACCTGAGAATTTGGCACATAGCTGAACCCAAGCTACACCCAAGTACCAGGAAGGACCCTGCAGCTTATCCTTGGCCAGAGTTACCCTCTAGCTACTTTCAGTTAACAACAGTTAATCAAAGATTAGTCTCACCGTTTCAGATGTACTTTCAGACCTTTCATGATTGTATACGGTCTTGCTTTAGAGCATCTACCTGTTGGCTTACAATAGACATTCAGTTAGATGCTCGCCAGGCTAGATCCATCCCTGACACACACACACACACACACACACACACACACACACACACACTTTTATTTCCTATAAAACCTTGTCCAGATGAGAGTTTGGGGCTGCGTCACCAAACCATCCTGTGAGCCAGTGGCGAGTGAGCCCAAACTCGAGTTTTTAATAAAGAGACCCTAATGTGATTGCATCAGAAGTGGCTCCTCGGTGGTCTTCTGGGTTCACGAACGCTTTCTGGTACAATGGACAATATAAGATGGCTATAACCTCAAACTGATCTGCAGATTTGGTGGAATGCATGTCGAATCCCAGCTGCCTACTTTGCAGAAACTGAGGAACAGATCGTAACGCTCTCATCAGGGGGCGTGATCTTGGAGAGCAAACTTCCTTTCTCACTGAGTCTGCTGTGCCTCTGTATACATACACTAAAGTCTGGTGGTTTGATACGTGCACACCATGTACAATTACTAACCCAGGGGACCCAGCCCTTCCACCCGCTTAGACAGCAATCATTCTGTGTTGGAAATTTTGGACATTTCCTTGTCACTTTGAAATATAGCACAGATTGCTTGAACCGAGTTTACTCTGCTGCTGAGCTACAGAAAAAACAGGAACACTTCCTCTTCTGGGGTCTTAGAGCTCCTTACTGAGTCCCCTCTGCTCCTCATTGTCTTTCCAGAAGCTGGTCACCACTTTCCACAAGTGAGTGAGAAAATAGGTACTCTCCAATCTGGGTCTAGTTTGTTCAACTTAATCTTTAGCTCCATCCATGTTGCTGCCCCAACAGGATTTCATTCTTTTTTACAGATGAGTAATATTTCATTGTGTGTATGAACCACACTTTAATTGTTCACCTGCTGGTAGGCATATAGGCCAACTCTATGTTGGCTGTTGTGATATGTTGCAATAAACATGTATTGCACAGGTATACTTAGAATAATGATATATTCCCACTGGTATAACAGCTGGATCACATGGTAATTCTAAAAGGAATCTCCAAGCTGTTTTCCATCACAGATGGACTAGTTTACAGTCCCATCAACAGGACGAGAGGGTGCTTATCTCTGCATCATAACCAGCACTAAACAGCCAACTATATTTAAAAAGAAAATCAAAGGGTAGATTGAAGTGGAAACTTAAGGGTTCTTCAGAAAGTTGTTTGGATGGTGTTTTGCTGGGGCAGACATGTGAATGAACGTTTAGCTGAAGCAGACACAGGTGAAAGGATATTCCACTAAAGCAAGCATTCTTTACTAACAACATGCATGTATCTTACATCTGTAAGGTCCATCTTACATTGCCTAGTTGAGCTGCATTTGTTAGGACTCCATAGAGAGAAAAACGTTCTGGTGGTGTGCTGCAGTTTCTTGGCACTTCCTTGAACTCCTTGGGCTGATTGGCAGAATGATATCAGCCGAGAGACACACTTGCTGAGACAGATGCACACGCCGAGGCAAGACACGTGGAGGACACATGATGTTTGGAGGGTACAAATAGGACTCACTGGACAGTGACAGAAACTGAGCTTGGCTTGCCTATAGAGCTAGCTGCGCAACACTTGTGGGTTTTGATTCTTCGTTGATCTTTGCTTCCTTGAGAGATGCATAGCTGAGAACGTCTCCTGGTGTCCCTCAGGGTCCCTCCTGAGGCCTGGCTATCTATGCTAGGTGGTGCCACTGCTACTACTGATTCACATTTGCTATCCTAACTATACTAAACTGGACTGCTGGTGTATCCATGAAGTGTTTGCGAGTGGATCGAGCTGCCACAGGTAGCTTGTGAATTGAACTGCCAATATCCAGACAACATAGATGAAGTAGCTCCAAAGAACCATTCTAATCAGATCGATTTCTTCTGTATCCTTTCTTTCCCACTTCCTCTGGTGGGTGGTGGGCTAAAAGGGAGTTTAAAGAGTTTAAGAACCATCATTAAAGGTAGGTTTTGAAAAAATTAAAGTTACAGTAGATAGTTCACAGTTGCTGATTTCTGACTTCATGTTGCAGACAGAGTCGAGGCATACACACAGAGCAGGAGAGTAGAAGTGAGACTCCAGAAAAATCCTGTAAACTTGGGAGCATCCTACTTTCAACAAGAACACCCACATGATTTAGTAAAGGAAAGTAGGCTTTTCAGCAAGTGATATTCAAACTAGATATTCATAAACAAAAGGATAAAATCGAACCACTTCTAAGCATTTTATATATATATATACATACCCCAAATGAATCATAGACTTGAATGTATCATTTGGCAAGATGAATTGTTCTAATTACCATTCACTGTCAACCTGACACAGCTCAGAATCACCTGAAAAACTTAATCAGGTTAGTCTGTGGGCATGTCTATGAGGGGTTCCTATGACAGTTGATGTAAGAAGGTCTGGTTCTCTGTGGGCAGCACCATTCCCTAAGCAGGTGGCCCTGGCCTATATAAGGAAGTTCAGGCACAGCGTGAGCCTGACCTGGTCAGTGAGCAAGACACCAAGCAGCATTTCTCTGTGGCGGCTTCCTTCTTTGTACTTTGGCTGAGTTCCCTGGTCAAAGATAATGCTGTGTGAATAGCAAGCAGACCTGACTTCAGCCTTGCCTCAACTTGCTTTAATATTGGACTGTGACCTGGAAGTATAAGCCAAATAAACTTATCCCTTAAGTTGTTGATGGGTTGTTTTTGCTCTTTGTTTATTTTTTTGTTTATCATAGCAACAGAACAAAAAATATTCTAGGGTAGCGTTTTTCAACCTTCCTAATGCTGTGACCCTTTAATACAGCTAGTTCCTTATGTTGTGGTGACCCTAACCATAAAACTATTTTCATTGCTACTGCATAGCCACAATTTTTCTAGTTATGAATTATAATGTAAACATCTGTGTTTTCCAATGGTCTTAGGCGACACCTGTGTAGTGGCTGGTATTCTCTTGCTAATTGTGTTACCCAAAAAACCTGTTTTCAGTGTCCTGCATGCAGGCTAAAGGAAGCCTGCCCCCAACTCGATTTGATTGGCAATATAAAGAATTGCCATACAGCCAATGGGAGACAGGGGCCATGACCCTTAGGATGTCTGGACTAAGATGGGGAAGGAAAGGGAGAATCACTATAACCTGGGAAAGACAGACAGAAGAGATTTATTGCTACAGAGGGGAAATCATCCAAAATGTAGTTGTAAAGGGAGAGTGGTCCCAGGAAGGCCTGCCCAGAAGGGCAGCAAAGACCTTCAGAGAAGGTAACAGGGGAGCAAAGTTAAAAGTTGATTTAAAAGGTGTTGAGCCAGGAATACGGGAGTGAAGTGTAGCTAGCCGTGGGAGGCTTAGAAGTGCCCAGATACTGAGCTAATAGGGCATGTTTAAAAAAGCTAGTGTGTAGCCAGGCGTGGTGGTGCACGCCTTTAATCCCAGCACTTGGGAGGCAGAGGCAGTTGGATTTCTGAGTTCGAGACCAGCCTGGTCTACAAAGTGAGTTCCAGGACAGCCAAGGCTACACAGAGAAACCCTGTTTCGAAACAAACAAACAAACAAACAAACAAACACCCCAAAACAAAAAAGCTAGTGTGTGTGTGTGTGTGTGCCTGTGTTTTCCTAAGCAGATCCAAAGATGGCTCCTGGGCAGGTAAGCATGTGCAACCCACCAGGAGCCAAATGGTGTAGCAAAACCTCACTGCTATTCTCCTGTGACAGGGTCACCTGACCCTTCCCCAGATTGGTTGTGATCCACAGGTTTAGAACCACTGCTCTTAGGCCTAGAAATAAAAATATGTGTTCTAGGGCTGGATTATCATCATCAGCAACACATACAGATCTAAAACTGAGGTGAAGTTAACATTTATGTAACTCCATGGATAAACAAGACCACTGTGTATAGTACATTATGGGGAGATTTTTGTGGTTTGTAAATCATAACTCAATAAAGCTTAGAAGGGATTTAAGGGTTTTCATTAGCTTCTAGAAGAAAGAACAGTTCAATATTTATATTATCTAGTGTCAAAGGCTTTTTCTAACTAAGTCACTACAGGAGAAATAGTGTTACAAAAGTATCAGGAAAGTTGGTTAAAAAGTATGCCTATAATTTCTAGGTTAAAAGTATCACTTAGCCGGGCGTGGTGGTGCACGCCTTTAATCCTAGCACTGGGGAGGCAGAGGCAGGCGGATTTCTGAGTTCGAGGCCGGCCTGGTCTAAAAAGTGAGTTCCAGGACAGCCAGGGCTATACAGAGAAACCCTGTCTCGAAAAACCAAAAAAAAAAAAAAAGTATCACTTAAAAAGACCTGCAATACTTGTGAAAGACCTTTCACAATATTACCTTCGCTCATCTTCCATAGGGAAGAAAGAGGTCCAGTTGGCCTACAGTTCTATTAGTCTAAAAGCCTTGGGTCAGCCTTTATTCAGCCTCAAGGGAAAGTGCCTTCATTTAAACTGGACTGACAGGGATATTTCTGGAATGTGTTAACCACATACCAGTTTTTCATATTCCTTCCACCTCCTGCAAAAGCAAATAAATTAAAAAAAAAATCCTGACAGGGTACTATTAATTCTTAAAGAAACGGGGGACAAGTCTCCTCCAATACCTGTGGCTCTTCCCAGGATGTCTCACCCCGACCCCTACCCTAAACCTGTCCCTGCCAGGGCCTAGGCTTCTGCTTCCCTCCCCCCAGTCCAATCCCTATATAACGCTGCCATTTTGGCTACAAAAACCTCTAGTTCTCTTGGCCTAGGTGCTCTCTCTTGGCGAGCAGCTCCTTTCCTATCCTCTTCCCCCTCATTCTTCTCATGGTCTGGTTTAGACTACAGACATGCTCAGCTTGGACTCTTCCCCTGCTTGCTTTCTCCCTTTTATCTACAATAAAAACCTCCACACTTTAGAAGTGGCCATATCCTCCTTTTATTTCATTTTCTTTCCCCATCTGGGTACAAATAGGAAATGGCTTCAGTTTTCTTCCTCTATTTTAAAATGTTTAAATGCTTCCTCGGCCCCGGGCATCTCAGCAGGCACCACCAATGGTGGAGCACCTGTGAGCTTAAGTAGAAAAATGGTCCACATTTTAATTCTGCTGACCTCTGTCCAAATGGCAACACCTTATTAAGAGATGTAATGGAGGGGCAGGGCTCATGCTGTATCCAATGTGGAGACCTGGTTGCTATCAATGAATGGAAAACAGAAATAAGAAAGGAAAGAATATGGCTGGTCCTGGGTTTCAACACCAGATGAATGGAAAAGAAGGAGGAGGAAAGAGAGGAAGAAGAGACAAAGAAGGTGGTGGTGGTGAGAAAGAAAAAGGAAAGAACATGACTGTTCCTAGTTATGGTGAAGAGCAGGTTTTATTGTAAATGAAAGGGAGAGCACAGCTAGAGGCAGGGACATGGGGAGAGTCCAGAGTGGGCATGGCCAGTTAAGCTGGGCCTTGTAAAAAGAGGGGGAGGGGCGATCCAGACCAAGGGGTTAGGAAGGTAAAGAGTAGACAAAAGGGCCAGATAACCAACAGGGAAGGGCAGTCCAATACCTGGGATGGAGAAGTTTAGGGTAGGAGGCAGGGTGTGCCAGCCAGGAGGACCCTGTAACAGGTAGGGACTGAGGGGTGCTGGGAGAACCTGGCAGCCAGGTCCACTTTGGTATATTAAGTATGCCCCTTACATAGCCTTTTGTCCCAGGTTTGACACTTAATAGTCAGGTGTTAGGTTAATGTTGTCCAAGTTTGGGATTTTTCATTCCACAATTAGATGTGATTTTAGTGTTGGCTATTTCTTGTTGAGACAAGGTCCCACACAATCCGGGCTGGCCTGAAACCCATTATATAGTAGGGGACAATTGTGAGTGCCCTATCCCCTTCTGCCTCCACTCCATGAGTGTTGAGATGATGGGCATGCCCTCACGGTGCCAAGCTCGCAGTGCTGGGTAGGAATTTGTTTGGGAATGAGAATCACACATGACAGTAAGGATATGAATGTGGGTTTAAGTAGTTTACATGTTTAGGAAGGCTCATATTTGAAATACCACCATATTTCTGTCATACATTTAGGCACTTGAATTCAAACCCTGATTTGTATGCCTCCCAAAGTGCAAACTTTGGCTTTGGAATTCAAGCCATATTTCAAACATTAAAGATCATGCAAAAGAGAAATGTCTCTCCACTTCTCTCCCCTTGAATAAAAGCTAAATGGCTGAGATGATTTCAGAAAGCGGAGAAGGGAACTGTACTGTGGTGAGCATCTGGCAGCTCCATCTATGTCTAAGAGCTGAACTGGCTAATCCTGTATCAGTTTTCTGAAAACTGTTGAAATGGCTAAAATTACATATATGTGACCTGATTCTTTGTAAAACTCGGTTTGCCACAACACCACATCCTTTACCCTCTTTTATTCAATTTGAGACCCCCCTGTCCAAGAAAGAGTGCTATTTACATTCAGGGAAGGTCTTCTCTGTCAAACCACTCTGAAAACAGAATGATTTGGACTCTAAATCCAGTCAGGTTGGCAAGCAGAGACAGTCAGGAAGTTCTTCCACAACCTGTCCCTCATTTGTGTTACCACAGCGCTGCTGGTGCCTGAGAGCACGGGGAAGATTGGGAGTGGCTCTTTCTCAAGTCCGTGTGTTACCTGAAGATTCACTTTGGTCCTGTACATTCTATCTGCAGAATCATACAAAATGGTTTTGTTGCCTTAAAAATGGTCTGAGGGATGTGGACTGGAGACTGAGAAGTCACCTCCATTTTTCCTCAGAACCAGTCTACAATAAATTCCCAGGTTTGCAGTGCAGCAGCACTAGATTTGGCTTCCTGGAATCCTCATGGTGGCTCGTAACCATCTATAACTCTTGTTCCTTGAGATCTGTCACCCTCTTCAAGCCTCAGCTGGCAATGCATGCGCGTGGTACACTCAGGCAAAACACTCACATAAACAAAACTATATAGATAGCCACTTTAATAGCCACTGTAAAGGGAATATAAAGCAGCAGAGAGTGAAGAGAAATAGAAGAACCTGGAAAAAGAAGGAAGCTGCACAGAGCTCTAGCCAGTGGCTCCCCACAGGTGGGCAGAGGGTAGCAGGACCTCATTCAAGTCTGGTTGCAGGTTTTGGTGAAGAGTTGGTGCTTCTGGTGGGTGGGTCAGCAGGGGAGAAGAGCAGCTCTATTTTGCTCCAAGGATGACTCAGAGACAGTGTCATCTGTGTGGGAATCTTTTGTTTAAAACCTAGCTACCCTGAGGGCCTAGAAGCAGGAACAGTCACGGATGCCAGGAGCCCGAGGGCAGGCAGCCTTCACACAAGCCCTGGGGAGAGCCAGTTGCAGGAGGGCAGTAACCATGGCAGCAGGCTCTGCTCAGGCAGTGACATATGCAGGAGTGGCTTGAGGTTTTTTCATCACTTGAGAATAGCTTTGGACTTTGATCCATGAGCTGAGATCAGCAGACATACTTACTGGAGTTGCCTGTCTGTCCTCAAGTTCACTGCTGTGGAGACAGAAAGCTCCCAAGATCCAGAGGATACTTGGTTTGCACAGCTGCGTCCCTCCCTCCAACAGGGTGTTTAATGTTCAGCAGGCTCAGACAGATCTCAACCCAGTGGTTGCTTCTCCTTCTTCCAGGCCTACCCGCCTTCAAGTTAGAATATTAGCAACCGTGGATATACAAACGGGGAGATCTTGGAAGGGTAGGAGGATCTGCCTAGCCCACAGACTGCAAAACTAATGCTGGCCGGCAATGGTCCCTCATACTCAAAGTGGAGAAACTACTAAAATGAGGGCGGCTCTGGAGGATAACTGATGCTCTTTCAGTCCAGGCTCAGCAGCAGCACTTCAAATGAGGCCCCACACGTCCACATAGCAGGACCCAATTATATTACTATTTTCCAAAAACCAAATTTCATCAGTTCACTGTTGTTGTTTTTGGTGGTGGTGGTGATGGCGGTGATGGTGGTGGTGTGTGTGTGTGTTGTGCCAGAGTGTGGGCATGTGCATGTCATGGTTCATGTGAATGTGGTGGTCAGTCAGGCACCAACTTACAGGAGTCAGTTTTTTCCTTCTACCATGGGTTCCAAGGGTAGAACTCAGATATAATAACTCTGCTTTTCCTATCTGAGAGGTCTTAGGGACTGAGCTAATAGTCCTGATACCTAAGAAAAATTCCCAAATAGACCTGAAAAGGATATCAAGCCAACAAATGCACAGACACATAAGAAAATGGGTATGGGGCATGTGCCTTTAATGTCAGCACTTGAGAGGTACAAGCAGGCAGATCCCTGTGAGTTTGAGACCAGCCAGATCATCAGAGCAAGCTCTAGGACAACTAGGGCTAAATTGAGAAACCCTGTCCCAAAAACTAACAAGAAAAAAGAAGAAGAAAAAAAAGAAAAGAAAATATCAAGTAAGCATGACTTTAGTTTTAAACAATAGTAATAATTTTAATTAATAATATTTTAAAACTTCTAATTAATAATTTTAATTAATAATAGTTTAAACTTCTAATTTATATTAACAATTTTTAACTTCTAAATTTCTAAGTTCAAAACACTGACATGGATAAGATGCCAGAAGAGCAATTTAAAATTTACTTGTAAAACTATCAATGCTTTCAAGGAGGATACAAATAAGAATACAAATGAAGTAAGTAAATCAGCTCAGGACACAAAGACAGTCTGAAACATGAATAAGAAAGTCAGTAAGAAAATTAAGATTTTTTTTTTTTTTTTTTGGTTTTTTGAGACAGGGTTTCTCTGTATAGCCCTGGCTGTCCTGGAACTAACTCACTTTGTAGACCAGGCTGGCCTCGAACTCAGAAATTTGCCTGCCTCTGCCTCCCGAGTGCTGGGATTAAAGGCGTGTGCCACTACACTTGGCTGAAAATTAAGATTTTGAAAAGGAAAAAAGTACAAATGTTTGAGTGAAAATTTTTAAGAGATGGTGGAAAATATCTTTAGACAAACGGAAGGAAGAGTGTCGGGGTGAAGGACAAGGGAAAATCAAACAGTAACCACAGGCATGGCCACAACCTCCAGGAATCCTGGGATATGATCACGAATCCAAACTTAAGAATCCATGTCAAATGAATAACTTGACGATGTACCCTGAGGTCTTAAAAAAACAAGAGTAAGCCAAACCCTCAAACAATAGACAGGAGGGAACCTTAAAGATCAAGACCAATATTAGTAAAATAGACAAGAATAAAGTAAAAAAGACTCAAACAAAGAGTTGTTTCTTTGAAAAAAATGGAAAAATGCTTAGCAAAAAGAAAATCAAAGAATGAGAGAAAAGGCCTAATTGAGAAAAGTTAAACATGAATAAAGAAGCATCACAATACATACCAACGGCATCAGAATTCATTGGAGAATAGTTTAATAACCTACATTTAAAAAAAAAAAACCCTGGAAAATCTAGAAAAGTGGAAAGAGAGGTAGATACATTTATCCTACTCAGAGTGATACAAAAACCTCAAGAGATGCATTCTAGGCAACAGAACCAGTACCAGGCCGATTCACTGCAGAATTCTACCAAGTTTGTAAAGAAGACTCAATGCCAGTGTTCAACCTGTTCCTTAAAATATAAATCGGAGAGACACAAAGTTACACATGGTGGGTGCCGCACAAAGTGTAGACAAGAACAAGAAAGGCTAAGTAAGGATCAGACAGGAGGAAGGACTGAATGCAGGCTATGGACATGACTCATGCCAGAGGATAAAAAGCTAATTCGTTTTCTAGATCTAACTCTCTCATGGTCTTATTTTATTTATTTATTTTTGTGGCAGATGAATGCATAAAAATATATCCGATAGTAAAAGTGTAAAACTCGACAAGAAGCTCTGACTTTATAATGGCTGTTCGAACTATCTAGAAGGCTATCAAGTTACATAGGCTTTGGGTTAATTTCAGCATGTGATACTCTTTATAATAAGGCTTATTAAAAATAAATATTTGAAAAAAATGTGAACATGTTCAGCCACCAGGAAATATACATTAAAATTACGTGGAGAGTCCATCTCACCAGTCAAGAAAATAAGAAACAACAAACACTGGCCAGGATTGGGTGTGGTGAGGGAGGAATCTTTATCCTTTACTGATAGGGACTGTAAATTGATACAGCCTGTTAGCTACCTTAGCATTCCTTTCAGGTTCTGCCCAACAGGTAGGCATTGGTTGCTAATAAAGGGACTGTTTGGCCCCTCTGACTTTCTCTGCCCCTTTTCTCTCTCTGACCCTTCTCCTTCTCCGTCTCCTTCTCTCCCCTTCCTTCCTCCTCCCCCTCCTTCTCCATGTGTTCTCAGCTGGTCTCTCTCTCTCTCCCCCTCCCCTCCCTCTCTCTCCCCCTCCTCCCCCCTCTCTCCTTTTCTATCCTTTCTCTTTCTCTTCCTCTATTCCCTTCTCAACTCCCCTTCCCATGGCTTGAAATAAAGTCTATTCTATACTAGACCCATATGGCTGTTACCTTGTGGGTGGCAAGGGAGAAGGGATGTCTCAACATGGGCCGGCTGAAGCAACCTCTCTCATCGTACCATTCGATGCTCTACAAAATATATCCTTGGTTTTATAAGACACATCACAGCCACTATGGAAAACAGAACTGGAGTTTCTCAATAAACTGAAAACTCAACTACCATATGGCACAGCTATCTGCTCCTGGGTACATACCTGAAGAATCTAAGTCAGTCCCTGTGCCACAGAGATACTTACACATTCATTCCTGTGCTTGCCCACCATCTGGAGACCTTTTTTTTTTTTTTTTTTTTTTAAGATATCTTGTGCCTGTTTTCAGTTGGATTGTTCATTTTTTTATTGTGGCTTTAAAGCTTTTACTTTTTAATTGAATATGCATATTACCTCCTTAAAAGTTTTTTTACATTAATTTAGTGTGTGTGTGTGTGTGTGTGTGTGTGTGCACGCACGTGTCTTAGCATGTTCATGCCATGGTCCACATGTAGAAGTCAGAAGTCATTTTGCAGGGGTTTTTCTCTTCCCACCAAATTGGTTTGGGTATTGAACCTAGGTCCTTGGGTTCAGCAACAAGTCTTTATCACTGTGCTGGCTTTTACATTTTTATGTCTTGGATTATCTTGGATAATTGTCCTTTTTCAGATGTGCATTTTTCAAATATTCAGTCTATGGTCTGTTTCTCATTCTCAGGATACCAGGTTTTGAAAATCAGAAATTTCTGATTATTTTATAGTAGAATATCTATTTTTAACATAAAAATATACTTTTGTGCTGGGCGTGGTGGCACATGCCTTTAATCCCAGCACTCAGGAGGCAGAGGCAGGCGGATTTCTGAGTTCGAGGCCAGCCTGGTCTACAAGTGAGTTCCAGGACAGCCAAGGCTATACAGAGAAACCCTGTCTCAAAAAACAAAAATACAAAAACAAAAAAATATATATACTTTTGTTTCCTATCCTAATCATTCTAAATATTCTAATATTTGTATGTATATTTGTATGTATATTCTCTTAACTCCTAAAGCCTGTCTTAATGCAAAACCAAGTGCTTCTTCATATATTCCTGTGCTTATGATATTTTTTTGTTTGTTTGTTTGTTTGTTTGGTTGGTTGGTTGGTTTTTTCGAGACAGGGTTTCTCTGTGTAGCCCTGACTGTCCTGGAACTTACTCTGTAGACCAGGCTGGCCTCGAACTCTGAAATCCAGCTGCCTCTGCCTCCCAAGTGCTGGAATTAAAGGTGTCGGCCATGTTGCCCGGCTGTGCTTATGATCTTAAATGAGATAGGAGTGAGAACCTGATTCCAAACTCCCAGTTCATCATTCAGTGACTTGGGTGACCTTTAGCCTTCCTGACCCTTTTTTTTCTAGACAGGGGTCATACAGTTCATTGCGCATTTCTCCAGGCTGCTGGGAGATGAGACAGCAGAGCCCAGTGCAGTGCAGAGATCAGACGGAATCTCAGGGATGGCAGCTTGGGGCAGTGATGCTTGGTTTTTTAATTTTAAAATGCTTCATTAACAGATACTTTTATACTCCAAGTACAATGCTATACTTGATACACACACACACACACACACACACACACTCTGTGTAATGATTAAGATTGAACTTGCTATACCATTACTTTCCACACACATCAATTAGTGGGTGTCAGAGCAGACCCTTCAGATTTTAATCAAGGTAATAACCGGTTTATCGATTATTTTATGGATCATGATTTTATACTGTATTTAAAAGTCACTGTGACACACAAGGCCATCTGGGTTTCTCTGTTTTCTTTCAAGAGTTTTCAGTTTTTCATATCATGTCTATGATCCATTAGATTTTTGTCAGTGCGAAGGGTTTAATATCTGTGTCATCCCCTCCCGGTCCCCCACCAGGGCTGTCCTGTTCCTTCTGTGTCATTTATTAAAATTGATTTCTGCTCCACTGCTTTGCTCATTAACATTCTCACATTCTGTGACTGAGTTTATTTCTGAGCCTCCTTTTCTGTCCCTTGGATCTAATTGCCTATTCCTTTGCCACAATCACGCTATCTGGATAGCAGGCCTTCATTACACCTTCACAGAATCCAGTATAGAATTCAGTAGTACCAGCCTGCCCACTTCCTTCTATTCCCTTAATACTGCCTTGGCTCTTCTAGGTCTTTGCCTCTCCACATAAACTTTAAAATGAGTTTGTTGATATCCAGAGAATAACCAGCTGGGATTATGACCATGATGACGCTATTCACTCTGTGTATCAAGGTAACGGGGCTGCTCTGATAAGCTCTGGCCTTCTTCTCCATGACATGGGCTATCTACTCACTGGTTCGGTTCTTTTACATCTTCAGCAATGGCTTATCATTTCCCTCATGGGGCTGGTGAGTATACTGTTATATTTGAACCCAAATATTTAATTTATGGCCAAGAGCCTAATATTTAAGAAACAAAAAACAAAAACCAAACCAAACCAAAACAAAACCCCAGATTTTAATGGTATCTTCACACATGTCTCTGGTTACTTTTTTCATTGTTGTAACTAAATACCTGACCAGGGTCGAGTTAAGGAAAGTATGTTTATTGTGGTTCACAGTTAAGGAGATAGTCCATCACAGTGGCAGGGGTACAATGACAGAAGCAGTTTGCGGCTGTGGCAGCAAGAACCTGTTCACATCTTAGCAGACCAGGAGTCAGGGAGGGGATGCAGGCCCTCATCTGGCTTTATGTAACTGATGTGACAGTTCCAGCCTCTTCAGGATGGATCTTCCCTCTACAGGGGCTTGTGATACCAAATCTAGTCAAGTTGACAATGTTTCTGTCGCAAGAGCTCAAGCTCATTCCCCAGTTTGTAATTCTGATTTAACCTCCAGGACAAAGTGAACAGGGCAATGAGAAGCCTGGGCATTCTTGTATCTGAGTTGCCTGTAAATGATTTACATCTTAGTTGACAGCCGAGGTCTCGGCACCCGTGTCCTGGTACGGCATAATTGGTGGAAAGGTCGGCAATAGAGGTCAAGCAGTAGATGACAGATGCATCTTGGCTCAAAATCTTAGAACTGGAGTTCAGGTGCTTATCTCCCCATGGGGAGAGAGTTGGCAGAATGAGTCTTGTGAGGTTTGTAGCCACCTTACTAGCAGCTCTTTGCAGCTGAACCAAAACAAACGCAGACCCACTTGACACATGGTTCCTGAACTGTGCCTTAGCCTTGTGGTTAGGGTAGGGGCAGCGACAGGACAGCCCTTTCAAACCCTCACTACCCCCATGTGGATACTCACCATTATGCTAGGGCACACAGTATGTTAAATCTAAGGGACACACGGGCCCCTTACTGCCTGCTATCACTTCTGCGCAATGGTTCTAAGTCACGGAACCTTCCAGTCACCACGTTGCTTCTTGTTTGGTAAAATACTACCTACCAGGAATGAGGTAAACATTGGTAAGCTTAACTGTGCAGCAATTTTTAAATTCCTTGAGCTGGAGCCCTATTAAAAAATTTATCCAATCCCCAAGGTGTATGGATTACAAAAAGTTTTCTGAGTACTTCTAGGAACTATAAGAGAATAGAAGTAATTATTTTTCAGATAAGAGGATTGGTCGGTGACAGCTGATAAGCACACCAATCTGTACATCATCAGCTGCAGCCGCACCGAGAGGAGTCTCAGGTCCTCTGATGATCCATTACCCAGATTAACCTGCTGTGAGGCAGAAACTGTGGGGCACTGAAGGAAGGATGGTGTCCTAGCTTCATTTCTCTTGCTGTGATAAAATAACCCAGGAGTCAAAGGTATGGCTCAACAGTCAGGAGCACATACTGCTCTTGCAAGGGATCAGAGTTCAGTTCCTAGCACCCATGTTGGGCAGCTCACAATGACCTGTATCTAAAGCTCCAGGGAAACTGATGTTCTCTTCTGGACTCTGCAGACTCCTGCAGTCATGCACACATACATACCTGAACAGATATATGTGCATCTATAGTTAAAAAATAAAATCTCTAAAATGCCCTGTCAAAAAGCAATTTGTAAGAGAAAAGATTTATTTTAGTTCACAACTTAAGTTTATAGTTTGACCATCATAGAGGAGTTGTTGAGGAACTCGAACTTGAAGCATCAATCCATAGCCAGGAGCAGACAGAAAAGGGTACAGGCATGCTTACTGCTCAGCTAGCTTTCTCCGCTCGCAGAGTCTAAATGCCAAACCCAGGGGAGGGCACTGCACCCCTTCAGGCTGGATCTTCCCACAGACAGGCATTTGCCCACAGACCAACCTGGCCTAGACAGTCCCTCTCTTTCTGAGACTCTTTTCCCAGGTGATTTTAAGTTGTGTCAAGCTGAGAGTTAAAAACCAACCATGACAGATGGTTTCACTACTGAGAGCTTAATTATTTTGGAAAGCCGTTTTGGAATAATTTCATGCTACCGTGCAAAATTATTTTACACTAAAAACAAACTTTTATAATACAATGATAATCTAGTATAACTACATACATCACTTATGCCGAATAGACTTCACTCCAAGCAAAGGATGCACATACGTAAAGAAACAATGTATAGGCTTAGGAGACTCAGGAGTTAATAACATGAAAGTCACAGCAATACATTTCTGTTTACATTCCCGAACCTACAGTACCCGGCAGCAGCCTGTTCCTAGCACCTGCAGCAGAAGAAATTACATTAAATCAGAGACTACGCTGAGAAAAGGGGAAGGTAGCTAAGCAACACCTTCAGGTTTCAGGAGAAAATGTTTAAAATAAAAGCCTAAATTTAGCCATCAAATGTATATTCATCAGCACAGCTAAAAATGTCTTCATGACTGATTTGCAGTATCTAATAAAGTTAAAAAAAAAATCTGTCTCTGGGCATACCATGCCACTCAGGTGTGGAAGGTGGGAGCCTGTTCTGCTGAGAGGCATCCTTCTGCATGCGCGGCTGCCTGGACTGCCAATCCAGTGTTTTCACACCTTATGTGGGTGTGTTCACTGAGTGATGACCATTATGATTTGTACTTCATTAATTAAAAAAAAATGAAAGGAAGCTTTACTTGAGGCTTACCTTCACAAATTATTTCCATAAATGTGTGGTGTATTAAAGTCACAATGTCTTTCAAATCCAGAAGACTGCTTATCTGCATCTTCATAGAAGGTGTCACACTGGACCCTCTGTTGTGTTTTCTGTTTGCTCAAGTGCTCTTCACTCCTGAGACAGGCCACACCCACATACCCCCCCCCCCCCACACACACCCTTGTGGCGCTGAGGATGGAGCCCAGGGCCTCAGGCTTGCTAGATCTACAACTAAATTGCACCTTCAGTCCCTGCCATTTAGTTTTCCCTGTAAGATTTTAAGCTCTAACTTTGCCTGCCGTGGCCTTGGTAATTTTACATCCAGATAGAGCAGACAATGGTATTTAGAAATCAGACCACAAAGGAACGTTTTAAGAGTAGCCCTGGTTTGAAATGATTGACAATTTCCGTGACATCCATCCATCCAATTTGAAAGTTCCAAGGCTCAACATGTAGTTCATGCTACCACTATTTAACTAGTTCTCCCAAACATACAAACAAGAAACAAACAACAAACAAAGAAAACAACAAAACCCAAAACCTAACAAAACTAGTCACACAAACAAAGCAGCAGTAGACTGCACCAACTTAGGAACACATCTCCACTAAGGGCTCCTTCACTCATGACACTGCAGAGCACCCCCAGCTGTGGGCGCAGACAATATTTTGGTGTGGAATCCATGACAGGTGAAAACCACTCCATGAGCATCCCTGTGGGAGCTGAAGCTAAATAAGCCAGTTGGCTGAGTTACTTAGAACCGAGTACTTACCTCACTGACAACAGATTATTTTACACTTGTCAGGGAATGGAGTCAAGACAACAAATCCGGCTTGTTTAATGCCACAAGTGCAGACTAAATGTAATGGATATTCAATAACCCATTTTAAACTATAGAATGGGCTTCCAAGATGGTGAGGGGGGCAGATGAGCTGGCAACATTGTCGGGGGGGATTATGGGTATGAGCACTTTCTCTTTGCTGCTGTATAAACATGTCCCTGTTAAAAATTGTTTGGTGGCATACAAGGTCTGCACAGATGAGAAAAGCAGCTGACACTTTTCATACTGCCATGTTGAGGGCAACACTTTTTTTTCTTATTAGGATAATGTCTGCACAGATGAGAAAGCAGTCGGCACTTTCAACACTTTTTTCTTTTCTTTTCTTTTCTTTTCTTTTCTTTCTTTCTTTCTTTCTTTCTTTCTTTCTTTCTTTCTTTCTTTCTTCCTCCTCCTCCTCCTCCTCCTCCTCCTCCTCCTCCTCCTCCTCCTCCTCCTCCTTCTTCCTTCTTCTTCCTTTTTTGAGACAGGGTTTTTCTGTGTAGCTCTAGCTGTCCTGGAATTCACTCTGTAGACCAGGCTGTCCTTGAACTCAGCAATCTGCCTGCCTCTGCCTCCCAAATGTTGGGATTAAAGATGTGTGCCACCACTGCTCGACTCTCAACACTTTTTTTTTCTGATTTATTAGGATGTTGATTATTTCAGCATGAACTTACCAGAAATTAAAGTCAGAACAAAAAATGAAAGATAACAGACCTAAAGTACAGGGAAAAAAGATAACAGATCTAAACTAGGGAAAATGTAAAAGCATGGATTTCATTGAAAATAAAAACCCAGTCTCTTCTGTTGCTTCACGGGATGCAGGGCAGAGGAAAGGAAGACCCAGAGCCTTCTGCCCATCACCAGGACTTCAGATTTTCAGGAATCAGAGGACAGCAAAAGGAAGTTAACAGTTAGCCCTTCCAGCCCTTCATTTCTCCTGGTCATACCTTCAGAGTCACCTGAACTTGAAACCATACAGTCACTTATGTGACTTCTCAGAAAAATTAGCCCTAAAGCACCAGGATTGGAGCTGGAACAAACTTGGGTCTTGTGGTTTGCATTTTAAGTGTTCCCACCAAAGGCTGATGGGCTAAATAAAGGCTCCATCCCTAGCCTGATCTTCTGAGGTAGGGTGTAACTGGGAGGTGGGCCCTTGGAGAGATGGAACTTTAAAGAGGTAGACCCTTGGGGAAGTAAAACTTTGGGAGGTAGACCTTTGGAAAGGTAGAACCTTAAGGAGATAGACCCTTAGGGAGGTAGACCTTTGGGAGTTGGAACCTGAGGGAGATGGGTCCTTTGAGAGGTGAAGCCTAGTAGAAGACAGGTTGCTGGGGGCATATCCTTGATCTGTGCCCCACCCCCAACCCTTATCTCTGCTTCTCTACAGGCGTGAGGCAAGCATACCTTCTCCAC
Organism: Mus minutoides; assembly: GCA_902729485.2. NCBI lineage: Eukaryota > Metazoa > Chordata > Mammalia > Rodentia > Muridae > Mus > Mus minutoides. The sequence continues at coordinate 951,496 of LR753373.1, forward strand.
TATAAGCTCCCACCATGAAGTACTAAGATACTACAAGTTTATAGTGGTCTGACTGGAGCCCTAATATTTCCTCTCTGAGGCTGAATAATACAAATAAAACCCTCAGTACAAATATCTCATCTCATACAAAAAATTAACTCTTTGGTTTGTAGGTTACTTAAAGACCAGTAGGTTGGGGGCTGGTGAGATGGCTCAGCGGGTAAGAGCACCCGACTGCTCTTCCGAAGGTGATAAGTTCAAATCCCAGCATCCACATGGTGGCTCACAACCATCCGTAACGAGATATGGCGCCCTCTTCTGGAGTGTCTGAAGACAGCTGCGGTGTACTTACATATAATAAATAAAATAAATCTTAAAAAAAAAAAAAAGACCAGTAGGTTGTTTAAAGACTTACATTCCGGCCCACACTGTAGTTGTCTGGGAGTGCCCTCAAGGTACTGGTTACAAGGGACAGAGTTTTTTAGTGTCATTTAGGAAAATACAATCCAAGGGCTCACAAATGGTATGGCAGTCAGAATGGTACTGCAGGGTTGAAGCATTGCTGCTTGGACTCAGGGCTTTATAGACAAGTTTAGTCAAGAAAAGCTTTATCAGTGTGATGGTTTGTATATGCTTGGCCTAAGGAGTGGCACTACTAGGAGGTGTGGCCATGTTGGAGTAGGTGTGGCCTTTTTTTGTTCCAGGCCAGTCAGAGCTACACAGTGAGACTCTGTCTTTAAGATAAATAAATTTAAAGGGGAGAGGGCTCGAGGGATGGCTCAGTGGTTGAGTGCATACTGTCCTACATTATCCATTTGCCTTCAACAAAATCAAGAGGGTGGTAGGAGCCTCTGTTTCTGTTAAAACCCACATCCACACACCTGCCCTTGGTTAGATCTCTGGGAAAGGGGAAATGTCACATATTTTGGCCTTATTAAAATGATTTGAAGACTCAATCAGTTAGCTTACATCAGGCTCCTGAGTAGTCCCCGGGCATCAGTACCACCCAGGTGTGGCTGAACTAAGAGAACCTATTACATATTCTCAGAATTTCAGTTTTTGGGGTGTGGGGTAGGGGGCAGAATGGGAATTGAACCTAGGAACTGATGCATAGATGGCCCACTACGCTACACAGCTCCAGCTGTAGGCAGCTTGTCACAAGCACAAAGAGCTAGGCTAGTTCATACACTTTCTCCTGACCGAAGGGACCTGCCCCCAGCCAAGGGAAACATCCCTTATGCAACACCAGGATGCCTCTATTTGTTTAACCTCAGTAAGTGCCATAGTTCTGAATTCTATTTTTAAAGCACAGCCTTGGACTTACTTGCTAGCTGCTGACTTTTATTTGCCTGTACCGAGCTTCACTCTTTATCACTTTCACGAATTTGCTCATGTCCCTTAGCCAGGAAAAAAATTAAAATAATCCCACATGAGGTGGGGTGGTTTATAGATTTAAAAAGATTTAATTTTTAAAATTATGTGTCTCTATGTGTGCCTACTTGCCTGTATGTGCACATTAAGGTGCTCTGAGGCCAGAAGGTGTTGCTCCCCTGGAACTGGAGTTACAGTTGTGGGGAACCACATGGATGCTGGAAAACAAACCCATTCTCCTCTATAGGACAGTATGCACTCAACCACTGAGCCATCCCTCGAGCCCTCTCCCCTTTAAATTTATTTATCTTAAAGACAGAGTCTCACTGTGTAGCTCTGGCTGGCCTGGAACTCTCTGTATAGATGCTAATCCAACTACCAGAAATGTGTTTGCCTCCGACTCCCAAGTGTTTTAAAGGGCGTGTATCACCATATCCAGCTCATGAGAATATTTTTATGAGCCCTCTCTATCATTTTAGAATGAATTCTAGGAAGTGCTCTCCCTTTCTCCCCCCCCTCGGTGTGTGTGTGTGTGTGTGTGTGTGTGTGTGTGTGTGTGTTTAATTCTGGTATCCACACATAAGCTCTCAGCCTTCCCGTGTCTAGAGTTTGGCAGGGTGGAGTGCAAGTTCCCAGTGGCCAGAAAGTAAGGGCTGGAGGGGCCGCACCATAGGATGCGCACTTCTGCTACTCAGGCAGTCTCCGGCTGGAGTCTCACTCCAGGCTGCCGACGGCTTGCCTAGCGCCCCGTCCAGGGCAAGTCCACTCGGGCGGAATGACGCATTAATGGTCATTATTCCGATGGATGACTACCTAGTTTCCCGCGGCGTCGGGCTGACCTTCCTTACCAGTGGCCCCGCCTCCGTGCGACAGGCGGGCAGCGCATGCGTGTCTGCGAGGCCTGGCCGCTGGGACGCCGAGCCTGCGGTGGCGCGGCCGCGCCCTCGGATCGTCCCAGCGGGCGGACGACGCATGCGCGGGCGGTGCGGTCTTAAGGGTGGCCGCGGCCCGGGGCCGCCCAGTCGGCCTGTCAGCCGGCTTCGAGGTGCGACCCTGCGCTTGCGCGGCGGCGGTGATGAAAGCGATGGCGGCGGAGGAGGAGGTGGACTCGGCAGACGCCGGTGGAGGGTGAGGATCACCCGGGAAGGGGGGGGGGGGGCGACGTGGGTCTCGTGCGCTCTGGCGACCCCGGGCGGCCAGCCGAGGGAAGGCGCGGGCGCCTGCTCTCTCGACCCGTCGGGGCTGACAGGCCGCGTCAAGGCCGCGGGGCTGCGGGGAGGGAGAGCCTCTGCTGTCGACGGCCGTCCTGGTGATCCCGAGCGCGGCGGAGCTCGGAACTCCGCGCCGGTAGCCGGGCGTCGCCAGGGTGGGAGAAGGCGTCGGACTCGGAGCCTCGCGCGACAGCCGACCGCCGGCGGTGCGGGAGCGCGGGGCCTGGGGCGCTTGCGTCCCACCTCCCGCTGCCCCGTGCGTTCCCGTGACCCGGCGGACTGGCTTCACTAACCCTGGAAAACTTTGTGAAAGTTGAAGGGCAGATGCCTAACAGGAAGGAAGCCCTTAAGTTTTTTGTTTTTTGTTTTTGGAAACTGGGATCGCTCTATGTAGCCCTGGCTGGCCTGGAAATCTGTAGACCAGGCTAGCTGTTCAACTCTGCAGAGACCCAATCCTTTTGCCTCAGCTGTCCAGTGCTGAGATCACATGTGTGAACCACCACACCCAACTTTTTCATAGACATATTAAGTTATTCTTTTTTGTCTTTGATATGTCATGCCCTTGTGAGTAGTAGAACAGTGCTTGGTGGAAAAATTAAATTACTATGAAAGTTATTTCACTGATTCTCAAAAGGCTACTTATTTTATATGGACAGGACTATACATCTCCATAAATTAAATATTTTGACAGTTGTACTTCAGCTACTTGGAGACATTTGTATGGGAAAGATAACTATAGGGAAAATAGATTATGGTAATGTGAAAGTATTCTGGAAAGATGTTAGGGGAGGAGTATTTTTGAAATGCTAGAAACTACACTCTTCAAATTTTATTTAAGTGATAACTAACAAGTGGAGCTCACTGTTTTGGACTGCTGTTGAACTTCTTAGTTATACTGATATGAAATACAGAGAGAGTGTCATGTGGTACAACTAGGACCTGGTAGCTTGTGTTTCTATTAAATTTGTCAGGACATTTTCTGGCTCTGAGAATCCTAACTTGTGGGCTCCTTTTGGTCTTGATACCGTGAGGCTCAGGAATCAGTAGCACAACCATGAGAGTGACATGGCTCAGATGATGCCTGGAGGTCACTGCGGGCAAGACTGGCTGCAGTCCCTAGACAGAGGTAGACCTCTCTGGTATTTCTGGCAGGACCCTTGAGCTGTGCTGGACAACCAAGCGAACAGAGAGAAGGCTAGCTTCTTGCTGGGTGCTCCCCCAATGTGGTCATGATAATCCTAGAGTCTCTCCTGTGTGTAGATCTGACCACTCCCATTTTCATTTGGAACCACCACTACCAAGAAGTAGAGCTAACTGGAACCTGCACCTTCAGGTGTCTGCATTCAGTTTTAAGGCGCTTTCCTCATATTTCTACTTCTCAATGGGATTGGGGTTTGTGGGATATTTGTCTGCCGTTTTGAGTTAAGTTCTTCAAGACATTTGGGCTTAGATGATGATATAATTTGGGTCTGGTCTGAATGTCCTAAGAGACTTCACATGTTGGCATTTAATTCTCCTTGAGAGGAACTGAGTAGAACTCCAATGTGATGATAGTTCCTAGAGGCAAGGCTTTGGGATCAGTCAGTAGAACCAAGCCCTGGTGATTGAACCCTTGTGGCTTTCTGAGAGAAGGGGGAAAATTCAGTGTATGCACAGTGCTCTCAGCTCCCTGTGTCTTGCCTAACTCTGATATCCTATGCTACTCTGGGATTTTACCAGAAAAGTCTGACACTAGAAGTAATCCTCTTTTGTGCCTCTGGAACTATGATGAAAACACCTCATTTCTTTACAGATGGGGAGATGAAATTAATGAAGCAAGCGATTATAAGCTGTCATGCCACAGCATTTTGGAACATATAATTCTTTCCCATCGTGGCTCTTGGTGGAGACAAGTTTACTAGGAAGCTTTCAAAATCCTATCCCTTTCAGTTGCAATACAGTTGAGAAAGCCATATATAATAAGAATAGGGTAGATTTCTGCAGATTGCTTTAATGATATCCCAAAGAATTACATAGTGGTGGAGTTTGGGGGGAAAGCCATCACAGAAATTCACCATTGCAGAGTAGACCAAGAAACAGGTGGTTTTCAGGGCATGCTGGAATTGATCTGTGCTGGAGAACCATTGGCTGGAGTTGATCTGTGCTGGTGAACCATTGGCTGGAGTTGATCTGTGCTGGCGAACCTGTTGATCTGTCCTGGTGAACCTTTGGCTGGGGTTGATCTGTGCTGGTGAACCATTGGCTGGGGCTGATCTGTGCTGGTGAACCATTGGCTGGGGTTGATCTGTGCTGGCGAACCATTGCTGAATTTTGAGGAATTTTACCGAACCAACATCCTGAAACCAGCCACAGTGGGAGTATTTACACCATGGGAAATCAGCAGATTCTATTAAATAAGTTGGATTTCTCTCTACTGCCTCAGTTGATTTGCCAGCATCCTACTGGATATATGTTAAAGTCTCTTGTATAGTCCTGTGCTTTGGAGATTAAAGAGTGAACTTCTTTATCTTACCTCATAAAAAAACTGCTAAGATCTATACATTTCTTCCTGCTGCTATTGCTCTGTAATCATTTCCCCAAGACTTTTTCAAAATCTTGAAATTCTCCAATGCTAATCCCAGTGCCAATGCCCTTACTTATTCACACACATTATTGACTTTTTCACACATCACCACACACACACACAAACACACACACACACAGTGACCTCATGTGAACACTGCACCACTAAGCTACATTCCCAGTCCTCTTCAGTGTTCAATACTACACTGAAACTCTTATTAAACAGCTAACTCATATTTACTCTCTTAACTGAGACCAGTAGTTAGTTTTATTAGGATCTATTCTTTTAACTATTTTCTAAATATGAGAATTTCTTACGAGTTTATTATAGTCTTTTAATTTTTTAAATTTATGAACAGTTCTGAACTATGTTTTCTTTGAAGGACTGAGCTCTCATTCTCTTCTGGGCTGGAGTATAATTGTACTGTTTGTTTTTGCCAGTTGTTTGTATCTACTCTTTCACATTTAACATGTAACATGTTTAGACCATACCTTGCTTACATCTTCCTTTCTTTAAACATGGAAAGTGTACAGCTCAGCCCTCTACTTTTCTCATTGTTTGAAGACAGTTGCATTCTTCTGGTTATACACTCTTATAACTGGCTTCTATCAAATCTGTTCCTTTTATTGTCTCTGGATAACAAATCAATTATCAAATCCCCATAGAGTCTAACAACCTGCCCTTTCTTGTCCCACTGTTACTCAGGAGCCACCTAGTTCAAAACATTCATACTCTTTCTCGGGGTTTTTGTAAGGTTGCTAACACGCATTGTACACAGCTCATTCTATTAGTTCCTTTATCCAAGAGAAATGCTCTTCACACACAGTGGCTTTATAGTTATGTTTTGTCCCAAGTCCAACTGCAAAGCCATTTGGAATCTGAGTGGCTTCTACTTAGCTTTGGGGTTTTATTTCTTTTCTGTGCACCTGACTCAAACTCTGAAAAGCCACATTTCCATGCTTCCTAAACACATTCCTTGTTTCCCTGCAATCATCATGGTTTGTTTCCCTTCGTTTTCTGTAACCCAAAATTGATTACCTTCTTTCTCTAAGGTCAGGGTATTTTGTATGTTTGTTGATGCATGCATATCTATGTATATGTATATGTTGCATGTGGAAGCCAGATGAGGAAGGGCATCTAGTGCCTCCCTCTGTTATTCTCTGCCTTACTCTTGAGACACAGTGTCTCTCACTGAACCTGAAGCTTGCTGTTCTGGCTTGTCAGGCTCCTGGGATCTGCTCCCAGTCTTTGGGTTACAGGCATGCTAGGGCATGTTTCCTCACATGCTAGGACATGCTTCTCACATGCTAGGACATGGGTTGCAGGCATGCTAGGGCATGTTTCCTCACATGGGCCCTAGGCTCAGGTCCTCATGTTTGTACAGCCAGTGTTTTACCCATTGAGTGATCTCCTCAGACCCCCATGCTATTTCTTAAAAAATGTTTTGAAGTTGTAGCCTTGAACTTTTGATTTTTCTGCCTCTACTTCCCAAATGCCAGGACTGCAGGCATGTGGCACCACAATCAGCTCTAATGTTCCTCTGTCTCACTTAGACACTATTTAATAATGTACATATTTATGTATTTATTTTGTCAGCTCAGAACAAGGCTTTTGTTTACTGAAATGTTTGGCAGAGTCCAAAGGGGCTTTATAAATGGTAGTCCTCAGTAATTTCTTACTACACTTCTAGCTATTATAAACATGTGCTGACATGAACACTGAGCTTGCAAACCTAGTAGTTAATTATTCACACCTTAGGGGTGTGGCTTGTTTTCTTAATATTCAGAAATGTTTATATTTGAATAGGACAGTTAGAATCACACACTTAAATTTTCCTGGGATATTGGAAACAGGATTCTATTTCTTGACCTTAGATGAACCAACCCATGCCCCTCTGTTCCTGCACCCCAGAGTAGGTCTGCAATCACAGACCAGAAAATGCAGATGTCAATCCTGTGACAAAAAACAAAGCTGATAAAATCAGGGTGGGCCACACAATCAAAACCTGTGCTTCAGGATTCAAAGATGTGAGCCATAGTATTTAACACTCATCCTGAAACTTTATGTACTTTTAAAGCAGCCTTGACTGTTAAGTTTTTAGTTAAACATAATGCCCTTGATTGAATTACAGAAAATGTGGCTAAGCTCCTTTTAGAACCGACTTAAGGAGATGCTGCTCCAGCCGTAGAGCAGTGAGTATGCGTGCTCAAGTCGAACTGCTTCCATGTGCTTGGCTCCTTTCCTGTATGAGGAAGGTAGGAAATGCCATAGAGAGGTTATGTGTATATGCATATGCTTGTGGGTATGTAAACTCTTGCCTTTATAAGACAGTGTAATTCTATGTAGCCTAGACTGGTCTCAAAATCTCAATTTTTCTGCTTCAGCCTCCTGAGTGCTGGCATTATAGGCCTGAGTCACACCACTCAGCTTTTAAAAGATTCTAAATTAACATATGGGTGTATTAGAGGACAAGTGTTGTCATGGATGTAGTGGCCAGTGAGAACCTGAATCCTTTGAGCTTCATATATCTAAAAATGTATTCATCACTTAAATTGTACTTATATGTGACATATTCTTTCCCCTCTTTCACAAAAATAGGGTTTTAAATTTCTGTTTTCAAGAAAGGAGGCCTTTAGTTGTGTTGGAGTTCCAATTTGAAACTGTTTAATTCTTCTTTGATTGAAGAATTATGTTAGAGGAATATGTATATCACCTCTAATTTGTATATTTCTTTTTAAAAACCCCAAAGCTTCATGGTTTCTTTAAATAAGATACAATTCTTTGTTTAGATTACTTAAGCACATTTTCTGGGCTTCATTATATCAGTAGAAGGATGGCTGCTATTTTAAGCAAAATTGTAACATAATGAAATCCTCTTTACTTATAACCTAATTAGAAATGTTACGTTAAGTGCCCAAAAGAGTGTGTGGAAATTGGCCAGGCTTCTGTATATTTTCTTCAGGATACTTTGAAATCTCTTTCACCATTTCACAATATTTATAGATTGTGCAATTCAGGTTTGGTAACACTATAGATAGTCAAATGTCTCAGAGAACAAAACAGGAATTACCAGGAACTTAAGTGTTTATGGCATGAGGAACAAATACATTGCTAGTGATAGTTACACAAAATTAGGTAGAAAGTGTGTGTGTGTGGGGGGGCATGCAGGATAGTTAAAATCAAACTTTTTTTTTTTGTAAAATAATATGTTAATCACAACTACATGGCTTTCCTAAGAGTTATCACTTTTAGTGTGGTTTCCTAAAACTTTCCTTACTGATTTTGTTTCCACTTGAGTGGTTATAGATGTAGACCAAGAATCTTAATTACTTTCTTTTTAAAATTAGATGTTTTGGGGCTGTATCTTCTTTACCAAGAAGGTCAGTGCCCAGGTCACAGGGCTTTTAGAGAAAATCTTATGGCACACACTAGCAAGCCTTCCTGGTGTTTGTGTGTTTACTTTGGGAAAGTTACAATCTTTACAGTGAATGGACACACTGGCAAGCCTTCCCAGTGTTGTGTGTGTTTACTTTGGGAAAGTTACAATCTTTGCAGTGAATGGCTTTTTTTGTATTACAGTTGATACTTCCATCTCCTCTGACATCAGCCCTTGGCGATGGCTAATAGTGCTTACTGATTATTGCTTAAATAGGTCATACTTTTCTTTTTTTCCAAAGCTGTGTGGAGACAGCTATCTCTGTTTACTGGTCTATAGATAGACCTTGTGGATTTTTACCTTGAATCTGTGACCTCAGAAGAATGGCTCTGAGTCTGACAGGCTTAGTTCCAGTCTCCACATGCTAAACCCAGGGAATGCCAGACAACTGGATGACCTCAGAGACCCAGTGGATAGACACAGTCTCCTTGGAGATGTAGTTAAGTTACCCAGCAGACAAAAGAGAGGATTAACCAAGGAATAACAGAGATAGCAAGAAAGTGTGAGGACTTCTGAAGGGTAGACAGACATTGCTTTTCACTCTTTATAGGTGTTCCTTGGGAACTGGTGTATGTTTAGTTCTCTGTCTTAAAGAAACAGAATTAGAAGTTAGCTTCCATACTCCATCTTACCAGAAATCTGATTAAAGCAAACCTGGACAGAAATTCTGTTTGGACTTATGGGAAATGCTTTCTTCACAGTTCTATTAGGAATGATTTTTTTTTTTACTTCAAATATGCTATAGAAAAAACTCACTTGTAAAAATTAGCCCTGCATTGATGAAAAAGTAACTATGAAAATAAGAGATTTGTTGCCCCTTCATTTTTAGTGTAATCCTCCAGGTGCAAATACTAAATTTAACTGTTCATTAGAGTGCAAAAAATCATGGATAATTCCAGCCTTTAAAGGTTGTTTGTGTAGCCAGATGTGGTAGTTCTTACCTGCAGTTCCACCGCCTGGGTGATAGAGGCAAATGAATCAAACATTTGAGGCCATTCCCAGCTGCTTAACAATACAAGCTTGGATTTCCTGAGAACCTGTCTCACAAAAAAAAGTTTGCTTTGTGGAGTGGTGAGTAAGTGGAGGAAGACCTCTGCCTGTATTGGAGTCTGCTTCATAACTTTTAAAATTCTAATCCTTGTACAAAGAAAGTTTCAGTCTAAAAATTGTTTTTAAAGATTGAACCAAATACTGCATCTGTGATTTCTTTGTCCCAACTTATTTATGTCATTTGGAGCAATGGTAAATTATACTTCACTTTATTTCAGTTTTTTTTTTTTGTACTGACCCCTGGCAAATAAACTGTGCTATGATCTGAAGGATTTCTGTTTAAGAAAAGGGATGGAAAGTGGTGAGATTCAGTCATAAAAACTTCCTATTCATAATTCTATGATCAAATAAAGGCATGATGCTTGGTCAAAGACAAAAGAGCTCCTGTTGAATGATGATTTAAAAACAAACAAAACCACATTACCTTCTTTTATGAATATTAACAAATAATTAATTTTAAAAGTTGCTTAAGCCTTATCATTCCCTAGTTAGTTTGTAGATAGATATGGGTACTCAGGAGTGGACTGGTACTAACATCTTCTTACCTCAACAGTTGATCAGTGTAGCACTTTTGAGGAGTGCCCATGGTCTTCCTATCTTGTCAGTGCATAAGTATGAAAGTGGCATTTTAATGCAGGCCATTATATATCAAACTATATGGCTATGAAACAACCAGATGTATCTGCTAATATTCTCCTCTTGATTCTTTCTATTTGTGTATGCACAAGCACGCATGCACGAGCACACATGCACACACACACACACACACACACACACACACACACACACACGGTACTACTGAACCTACTAGGAAGTTTTGTCTAAAGAAAGTTAACTGTAGAAATAAAGGGATTGACTCATATTAAAGAGTAGCTACTAGGCCATCATGTTTCCAGTCACATAGCCACATGCTGAGGACTCTTGCCTGGATTCTCTTCCTTGTGTCAGTATTAAACTATTTTTGTTTTGAAGGTTCAGATCTTTGCCTGGCCCATGTACTTTGTTGTTACAGAACCTGAGGCACACTTGTTATGCCAGTGATTGCCACCTCTGGTTTCCAGTCACAGCTCTCAAGTGCTCACGTGCCCATTAGCCAGTTGGTGTATTTAGTACTGGATATAAGGTCAGTTTTTGAGATGGATTTAACTTTTGGTGTATTCACTATGCAGTAGACAGATAAATATGTAGAAAAAAAAATAGCCACTGACTACAGTAACTGTATCTGTAGCAAGAACCGACCACACCTCTGTGCCATGGCATCAGGAATAGTTTTTCTGAAAAAGTGAGGTATTAAGACCAAAGGAAGAGCTATGTGAACCTTGGAGATATTCAGTCTAAAGTTCTGAAAGGGGTGAGGCAAAGCAAGAGGAAACCTGAGTAGGAGCAGATGGGACAGTATGTAAAGTCCCTGTCTCACAGGACCTAGGAGTATGGGCCATCTGTAGACAATAGACAGCTTCTCAGACATTTTGAGGGAGGTAATCTGTAGACAACAGGGATTTGGGGGGGGGGTGTCTTTCAGACTTGAACTTAAAGTATCTAGTTTTGTGACTAACTGTGTGTCCTTTATCCTGGTGTGACTTCAGCTTTCACATCTGTGAACGGGGCCTAATTTGGGCTAAGATTACCCTAAATTGTAAGTGTCCTAATCATCTATCAGACATTAGTTACTAAGTACCTGCTATATAGAAATGCATTTTACAGGAACTGTAGGAGAGCCTATGACATTTAGAAAAAGTCAAAGGCTGAGTGAGCAAGCCTCCCTTCCCAAGCAGCTTGCTTCTCTACTCGCATCGGCTCTTTTGTTTCTCTTGTTGCTTGCTTTATTCTATTTGAAGTACAGGAATCAACCCAGGGCCTCGACATGCTAGACTAATGATCACCACAAACTGTACCCAGCCTCTATTTGAATTTAGTGTGTTCTCTCTCATGATGGTGGTACCGAGGCAAAACACCAGGAATCTTTATTACACCTTCTGTCTTAGTTAGGGTTTCACTGCTGTGAACAGACACCATGACCAAGGCAAGGCTTATAAAAAAACAACATTTAATTGGGGCTGGCTTACAGATTCAGAGGTTCTGTCCATTATCATCAAGGTGGGAGCATGCCAACATCCAGGCAGGCATGGCACAGGCAGAGCTGTGAGTTCTACATCTTCATCCAAAGGCTGCTACTGGAAAACTGACTTCCAGGCAACTAGGGTGAGGATCTGATGCCCACACCCACAGTGACACACGTACTCCAACCAGGTCACACCTATCCCAACAAGGCCACACCTCTAAATGATACCACTCCCTGGCCCAAGAATATACAAACCATCATACCTTCTAAGCACTGATCAAATTTAGCTTGTTTCAGTTTTAAATATTCTTTGGCTAAATCTTCATGTCTTGGTCCCTCTTGCCAGTGCTTTGCTCAGGCCCTTAACCTTCATATGGAATCGATCCCTTTTCAAATCCATTCTTCACTCCTCAGGGGTGTCTCACTACCATTACTGAATCCTTGCCAGTTGCAGATGGCTGCTGAACTCTGTATTGCATCAAATTTCTGCAGTAAGGCTTTGGTCTGCTGCTTGGCCTAAAGCTGAAAGTTTACCCACCTTGTAGTTGACTCCTAGCAAGTGTCAGTCATGGCCTCTCCACATCATCTGTTGTCTCAGGCCTGCTCTCCTTGTTGAGACAGGCTGCGTCATTCTTCTCAGGTGCTGTTTATCAGTGCCAAGGCTGTTCTGTCAGTTAACCGCTGCTTTAGGCAGGCTGTGCACAGGCCAGCAGCTCGTTGCACTTTTTCATGATGTCTAAAACTTTTTTCTTTTTTTTTTAATGAGAATTTTTAATAGAAGTTTTCTTCTCATTTTAAGCCTGCTGTTCAGGTGAGGTGAACCTATTCATACATAGTCTTTAACTTTTTGCCCTTCTACCTGTTAAGAGATGGTCTTACTTTGGGAGTGGTCTCCTTCCCTCCCTTCCTTTCTCCATTTCTTCCTTTCTTATTTTTAGCCTTTCTGTGATTATTTGAAATTTGACTATCCTAGAGGATGAGGTAGCCTTTGTTTCTTACCTGTAGGTACCCAGTGCCTATGCCGTTGACCTGTGCCACCTGTAGCTTACCCTCGTGGGTGGTGGGGTTCTCCCAGGATACAGTAGCTGAAATCATGACCTTACTGATTTGCATTTTGTTTTTGGTGTTTTAGGTCAGGATGGCTGACAGGGTGGCTTCCTACCTGGTGTCCCACATCTACATCACACCTTAAAGAAGCTGAAGAGAAAATGTTAAAATGTAAGGTTTTCCTCTTTGTAAGTTTCTTCAGCTATTTACTATAATAGACCAACCATAGTGCTTTGTCCTGAAACTGAAGATGAGATCCTGTGGTGTGATAGCCGCTGACAAAGAGCCTTCTTGCTCTTCTGTTTTGGCATGTGTGTGGCATGCGGTGAGGGTGGGGCAGTGATTGTTGGTGTTTTGGGTCTGAGATCCCTGTTAAACTCTTAAAGTAGTAAGGATCCCAAGGAGTATTGTTTATGGACTATAATTATTGATATTTATTAGTAGAATTAAATTTGAATTGAAAGTTTTCATTGTTTTGAAAATAATAGTAAACTATTCTATGTTAATATATTTGTAAAAACATTGCCTATTTCCCAAAAAATCTAATTAGAGGAGTGACATTGTTTTCAGGAGCACAAATCTCTGTAATGAGATCTCTGTATTCGTGCGTTTGTTTCTGTGTACTCACTCGTCATGTGACTTGGAAACCGCTACTGTAACACTCAGGAGTGAGAGTAGAAGGGTAAATGGTGGAGGGACAGGGAAGGGAAATCTGATGGCTCAGACCATGTGTTGTGAGGGCTCACACCATGTGTTGTGAGGGCTCACACCATGTGTTGTGATGGCTCACACCATGTGTTGTGAGGGCTCAGACCATGTGTTGTGAGGGCTCACACCATGTGTTGTGATGGCTCACACCATGTGTTGTGAGGGCTCACACCATGTGTTGTGATGGCTCACACCATGTGTTGTGAGGGCTCAGACCATGTGTTGTGAGGGCTCACACCATGTGTTGTGATGGCTCACACCATGTGTTGTGAGGGCTCACACCATGTGTTGTGAGGGCTCACACCATGTGTTGTGATGGCTCACACCATGTGTTGTGATGGCTCACACCATGTGTTGTGAGGGCTCACACTATGTGTTGTCATGGCTCACACCATGTGTTGTGAGGGCTCACGCCATGTGTTGTGAGGGCTCAGACCACATAGTACTTTTGCAGAGAACCAGAGTTCAGCCTCAACACTCATACCAGATGAATCACAACCACTTGTGACTTTAGCTCCAGAGGATCTAATACTTTTGTCCTCCATGGGCACCTGCACTCACATGTGTGCATGAGTGTGCTCGTGTTTACCTACATAATTAAAAAATAAAATATTTTTAAAAGAATGGCAAATAAAGCTTTAATACTCTCAAAGACTCTCCTGATATGCCCAAACTATATACTTAAGAGCAGATTCTTAGTGTTCCAAAGTCTTATTAATGGACATATTCTAGTCTGGAACAAGTCTGGCCCAGACTGCTGTGAAGTGTTACCAGCTCTTGGACAAGTTATCTTGTCCAGGTATCTTCCTTAACTATGAAATGACTGTAGGACACTCCTTTGCATTCCTTTTGACTGTACTGTTCTTAAATCCACATTCATATTGGCACAGGAGCCTGTTGTTTTCTCTTGTGAGCACTGAAATTGATCCAAACTTCTGGTATTTATTGTACAGTTTTCTTCTGCTGGTAGAATCTACAGGAATTGGTAAAGCAAAGCTCCCTATATGTTATTATTTGATATGTTTATGCTGATGTCTGTGTACACCTGTTTACCACCCTCTTTACTTTCTCTTTTGTACATTTGGCAATTCCAGAGTAAGTAACCATAACTGGTTCCATTATTAGGAATGGTTGGTTAGTCCTTTTGTGTGGGTTTTAACTCAAAGATGAATTTCTATTCTATATACCTGGATAATATTGCTATATACAAAACTATTGGAATTTTCACTGTGATTTGCCTAACCACAAAAAAGCTTTTGTTAGTTTTATTAAAATTGCCAGATGCCCAACGTGTGTACTAATGTCTAAGAATTGGCCTTGCTGTGATGTCAGACATGAACACTGGGATGAGTTCTCTACTAGGTGGTACAGATAATTTTTATGGGAATTTCTCAGGCCTGTTTCAAAAGGTGAAGAGATTTGGCTTCTTGCACATCCTAGATCACTTCCTTTTCTAAAGGCATAGACTCCTTTAGGAGCTGATATAGCTAAAGTAACAGGACCAACGGTTACTCACTGTTTTTGCCCTGAGAGCACTCAAGCAGTGGAATTGAGCAGAGTCCCTCTGTCTTCACCAGGTGTCCCCTGCACTTACAAGAAAGAGCCTGTGCGCATATCCAATGGAAACAGAATATGGACGCTGATGTTCTCTCACAACATTTCTAGTAAGACACCACTTGTCCTCCTTCATGGTTTTGGAGGAGGTCTTGGACTTTGGGCCCTGAATTTTGAAGATCTAAGCGCTGATAGGCCTGTCTATGCCTTTGACCTATTGGGCTTCGGAAGAAGTAGTAGACCTAGGTTTGACAGTGATGCGGAAGAAGTGGAGAATCAGTTTGTGGAATCCATTGAAGAGTGGAGATGTGCCCTCAGGTTGGACAAAATGATCTTGCTTGGACACAACCTGGGAGGGTTCTTGGCTGCCGCTTACTCACTGAAGTACCCATCAAGGTAAGTGTGAGCAGCGGGGGGGGGGGGCACCCCGTGTTAGTCTGCGGTTCCCATTCTTGGTGGTTCCTGATGAGCCTAACAAGATAGGCAAAGGCTACAACTGGGAGCTAAAAGAATGAAATGAGATTTTCTTGTTACATGTACTGTATGTTGATAAGCTTGACAAAGGACGTTATATTTGTTATTTATAATCATACAAAGTCTAATATATAAGTTTTTGAGACAGTCTCACTGTGTAGCTCTGATTGGTTTAGAACTCAATATGTAGACCATGATGGCCTCCAATTCACAGAGATCTGCCTGACTCTGTGTCCCTAATGCTGGGATTAGGGCATGTAAACCTCACTTGGCCTAATGTATAACTTGAAGCTACTTGAAGTAAAAGTACCATGGTGTTATTGCATATTTTCACGATTCCAGTCAAACCTTTGTCCATCAGGCTTTTCTAGACTTTTCACAAAGTATAGTTAAGTTATAATGGGAAGCAGGCTAGATCTCTGTGACTGAACAAGTATATGCTCTGAACTTTATCTTCATAGTACACCTTCCATGGATTTTGACTGTATAATTCCCTAAACTTTTTCATTACAGACCCTTTAAAGAAATAATTGTTTTTGAGACAGGATCTTGCTGTACAATAGGCTGACCTCTGACTCACTATGTAACCCATGTTAACTCAAGCTTGAACCTCCTGCTCTTTTCTCCCTGAGTGGCATTTTAGACTTTTACCCCATTGAACTCAGCAAGAGCTGAGTCCTTGGATTAGTGGGTGTTTTGCTTTAGAATATTTTTACTATTTTTTGTACTGTTTCCTATGAGGTTGCTGCTTTTTCAGGAGTCACATTTAAGTCCAAAGCAAATAAAAGAAAAAGTTCGCTTTGTTTTGAGCCTTCTTATTACAGAAGAGAATAATATCAGTGTTTTGTGTTGCTGATGTATTTTTTCCATTGAACTGTGTTTTAAATCTAGAATTATAGAGATCTTGGACATTGAGGATTGTGGGTGAGGCGTGGGGTGGTCATTTTTAGAGTGTCTGAACCCACCATGAGGCTGCCCTGTTGCACAGCTGCAGGCTTGTGGTCATGGACACATGGTACAGTAAGTAGGCTGTGTTTTATCTCTGCCACAGCCCTCATAGTGAGAATTTTGGTTTCTTTAAAAAAATAGAAATATTATTAAGAATGTGGTTTTTCATTTTAATCATGTGTGTGATATGGGGCTGCTTCCGATTGTCCACAGCAGCTGACACAGTGATTTGACTCATGTTCTAGCAGGGACATGATTTTGCCAGCTGCAGATAGTTTCTATGAGTGTGATACTGGAATTCTGGGGACATTTCAGAGGTTAGATAAATGCTCAGGCCCCTGAGAGGTAGGGGCCGTTGGTTGGTTATTAGTTGTTGGTTGTGGTTTGTTAAGTAGCTGTGTGCAAGGAGGAAACAAGAAGAAATTAGATATCCTGACTACGAAGATAGAACTTGCCCCAGTCAACAGGGAGTAGTCTAACAGTAATACTGGCCCTATCCCGACCCCTCACTTTATCCAGGGATCTTTTTCCTTTCTTCCCTATCCTTTTTTTCTCTCTTACCTAGTGTTAGGGGGTTGAAAAGGTAGAGAAGGGTAGAAAAAAGAAGAACTGACAAAGTCTCAAAGGCTAGCTACAGCTTCTTTTCTCCACAGATTTGGTGTGTTTCACCCTTTGTACTGAAGTTTTCTGGTGGATTCAAAGTTCCTTATATGTTTGACAGTGATAGGCTTGTCAACCAGACAAAACAAAACAAAACAAAACAAAACAAAACAATAAAACCCACTATACTTCCTTAATAGGCATTTTAAGGCTGGTCTGTGATTGCGTCATACTCATAGTGACAAAACTTAGTGATATTTGTGGGAAAAAGAAGAAAAACATAGTTAAGTCAACAGCTGTTTGTAGGATTGACTCCCTTGGTTTTTGTAAGCACTGTTATGTTATGTGTTATATGTTATGGCATCTCTGGATGAGGCTGTGGGCATCAAGCTCACACTTTATAGTTTACACTGTAAACTATTAACCATTAGAGCTGGCTGCTGGTTAGAAGAGTTGGTGAATGTTTCCTGTGCAGTAGTGAAATGCTCTGAAGAGGTAGAGCTTGGTAAAAGCTTAAGAACCGTGAGAGGGAGAGAAGAACAGTGCCCCCGCCCCATGGAGCTGTTGAGAGATGCTGTTATATTTGTGCCTAGTGCTGGAGATGAAGCACTGTGGAATGAGAACTACTGAGCAGTGCTCATAGTGGATGTGAGGATGTGTACACTGCCTAGTGTGTCTCAATTCCTCCTCTTGCTATCAGAAGATTGTACTCTACAGTGTCAAATACTCAAGACTACTCTTGTTCTTCTTTTCCCTTTCTAGCTTAATATTATTTTATTTGGGTTTGGTTTTATTTTGAGATGGGGTCTGTATATATATATTTCTGGCTCTCCTGGAACTCACTCTGTAGACCACACTGGCCTCAAAATCACAGAGATACACATGCCTTGGCTTTTGAGTGCTGAGATTAAAGGCCTTTTCTTTGCCTGTTTGGGTATGACAAATACGATCTTTTAAAAATTTTTTAAGTAAAATAATGCAATTTTTAAAAATTGTAAGAAAAAGCACTGAGGGGAGTGACTCAGTCCCCCCTGTTCCTATCTGAGTCTTGTATGGGCTATCTCATTCCTTATTTTTGAGGTACAGCTTGAAAAGATTGAAAAACCCCAGTTAAATGTGTCTACTTATGAACCATTCTCAGATAAAACAAAATTTGTTTGTTTGATTGGTTTTGGTCCATTAGGTCAGTATAAGTGGTGCATTTCTAAGGGCCCTGTCTGTCCATATTTTACAGCCCTACTTGTGGCAGTGGTCTGTGTCCCCCATACTCTGCCAGCTGATAAAAGCTGTGTACTATGCACTTGCTTCCTCACAGTGAAGCTTGGTCTTCCATTGAAATACTGGTGATGTGCTAGGGGGTCAGTGGTGCACACCTTTAATTCCAGCACTCCGGAGGCAGAGGCAGGAGGATCTCCATGAGTTCAAGGCCTGCCTGGTCTACAGAGTGAGTTCCAGGATAGCTAAAGCTACACAGAGAGACCCTGTCTGGAAAAACCAGATAAACAACAAACAAACAATCAAAAAAAGGTGAGGAATAAAATGTAGTAGTGCATCTCCTAGAATGTTGACATTTAATGACTCTGTTTGTAGGGCACATTTTGTTTAAAATTTTCCTCTTTAACATATCTGAAGAGGCTTTGAGCTGCATTTTTCCTAGATGGTATTAAAACTCATCACACCTTGTTGGTATGTCAGATACATGCCCTGATGTGCTGTGTACAGGAGGGAATGTGGCTCAGGACCATGTGTGCACGAGGCTTATGGTCTACCATAAGGAGTGGCTCAGCAGCTGGGATGAGTGCTCTGGTGAGGAGTTGAGTAGTATTGTGAGAATCCTGATCTGCTCTGGTCCAGTGATGGTCTAATGAAACATCTCTTGAACTGAGATCTAAAAGAGGAAACTGGGTGGCTGGAGATTATTATAGGCAATGAGGCATACATTACCAAGGCCCTGTACTAGGAAACAGCCAATGGAGAGAGAAGTTGTGAACTGGTTAGTAGATGACTCCAAATGAAACCACAGCTCCTTGTTCCTTCCCACACAGCAACCTCAGTTCTCAATGTTTTACTACAGTGTGATGAGTGGAGATTCCTCCTATAATTTTATTAGTAGATTAATATTCAGTCACAAATAGTAGAACTGCTTGCTGTTTGAGGAGCCTTGAGCTTCTTTCCCATATGGAGAGCAAAGCAAGCCAATGTTGGTAGCCGAGATACTTGCCCCTTCCTCTTAGCTGGATTTTTCTTCTGTATTTCCTTCCTTTGCAAAGAAATATCTGCGTTATAGGTATTTGCTATACTAAAGACCATATGATAAAAACTTAGAAGGTGGTTCATGAGGTACAAGCCTGCTGTCCTAGCACTTGGGAGACACAGGCAGGCTAAGGGCAAAAATTGGAAGTCACTTTGGAGCAGGTAGATCCTGTCTCAGAAAAGAAGCAAGTAGAAAGGAGCAGCAAAGAAATCCATTTTAGGTTAATGCCAGAGTATGCCAGAGTATGCCAGAGTGTGCCAGAGTGTGCCAGAGTGTGCCAGAGTGTGCCAGAGTGTGCCAGAGTGTGCCAGAGTATGCCAGAGTATGCCAGAGTATGCCAGAGTATGCCAGAGAGGGCTATTACTTGTCTCCACTAGTAAGAGATTGGGGATAATATTATCTGAAGTAAGTTCCCACTGCTCTTGCCTGACTGCTTCCTGACAATGCAGACCTGGGCTGAGCGGCTCCTGGATGCTCTTAAGAGCAGCTTTTGTACTTGACCTGGAACTGGAAGTGCTTTGGTGTTTCCAGGCCCTCCCTTTCTCCCCAGTGGTGTGGCACTAACAGGAAATACCTGGAGCTGCCTCCAGTCTGAGAATGTTCCTTTGTATAGACTGGAGTTCTCTTCCTGCTCATCTTCCTTGTTCCTGGCTTCAAGGAGGCCCTATGGATTTCCTGGTGCATTTTAGTTCTGGGATGGATTGTTCTGGTTATGTCATTCCAGCTGGCAGCTGACTGAGTCTTATAAAAGTCAAGTGTGTATAGTCATCTGCTCACTTAGACAAAGTGCAGTCTCACCCAGTCTGTGAGTGAGGGTGGGACCTGTTGCTTTGCCTTTAAAGGTGTAAGCTGTTGGCTGCTGCAGACTCAAGCAAACTCTGGTGACTCCTGCTGAGAAGAGCGCCTGTTTCAAGACTGAGGGGATGTCCTCTTATTTCTGCTCTTCTGGCTCTGCACTCACTGTTCCTGTAGTTTAATCGCTGTCTGGTTCTTGAGAAAGATGTCTGATAGGATGGCTCAGGTGTGCTGTCTTCTCAGACTCATTCCTTACCTACATGTGAGCTGACAGTCCTGTCAGGGTGGGGTTGGTATACTAGCTCATATCTGTTATCTTAGCTTTCAGGAGGCAGGGGGAGCACTACAAATCTGCAAAGTGTCTCCTAAAGAAAGTAAATCAGATACAAATTTAAAATCCTTCTCTGTCTCCTCTGTGGAATAGATTGTGCTATGACAGCTGTGCTTAGAGGATGCTTAACCTTGGTAGCCACCAAGTGCTTTGCATGGTCTGTTGTATTCAAAAGGCTTACAATGAAAAACAAGGAAATTATTTTGTGAGGTCTTTTACATCCATGTTAGCTAACATGGATGCAGCCTAACTGCGTTTCTGACGTTGGAGGCTTTGAAAATTTATTTTCAAGTTATTTTGCTATACATCTTGTGAAGAATTTGTGTGTGTGTGTGTGTGTGTGGGCAATGCTCATGCTTGTTGTATTTTCAGTTCCAAATAACACATTTTATTGAAAATAAATCACATTGGCTCTTGATTTTCTGCAATGACTTCTTTATGAGCAGCAGTGTGATCCAGGGCCATCTAGGGGACCTGCATCTGCCACCTTTGCCACTCTGGGTCCCAAAGACAGGCCTGAACAACACTGGGTAATTTACTACTTTTCAAAAACAACAACAACAAAAGAGGTTCTTCATCTTAGTTTAAAATACTTTGCACAATATATTAAGCTGACATTTTCCAGAGGGATGATATTTTGAAAATTAAGCAAGGCAAGTAAACACAGCTTACCTCAAGCACAGTGGGGCTTTTAGATAAAGAGTTCATTTTCTTTGTTTAGGATGTATGACTATTGCTAGCTGCCTCCTTCCATGAGTGCTGTTTTCAGTCAGGTGACCTTCCACCGATTCTACTCCTGCCTCTGGCGTGTCTTTCCCACTCCCTGAATTTAAAGGAGTCTTCCATTTTGTTTTGAGAAAAAAATGTATTTCTGGTCTTTTTCTTGTACACTAGAGTATTTTTAACCTCTTAGGTTTGAACACACTAAGTAAGTGCATCTGTCCTGTGCCATTTAACTCCCTCAAATCCATGGCTCTATCTCCCAAATGGTTGCAGGGCTACAGTTAGAGGACAGTGTTGAGTTGGCAAACTAAAATGTTCTCTTCCGTTGCTGTGGTGCTCTCAGGAACGAAGCCTACCCCGTAGGTTGTTGTCCTCTGAGAGCACCCTAGAGTGGGAAATGGGGCTCAGCCTTACTCAGCATTAACAACCATAGCTCACTGGTGCATGTCTCCTGCCTCAGCATCCTTCCATCTGTGGTGAGAGCTTACACTGAGGTTTCTCTATGTTCCTGAGCTCTGTTCTCTGGAACTGTGTTTTAAAGCTTTCTGTTTGAAAAAAAAATAAAACAAAAACAAACAAACAAACAAAAAAACCAAAAAACGCCAAGTAAGAATTGTTACTCATCCTTACATGTGCTGACAAAAATAATAAAGCATTTTAATATAAGGAATAAAACTATGCGGACAGTTTTCAGTTGCTTTGCTACTGCTCTGGTTATGACTGGGGAGGTCATCAGAAAAATTGTCATCTCACTCAGGGGGTTAGCCTGGCATCAGATGGCTGTATTGTGTACAGTTGAAACTTCCTTGTGTCAGGGTGTCTGGAAGAGAGTGTATGATGGGGTCATGGGTGTATGGCTTGTGTATCGTGGTATCATGGATATATAGAAAGGAATGTATGGCTAGTGTATCATGGGGTCATGGGTGTATGGCTTGTGTATCGTGGTATCATGGATATATAGAAAGGAATGTATGGGTAGTGTGTCATGGGCTCATGGGTGGAGTAGATGGACATATTCCTTTTTCCCAATTCCAGTCTCCTAAACTCAAATGTATCTTCTTAGCCCAGGTCATATTACTGTCATGGTTGCTGGGAAATCCTAACTTGCCCTAAAATTTTAGGATTTTCATAGTAAATTAACTGCTGTGATTTTTGAGGCCATTTCCTGAGTTTAAAGTTGATCTCATCTTTGCTGTCAGCTTTGAGATGTAGAGAGCACTGCATTCTTGTGAGTGGTCGGTGGTGGGTGTCACCTGCAGAATGCTCCTTCCCATCTCCTTTCTCCTTTCAGGAAACACATATTCTACATTGGTGTCTCTTTTGCTACCAAAATTTACATATAAGCAAAGCCTTCTTTTTACCAGAACCCCTCAGACCCTTCAGTCTTGAGTTGACACAAGAAAAGCAAGGTTTTGCCTGACTGACAGTTAGTCCTCCCCGAGGGGCTCAGTCTACCTTGAGTTTGTTTACCGTTAGCCCTTTGCAGATAGAGTGAATTTGCCAAGTGAGCTTAAATCTGTTTTTCCTTAACAGGGTTAGTCACCTCATTTTAGTAGAGCCATGGGGTTTTCCTGAGCGACCAGATCTTGCTGATCAAGAGAGACCAATTCCAGTTTGGATCAGGGCCCTCGGGGCAGCATTGACTCCCTTTAACCCCTTGGCTGGCCTCAGGATTGCAGGACCTTTTGGTGAGTGTTCATATCCTGGGAAAAATCAGTGTTTATAGACACTAAAGGAGTGAGTGCTTTCTCCACTTAGGTTTGGACAGGCCTGCATCCCCCACCAAAGCCATTGTCAGCTCAAAGTATCTCCCTAACATTACAGAGCAACCGCATAATGTACGGTAGAGCCTTTGTGCATGGCTCCCTGACATTACAGAGCAACAGCATAATATACTGTAGAGCCTTTGTTCATGGCTCCCTGACATTACAGAGCAACAGCATAATATATGGTAGAGCCTTTGTGCGGCTGCTTAAGTGGGTCACTGTTACTTCCTATTAGCACAAAAGAGTCTGGTTCCACACGTCAGCTCAGGAAACCATCAAGATTCAAAATACAATTTTAACTGAACACCTATTGCTTCTCTGCTGTCCTAAGTTGAAGCAGTATAAACTAGAGGTCATCTGTGTTTCCTGCTCACCATTGTTAGCCAAGGCCCTAACAAATCAGAGCTCTTAGCTATCCTCCTTCCCTTACCACGCGTCGCACTGAGTAGCAATGTGGAGCCAGCCACTGTCCTTGACAGGGAGCTTTTACATTGTAAAGCATTACAAATAATAATTATCAATAGAGACAGAGGGAAATGCTGGGGATAAGGTAGGCCCATCTGGGTACCCTAAAACCCAAGCAAATGCAGTGTCTGACTCGGGCAAGAACAAGGCACGCTGGCCTCTGTGGTGATCACTTGAGGGTGTGTGGTTCCTCATGAGAGTTAAGCAGAAGATCCTAAAGCCTAAATGATAGGCTGTGGTGCTGACCCGCGTCCCCAAACTCAGATGTCCTCATTCCTTCTCTATGTCAGTTTGATGGAAAGTAAAACCATCCTTTGCATGAACATTTTGGGTCTCTGGATGATTATTTACTTATTTTGAGTGTTAGTTTAGACTCTCAGCTCCAGTGTCTTAGGCATAGCCACAGGCATTTCCTTCCCTTATAGCCTCAGAGGATGATGGTCTGAGCTCCCACTTTGTCTCCATACAACTTGTATAAGTTGTGAGTGTTTTTAGCAATACATAACTGAATATCTGATAAATGGCTTAAACCAAGGGGCCCCTTACTAGTTCCCTAATGCGAAGTCTGGGGTAGAGGTGGCTCTAGCATGTCTAGTAAGCCTCTGATGATGACAATTCTCAACTTGACACAGGATCTCACTGTGTAGCCCCAACTGGCCTAGAACCCAAAATGTAGATCAGGCCAACCTCAAATTCACAGAGATCCACCTGTCTTTGTCTTCTGAGTGGTAGGAATAAAGGTGTATACCACCTTCCTGGCCTATGTCTGTGATCCCTTTAATAGTGTGGAGTCCTAGAACAAACACTTGTGCCAGCAAGAGGCCTCTGCTCTTCTTCCTGTTTTCCTGAGGCCTTGTTCCCATCAGTTTGAGTTTCCCAAACAGAAGTTCTAAGTTTATCTTAGAAAAAAATTATATATCCCATATATATCCCAGTGTGCTTACTTATACTTTAACATATTGTTATTATGGAGGGAAAAAGAATATAAGCTAATAAGATGATATTATGTTTAAGCTGCTCTATTCAATGACTTCACTTAAAAATTTATTCTACAATTACAAGTTCTAGGAAGTTAACATATTTTGAGCTTGTAAAGCACTCCTGTAAGCCAGTGTAGCATACCCTTCAATTCTTCCATCTATTTTCAGGGAACTTAAAAGTGATGCCCAGGATGTATGCTTTTTCCAACCTAAGACTGATAGGACATGTGTAGATGTATGTACATAGCACCAACCTAAGAGATATTTAGGACATGTGTAGATGTATGTGCATAGCACTTACTGTGTAAACAAACACTAAGGGCATGTATAGATCTATGTGCATAGCACTTACTGTGTAAAGCTCTATTTTTTATTCTGTGAGTAAATTATAACTTAGAAGATACGTGTTTTTATTTCTGTCAATAGGGTTAAGTCTAGTGCAGCGTTTGAGGCCCGATTTCAAGCGGAAGTACTCCTCTATGTTTGAGGATGACACAGTAACAGAGTACATCTACCACTGTAACGTGCAGACCCCAAGGTAAGGCTTCTCATTCTTTTGTCTCATTTTTATTAGTTCTTTGAAAATTTTGTACCAACCATTTTGATCATGTTTACTTTCCCCAACTACCCCAAAAGTTATCGCTCTTCCCCACTTACCAAGCTTTGGGCAAGGTAAGAGTAGAAAGCAAAGACAGAAGATGTAGGCCTCTGCGAGGGCAAAGGCCTCAAGTTTCCAGGAGGAATCTCAGGAAGGGAGTGTGATTCAGGGATGTTTTTGCTTCATAGGGAGTGTGAAGCCAGTGAGCGTGGTGACTCCTAAGCTCTGTTTAAGGCTCACTGACAAATGCTGAGACAATCCTAGGGTTTTTTTTTTTTGGTTGGTTTGGTTTGTTTGTTTGTTTGTTTGTTTTCAAGACAGGGTTTCTCTGTTTAGCCCTGGCTGTACTGGAACTCACTTTGTAGACCAGGCTGGCCTCGAACTGAGAAATCTGCCTCTGCAGAGCCTCTGCTGGGATTAAAGGCGTGCACTACCACGCCTGGCTGAGACAATCCTAGTTGAGCCAGGCCAGGGATGGTGCTGTAGTGCACTGCAATACTGTTTGACTAGAGGCAGACCTAGGGCAAGGCCAGAGCACACACACAGCTTCTCATGTGCTCATTGGTGGGTGGAGCTACAGCAGCTCTATCAATACAGGGTAGCTTCACAGCCAGGAATAAAGGGGCTGTGGACTGGGGCCTAAGAGATTGCAGTTCTGTGAGTGGCTGGCTGGTCACTTAGACCTGTGTTCATCAACTTGTTCAGCAGCTTCTGGAGCTTCTGCAGAACTTATTATTATTCAGCTTTAGTTTCTTAT
Source organism: Mus minutoides (assembly GCA_902729485.2). Taxonomy (NCBI): domain Eukaryota; kingdom Metazoa; phylum Chordata; class Mammalia; order Rodentia; family Muridae; genus Mus; species Mus minutoides. The sequence goes on from LR753373.1 coordinate 977,168, forward strand.
TTTGAATTAGAAGAAAACTTTGATTTAGTTACATTATACTATAGCCCTGTTTACCTAACAGCAGTAATGTGTGGATCTTCCCATACATTATCTAGTAAATAGTTTAAAAGTTTAAACAGATTTTTTTTTAATCCTGGGAAAGCTAAATATGAGTATGTTTTAACAGGTGAAATTGTAGTGCAAATTCATCCCCAAGATCACTCAGTATGGTTCTCTCCTCTCTGTAGTGGTGAGACAGCTTTCAAAAACATGACGATTCCTTATGGGTGGGCCAAGCGGCCAATGCTTCAGCGGATAGGTGGCTTGCATCCTGACATTCCAGTTTCAGTGATCTTTGGCGCCCGATCCTGCATAGATGGAAACTCTGGAACCAGCATCCAGTCACTGCGACCGAAGTCCTACGTGAAAACCATAGTGAGTATGGGCTGGCTTGGGTTTCCATTCAGGCAAGTGTGTGTGCTTACTCCCTCGAGGTTTCCAGTCTGGGCTCCACTCACAACCCCATTCAGAGACCTGATGTCACTTTGGGCGAGGTTTGTGCCGTACACAGTTTGGTGTCCCAGTAGTGAGTCACCTTTCTGAGGTCTTCCCAGTCTCTCTGGAGACACTGAGAGACTGGTTCAGAGTCAGATAGTCTCACACCCACTTCCCAGTGCAGTACACATAGTTGTGGTTTTTACTGGGTCCTGCATTAGTCCTTTATTTTAGAGTGTTATTTCTGCTGGCTGTTGCATGGTGGAATTGACTAAGATCCAGGTGATTTTATCCCAGAGCCTTGTGATAGAAAGCCTAAGTCATTTTCAGATGAGTCTTTTAAGAGTGGCTCTTTGCTTCTGAGGATCGCTGTGTTTCAGTACTGCTTTCTCACCCGCCATGGCGGCTCTTCTTTTCCCAGGCTATCCTCGGGGCAGGGCATTATGTGTATGCAGATCAGCCTGAAGAGTTCAACCAGAAAGTCAAGGAGATCTGCCACACAGTAGACTGAGCACACTGAACCATGCAGCTCTCATGACTGATGCCATTCTTGAACAATACCCACAACCACAGGAAGAGAAAGAAGTACAACCCGAGAACCAGGCAGTCTCCTGGACTGGACTCTGCAGCTTTCCACTTTTAAACCAATTAGTGCCTTCTAGAAGAATGGCTTTCCTTTCTCCTATACAGATTTAAAATACAGGAGAGTCTCCCAATTTAATAATAGCCTTAAATAAAGGTTGTCCTTCTGATGTACTGAAAAATTGTGATTTTTCAGCTGAGACTTTTCTCATTTTCACCTAACTGCTTGTTAGGTGTGTTTTGTATTGCAGTCTGTATGCCAGTTTAACTAGCGACTTCTGGGCCTGTTGTGTTAGATGTTGTGAAGCTGCACTTTATTCTCCTTGCATGTATTTACCATCTCTAACAACTAACATAGTTAACCCAAGTATTTTTATGTAAAAAGATTTCAATTTAGAATACTTCATTTTTGAGATGGAGTTTAGAATATTTCATTTTGAAATGGAATGAAAGGATTAGGTTTTGATGTAAAAGATGGGAGTCAATCACTAGCGTTAACTTTCCTTGTTTTCCTGTTTTATGATCCAGGCTGCAAAGCCATGTGTTAACATTTTAAATGTGTTCCATGGTGACATACTGCTTACAGCAGCACAGTTCCTGAGAACCCCCTGTGTGTAATCTACAGGGTTCTATGAGAACATGTGCATAGACCTGACCATTCAAGTGCTGAGTAGCCTGAACCTGAAACCTGTCGCCTTTCTTTCCAGTATTCCCAGGACAGGATCTAGTAAATGACCAGGTCTCCTCACTTACGGGGATGTTGACACTGCTGCCTCTTGGGAAACCAAGTCACACTGTGTGCTCAGGAACAGCCAACTTACATGGTGCTTAAACTGGATGTCATTTTACCACTAACATTTAAAACTATGTGGTGCTCTTATGTCTCAAGGCACCAGAAAGGACATAGAACTTGTGTTTATTTTTTATTGAATATTATGTTAATCTAACCACTTATATACTTGAAGTAAAATTATGAAAAAATCTATAATGTTGTTTGAAGTGTTTGGCAGAAACCACCATTGGATTTATAACTTTCTGACAGTGTTAAAGTGAAAGACAATTTGAAACTATGCAAAAGCTCCATGGAGTAGCTGGATGCCGAGAAAGCCTTCTGTCTAGAGGACAGAGAACAAAGAGCATTGTTACCAACATTGTTTGTCCAGGAGAAAAGCAGATTACACAAATAAAAACTCGACCTCACAAATCACGACTTGAAGATTTGACCTATTACATTTTTAGTGACTAGTCAGGAAATTTTTTTGAAAATGTAAAATTATATCACATTTAATTAACTGCTAGCAAGATTAGCTCCATACTATAGGAGAATGTGTAAATCACACTGAAACAGGACAAAGCAGTCTCCCAGTGACCCTTTATCTGACTCATTTAATGCATTAGGTTAGTACAAGAAGCCACCATTAGACCAAAAGTGCTTGGTTTTCACCACCTTGAGAATAAAAATAGCCCTTTTTCCCCTTTATAGTTAGTGTTGTGGGTGGCCAGATCCACACTTGAGAGTGGTAGAACATTTGTGCAGGACTCTTACTTGGCATTCACCAGCCTTAGTCTTTTGTTCACCGAACTAAAAATTTCTGCACAAGAAACCGGTCCACCCAGAGAAACTGACTTCCCTACTGGGTTGCTTTGCTTTATTGGAAACATGTTGTGAAGCTTCTTAAACATTACAATTTCCTTGGTGATGCGATGGTTTTTGTAAAGGTTGAAGTAGTGAAGTTTATAATCTGCAAATTCTTGAGAACAATGGTTGCTAAATATCTTTCTTGTAAACAGTCTCTTAACTATCTTTGGTCTTTGCTAAGTTATTTTACAGAATAAACTTGACGATGCTAGCACCAGTGGTGAGCTGTGTGTTTTCTTGAGTCTTTGGCAAAGACCCGTCTGTTAGAATGGCTGTGACAGTCCCATGAACACTGTGGTTCCAAGGATGGCTGGAACCACAGTGGCTCTGTACCATGCAAGCTTTGTGGCAGTTATGTCACTCATTGTCACGCAGGTCCTTGAAAAGCTTCTGGTTATCTTCACAGTAGGGTTCATCTCACAGTGTCAGAACTCTTTATTCATATGTGTCTTACGCCAGGTCTCAGCACACTTGTACCAGGTATGGAAAATAAGAGGCCTAGAGAGTAGTGGTGAGGAGGGGAGACAGACTCAGGAACAGCTACAAGCAAGTCCAGAGAGTTGATAAAGGAGGCATCTCACTGATGGGGTAACAGGTGAAGTGGTACAAGTGTGATGGTTGTATGAGGAATAAAGTCAGCTGCATTGTCCTGTGTACAGGAGTGAAATCTGAATGCATCAACAACCCAATCCGAGGACTGAAATCTGCTAAGCACTGTGAAATCAAGTCTGGAACCAGACTTAGTGGTTCAGCTACAACATAATCATTGTATTAATTTCCCTGTTGTTGGGACAAAATATGGACAGAAGTAGCTGGAAGAAGGAATTACATTGTCAGCTTTGTAGCAGGCAGGCATGGTGACATTCGGGTGGCAGGAGCAGCTGGAAGAGGGCATTACATTGTCAGCTTTGTAGCAGGCAGGTGACATTCAGGTGGCAGGAGCAGCTGGAAGAGGGCATTACATTGTCACCTTTGTAGCAGGCAGGCATGGTGACATTCGGGTGGCAGAAGCAGCAGACTACTTGGTCATGTCTCATCACTAGACGACCAGGAAGCAGAATGCTCAGGCAGGAATCCGGACGGGCTCTCATCCCTTACTCTGCCAGCCTAGGTCCCATGTCCGAATGCTTGCATGACCTTGCAAAACAGCCACCAGCTGGTGACCAAGATGACATCTGTATCAATAACAGCCATACACTGGACTATTATACAGTCTTACAAATGAGGTAGATCTGTAATGTTTTGATTTTTCAAAAACACCAAATTTTGAAAACCAGAAAAATGCAGAATATTCCATATATATGTATGCAGGCACACAGAAATATGTGAATGCATACAGAATAGTGTGTGCCTGAGGTTTTTTTAAAGTTACACTTAACACACATATGCTCATAGATATGTATAGATAGTTTTTGGAAGAAAAACTTGAGTTTGTTATCAGTGGTTAGCTTTAAAGAGGAATGCTTCTGTTTATACATATAAGTGCTGGGGCCTTGTACATTCATTGTGTCATAATGAAAGTCACATAAAATACAGGGAAGAAATCTTAGTTACTATAAGGTAGGTAAGAAAGCAACTGTAGGGTATAACTGGCTGCACTGATTTCCATGTGGTCATGTAGATCCACACTGAGGCCAGGGGTCAGGCTCTGTGTGGAAGACTCTATGCCACTCATTAGAACTTAAGCCATAGAGTCTAACCTGGAAGCACAGAAACTTTCTGTTTTAAAACAGGATCTTGTTATGTCACCCAGGCTAAACTCAAACTCATGATCCCTCTGCCTCTGCCTCCCAGATGTTGGGGTTGTAAGCGTGTACTAGCACACCTGCCTCTGCCTCCCAGATGTTGGGGTTGTAAACGTATACTAGCACACCTGCCTCTACCTCCCAGATGTTGGGGTTGTAAGCATGTACTAGCACACCTGTCCTTCTTTCTTGACTTAAACCTGTTGAAAGGGTCCTGGGGACTAGGATACACATTTCTCTATTTTATAATTTACCTTTTGAGCTGGGAATGTAGCTCATTTTAGGTAAAATGCTTGCCTATAATATGCTTATTTCCAGCACCAAATCAAACTAGACATGATGGGAGATGTCAAAAATCCCAGCACTCAGGAAGTGGAGGAAGAAGGATCAAAATTTCAAGATCATTCTTAGATGTGGCGCAAGTCTGAGATCAGTCAGGGCTGCATGAGAACATGTCTCAGAATATAAAAACACATTTCTTTCTTCATCTCATGTAAGCTAATTTGCCCAGTTACATGCAATGGCCTGGCTTTATGGTCACTTAAATTTTAAATTTGGGAGCTAAGTTAATTTAAGAATTTTCTTATCGGTCTTTTCTAAGTGATTTAGATAAGAAGTTTTATCATTGACCATTCTTAATCCTTAAAGACTTGTGCATTCACTCAGAAGTTCAAATGCTTCTGTGAAGTGCCTATTAATTGAAGATTTAGAATAAGTCAGACCTACCTTTTTTCTTTCAATATATTGTATTCATTTTTGCAGAAGAGTCCCTTGGCTGGCAAGATGAGAAGGGTGTGAAAGGCCAGCCGAGCAGCCTGTTTCTTCCATAGAGGGAGGAAGTGGGGTTAGAGTGCCCTCCTGCCACTACTGCAGTGTTACAGTGCTCATGGTGAAGCTGCCAGTTTTCAGTCAGATGTTACAGCAACAGAAACAGTTGGGTGTTGCATCTAGGGTGCCAGACGCCAGTGACTAAGGTTATTTCCCTCTCAGGTGCTAACCAGCTCAACACCGTTCTGCTGCCTCAAATCCCACAGATGCCTGTTCAAGGTTTGACAGGGCAGGTGAGGCTAGGGCATGTGGAGAGTAAAGGTGGTGAAGGAGAGAAGCCAGGGCAACAGGAAAGGGCTGCATTCTGATTGACTACAGGGGATAACTGTCTGCCCCCTGTGTGCCCCTTCCATATCACAGTGTTTCGGTGGCAGCTGATACCAGAGTCTCATTCTTACGCATGAGCTTCCCTAGTAGAAGTCCAAGCATGGCATGAGTGGAGACTACACCTACTCAGAGCAACAGAGTGGGAAAACAGGCATCTCAGAGTCCTCACAGCTGTCTGCTGCCCATGAAGAGCCAGGGTGCTGCTCCCAAGAGAGTCATTCTGACAGACAGTTCAGGCAGACGGATCATTTGGCTAAACTCAAAAACAAAGTTTTTAGCATGCTCATCCTTAGCCCAGTACCCCACAGAGATAGACAGGAGTTCTATGGAGACCTCAGACTTCCCTCATGTTCCCTCTATGACCCCACTTCATTTAACCGTGAGCTGCGCTCACTTAGTCCTTTGTCTCCTGAAGTCAGAAGAGTGGCTGGTTTGTTAGAGATTGGGGCTCCTCCTCACTTCAGTGAGTTGTGGATAAAAAGTGTGTGCAGAAATGCTCTTCTCTGTTTGAAGTGTTGGCCCTTCCCTGAAGTGCCTTGCTGTGTCCATTCTGCAGCATGTCCCTGTGTCTCCAGCATGTCCCTGTGTCTCCAGCATGTCCCTGTGTCATCAGCATATCCCTGTGTCTCCAGCATGTCCCTGTGTCTCCAGCATGTTCCCGTGTCTCCAGCATGTTCCCGTGTCTCCAGCATGTCCCTGTGTCTCCAGCATGTCCCTGTGTCATCAGCATGTCCCCGTGTCTCCAGCATGTTCCCGTGTCTCCAGCATGTCCCTGTGTCTCCAGCATGTCCCTGTGTCTCCAGCATGTCCCCGTGTCTCCAGCATGTTCCTGTGTCTCCAGCATATTCCTGTGTCATCAGCATGTCCCCGTGTCTCCAGCATGTCCCTGTGTTTCCAGCATGTTCCTTTGCCATCAGCATGTCCCCATGTCCCCAGCATGTCCCTGTGTCTCCAGCATGTTCCTTTGCCATCAGCATGTTCCTGTGTCTCCAGCATGTCCCCGTGTCTCCAGCATGTCCCTGTGTCATCAGCATGTCCCTGTGTCTCCAGCATGTCCCCGTGTCTCCAGCATGTCCCCGTGTCTCCAGCATGTCCCTGTGTCATCAGCATGTCCCTGTGTCTCCAGCATGTTCCCATGTCTCCAGCATGTCCCCGTGTCTCCAGCATGTTCCTTTGCCATCAGCATGTTCCTGTGTCTCCAGCATGATCCTTTGCCATCAGCATGTTCCTGTGTCTCCAGCATGTTCCTGTGTCATTTCCCAATTGTGTTATGACTGGGTGCTTTGGCTCATTTACTGTCCTTGAAGATGAATTCCTGAGTCTCTCTGCTGGTATTCCATAAGTCCTGGCTGAAACATACTGAAAGACATGCTCGTCCCCGTCTCTGCATTTACCTCTCTCCAGCCTGCTGTGACTTAATCTGGCCAGCTGTGGAGATTCTACTCCCACTGTGCTCTAGACATGGAACCAAGAACTAGGGAGACCTGTGGTTTTGCACTGATTTTAGAGAACAGGGTTGATGTCAACAGGTAGTTTGCAGTCCACATTTTGTCTGGAAGTCACCATTTCGGCTTCATTCCAATGTAGCATTTATTTGAGGCTTTGACCTCACATGCCTCCAGAGGCTGTAGCATCTGTTGGCCTGATGTCCCTGGGGTTCTGTTCACCTTGGCATGACCTGTGGTCAGAGCTCTGTTTCATTGTTATCTGACAGTCCCTGTACTTTGGGTTAAACTATGCAAACAAAAGCAAATGGTTAAAATCTTGGAAAATGCCGAATTCTTGCAAATGGGGAAAATTTGGATGCTCCTAACAACTTTAGATTATAAGGTATCTCAAAGCTTCACTCAAAACCCCAGGGGTAACTGCAATTGTGAATATGCCAGGAAGTCAGCAATGTTGACTGATGAGTGTTTTTTAAACTTCTGCATTGCTGATGGAAAAAAAAAATAAGACAGGCCAGGACAACATAAAATTAAAGAGACATAGAAGAGGGACAGAGGCACCTCACCCCAGAATCTGAAATGTGGCTTACATTTCTGATCGAGTTAGAACTTCCACACAGCTGACGAGATCACGACTGGCTACAGAGACCTCAGAGTTATGATAAGCCAGCAAATCATGTTAATTGAGGCTGAACAGATACACAAACCTGTTTATCAAAATCAATAGCCTCTCTATCCTGATGCGAACAATGTGCCTCACAGTTTATTTACCAAAGAAAATTATCTGAGAGAAGTAGTAAGCCAGCTCATATATTTTTATTTAATATTTAAACTGCACAGTCTTTGAACCTGATTGTAAATTGTGCATCCTGTGAGCACTTTAAGCCACAGATCCTATAGATGCCACAGAACACTGTAGACCAGACTCTCACAGGGGCCCCTCTATGCTCTACAGGACGATCTGCCTCATGACTGTCTCATGAGTCCAGGTCTGCTTCACTCAGGCCTCTGAAATTCTTTTCTGTAGTAAAACCAAGCTCCCAGTTTGACATTAGTGATAGTATTCGAGGGGGAGAGTCCTCAGGCTACTCCGGTAGCTGCCATTTTACCAGTCCTGGTCCCCTGAGCCCCTCCCCTCAATCATAAACCCAAGAGGTGACACTCTTGAAAGGATTCCTCCACACTTGAACCCAAACAGGACCAGGTCCAGGTTTCCTTGATGCTTAGAAGTAGGTTATGTGGGATTTGTAATCTGAAAGTCAACACCTTGTGACCCACTGATTGCCACCTCATCATTGCTTTCTGACCTACAGTGCCAGAAGCCAGCCATTAAGTCATCCACACACCACATGCAGACCTGTGCAGGAGCTTGGGCCTCCAGACTTATCTGGGAACTGAGTAAGTCAGAACAAAGGAGCCTCAGGGCCCAGGGCAGGCTTAACAGCCATCCAGTAAGAACCTGTATCCACAGTGAGCCAGGAGACCCTACCCTAGCCTGTGATGACCTGTATTCTCCTAGCACTCCTGAAATGCTTTCTAATCTGCATGGTGGGTTAGAATCCCTTTTGCTAAGGATATGGGGCTCCTTTACTGGGAAACAGTGAAGAATATGCTGGATGCTTTCCAGATGTGCACTGTTGAAGTTTACACCACCACTGCCCCTATCGAGAGGAGTACACATAATAGCCGTATCTTCAGAATGACCTCAGAATGAGAGAAGCTCAGAATACATGGCTGGGATGTGAGGAGTGGTCAAGTCATCTAAGTTGATGGGGGACCGTCCTCACAATGAAGGAAAAAGTACCACTGCTGCCTCTCTTCTTACCATCCATCTAAGACCTCATAAACTTTGTATTTCATCCGAAGCAAGATAGGAGACCTCCTCCTTCAGACACCACCTCCGTATCTCAGACAGAGATGAAACCCACAGCACATAGCTTGTGTCTGGGAACCAAAGAAATATCACTCCCTTTATAATTACTTCCTGTGTAGTATTGCCAGATATTACAGATAGCAGGGTCAGGTTGGTGTACCATGGGTTACAGTGGGCAGAAAATTATAGACTTGGCTTCACCATTGAGCCAAGTTTTGATCAAGATCTTACAGAACTGCCAGCGCCTTGGCAAGATGGGATGGGTGTGTTCAGAATGAATGAAGGTCCTCTGCATCCAAAACCATAACAGCCAGTACTGTAGTCTTTGCCACAGACTCTACTCAAGAGTGTGAATAAGATGTGGATGCTTTCCTGTGGGATCATAGCCTATTTACAAGCAAACAGCTGCCACTGTATTCCCTTACATGCTTTGTCAATTACAAGACAGACAAACGTCACTGTAGAGGAGCTAAGATTGCATCTGACCTGGTGATTAGCAAAACTGAGGCAAGAGGTGGCAGAGAGGCCAAAGGAGGTGGTGGTTAGACTCGACTCACGGTGAGTAAGAAGCAATAGCGCGGGAACGTCATCTCCAAACCTCCCACGTTGTTTCCTCTAACCCTTGGAGCAGCCTAGAGGGAAAGATAAGCTTATTTCAGTAAAGGACCCAGAGGCACAGCATTTGCTGGATCAGGTGTTGGGGGAGGTGGATGGGGTCACATGGCCTTTCCTGGACCAGCTCCTGCTGGTGGCAGCTGCCACTTGACTTCCACACACCTTCCTCCCAAGGGTTGCTCTTAAAATACTCTGAAAGGAGTCTCGCCTGCAGATGTAATCTGGAAGACAACATCAAGGAAACCTGCTCCCTGACAGAGGCAGAAGGTAAAAAGCAACCCCCAAGAGACCATGTTAATTCCAAAGATTGGAGGAGAGAGATCACTAATCCAAAGTACCATGGCCAAATTAATTAATTAAAGTTAGCTTGTGTGTGTGTGTGTGTGTGTGTGTGTGTGTGTGTGTGTGTGTGTGTGTGTAAGTTGGCTGTCTCCTCCTAAGGTGGGGTTCAAGAGGTCAGCATTGGACCTGAGGAAGTCAGGAAACTCAGGAAAAGGGGTTTTCAAGTTGGTTTGGGGAACAAATAGGTAAGGTCACAGAAGCAGACCATAAGCACAACAAGTTAGTCATAATGAGGTGGTCATAGAGTAGTTATAATAACAACCTTTTGAAACAAAGGTAGAGTTGCAAGATGGTCATAATGTTTTGAAACAGGCAGTACAGAACCATTTGTAGTTAAGCTTAGAGTTAAGACATAGCCCAATCCTTAAGACAGAGGTTTGATCATGAACAGGAATGAGCCTAGTTTGTCTTTACTCTAAGATGGCTTTTAAGTCTAAGATGGAGGCAGGCTGGTTCATCAACAAGAGACATAAATACTGGTGGCCCTGGTTTATACTTTTCATGGTAGACAATCTGAATAGAGAGGCTGAACACTTTTTTATTTAAGTGGGGAATAGAAACCTATCCATTTTTAAAACGAATTACTTTGAGATGCTCTCGAGTGTCAAGCAGTAATGGTTGAGGGAATCGCCCAGTGCGACTACCACCTAGTAAGGGCACCAGGGTCTTTGATTAGAGCTGATGGAACTCTCTAGAGAGAGTCACATGCTTTCAGCAGTCAGAATGTGAAGCCTGGCAGTTCATCTTTAAAACAGGGATTATCTAAAGAGTTTGAAATTCTTTCCAAGGAGGACGATTTGAACTCAGATTTTCACTTGGAGTTTCCTACATGTGATAGTTTGAAACTGAACTGTCCAGCACAGGTTCATGTCTTGAGCGCTTAGTGTCCAGTGGATGGAGTGAATTGGGGGTGCCGTGGAACTGCTGCGAGGGGACCTAGCTGGCACTGTTGTAGCTGGGCTTCTCTGCTTCCTGGTCACTGTGTGAGCATTTGTGTGAGCATCGCATTCACGCTGCCGTGGAGGATGGTCCACCCAGCCTTTCCCCTCAGTGGCAGATGGAAGAATACAGAATAAGCCTTTCCACCCATAAACCGTCTATGTAGAGTGGTTACAGAAAAAGCAAAATAACTAATACATAAGAGGATAAACAAAGAGAGGGCATTCCTGGACACACAAAACCTCAGCATGGCAATGAGGTGGTGGAGCCCAGCACACAACGAAGAGGTGAGACCCCTGTTCAGGAAGTGTAAGGAGTGCTAAGACAGCCACTGCATTGCATTGGGTGCGTGTGGAGCCCTCCTGAAAGTGGTTCAGTGGTCTAGGCATGCACAGGTCACATGCCTAGGAAGCCAACCTCGAACCATGAAACACATTATATTACAGTTCATCTCTGGCTGTGTAAATGACACCTTTGCCTCCTTATAGTGCAGTGTACAGTATATGTTTGTCTTCAGACTACCATGACCACCACCACCAACAACAACAAAATAGACTTTATAATCTAGAATGTTCTGCCTGGGAATGGGGTTAACCTGGGATCCAGTAAGAATCCTGATTGTAAACAAGCCTCAGAACAGAAAGTGGCAGGAACACTCACTTCCTGGACAATCAGGCTTCCGTCATCGTCGTCAGAAGATTACACAGACTCGTGATGCCCTATTTTCCAGAAGGGGAGGGAGGTGGGCCCAGATTACCTGGTGATCTGCCTCTCTGGAATTTATCCACCTTATCTTATGGTATTTAGCCACGTCGGTATTACATCACAAGCCCTCCTGGGGCCAAGAAAGAAGAATGGTCCATTTAAGAATGGCTAGTAGGGCTTGTCTGTGTTAAAACTCCATTCCTGTGTTCCCTGAGCTGCTGGGAACACAATTCCATGATAAAGTCAGTTAACCTTTGGCCGCTGTCTCACCATAGGCTGCTTCAACAAATCCAGGATTAAACAAAAGGTAGGTGAGAGTTGACGTGTACACTAGCTATCAACATTAGATAAGGCAGAAGCCCCATTCCCCAGATGTGCCTAAACTATTGGCAGAGACCATCCCTGGAGGGTTTACTCCAGACAGGGGGTCTTGTTCAATGAAGGCTGATGAGAAGAATCCTCTGCACATGAGCTGGGAGGTAAAAGGAGATAAAGCTGGATAAATAGATTTGGAGACTTGAATGGACAGGACAGGGAAGAGTCCAGAGAGGTGCCAACCAGAGACAAAAAAGGCATTTCTGGGCTGGAAAGGTGGCTCTCTTAGTAAAGTGCTTGCCATACACTTCTGAGGGCCTGAGTTCAACACCCTATCCCCACATAAAAGCCATGCTCTGAGAATGGGTAGGGGGGAGGTCAAAGACATTCAGATGCCTAAAGCACATTGGTCAGCTAGCCTAGTTTGTTTAGTGGGTTCTGCATTCCGTGAGAGATCTTGTCTCAAAAAGTTAAGGAGAAAAGGAGCTGGAGAGATGGCTCAGGAGGTTAAGAAACTCAATGCTCTTACAGAAGAATCAGATTTAGTTTCCAGTACCCACATGATGAGCAAGAGGAAGAGAAGAAGAAGAAGAAGAAGGAGGAAGAGGAAGAAGAAGAGGAGGAGGAAGAGGAAGAGGAGGAGGAGGAGGAGGAGGAGGAGGAGGAGCCTTCCCATGGCTCTTAGAGTTGTTTTGAAAGCCTGGGAGACCAAGGGATGCCCCAGATTACAGGGTTCTATGTAGGAACATGACCTGGCCCCAACCTCATGAATTAGACTCCTCTGGGATGCAGGGGAACATCTCCTGGGTGTTGTGGATTTGCAGCCTGAGCTTAGCACATTGCCCTGGGATCCACCAGAGACTTCTACTGTCCTAGAGCAAAGCTGCTGTGGCTGCCCCGAGCTGCATCCAGGCTTCTGCCTTGCTCTGTATGGCTGAGAGGAAGATGAGGCATTCAGATGTTAAGGATGATTCTGCCCCCACACCCTTGATGCAAAGTTAATGTCTTCTCCAGCTGAAGCTGTAGGGAGCCTTGGTGGGAGTAAACATGACCAAGCATGTGTGTGTGTGTGTGTGTGTGTGTGTGTGTGTGTGTGTGTGTGTGGCTATTCTCTGACTTCTGCATGTACCCCATGGCACACACACCCCCAAACACCACCCACCATTGAACAAAATTATAATAAAAAGTATTAAAAGTTATCCTACTGTCTCTTTTCTTCCGTATTAGGTAAAATCAGATTTGTTACCTGTTTTAGTTAGGGTTTTACTGCTGTGAACAGACACCATGACCAAGGCAAGTCTAATAAAAACAACATTTAATTGGGGCTGGCTTACAGGTTCAGAGGTTCAGTTCATTATCATCATGGTGAGAGCATGGCAGCATCCAGGTAGGCATGGCACAGGCAGAGTTGAGAGTTCTACATCTTCATCCAAAGGCTGCTAGTGGAAGACTGACTTCCAGGCAACTAGGGTGAGAGTCTTAAGCCCACATCCACAGTGACACACCTATTCCAACCAGGTCATACCTATTCCAATAAGGCCACACCTCCAGATGGTGCCACTTCCTGGTCCAAGAATATACAAACCATCACATCACCTCTGTCTTCTCATGAACTCACACGCTTCACTTTGAATTCTCAATTTTCTTGCCTCTCTCTGCCTTTCCTGTGCTGGGATTGCAAAGTATGCTGCCATGCCAGCCTTTTCTACTCTCTTGACTTCAGTTGTTGTTGTGGTGGTGGTGGTGGTAGAAACATGACATGCCATGCCACGTGATTCTCAAAAGCAAATGGTACAGAGGAGTGTCTGTATCTATCTTCATGCTTCCAGTTCCATCCACAAAGCCACTGTGGAGGGAGAGAGAGGATGCAGAGCAAGGAAGATAGTATCCAGGTAGAACTATAAGAAAATGTGTTGAAATACAAAGTGAAGACTATAACTGTTCGAGGAGCATACACGCTAGAATATTGTAAAGTTCAGTACTGAGCACAGACACACAAGGTGGAAGTACATTTTATGCTACCATGACAAAGGAAAGAGTACTACGCTTCGAATTCATCTAGATGAACATTTAATGCATATCAAAGCTTTTGGTAAAATCCTATGGTGCCCTATCTGGGCCTAGAGGCTTTCTGTTTTGAGAGACTTTAATTACAAATCCAACCTCCTTGATGGTTGGTAGTCCTGTAACCATTATGTGGGGCCGTGAAAGGCAGCCTGTTTTGGTTGAATGAGGCTTGCTCCGGAGACCCAGTAGAAAACTCTACAAGGGATGGAACAGTGAGCCACATTCCCAGAGACAGGTGCCTGACACCACAGAGGCCCCAACTCCACAATTCTGTGACTATCAGTCACACAGACAATGTCCCAGGCTTCTGGCATTCTGGCTAGACGCCACCCCCTTAGTTGCCAGACTATAGCCGGGTATGCTCCTCCCCACAGTTACCTGGCAACAGCAAGGTAGCCCAGCCCACTATAAAAGGAGCTACTTGGCCCCTCCTTGCTCTTTTTAAGCTCTCACTTGTCTTCTCTAGCCCTCATCTCTAGCCTTCCTTCTCTCTCTCCCTTTCCCCCCTCTCTCCACATGGCCATGGCTGGCCTCTCTCCCTCTTTCTACCTTCTCTCTTTCACCCTGCCTTTCTGCAATAAAGCTCTAAAACCATAGACTGTCTCTGCTCATCAAGGCCCATGGTGCTTGAGCAATGGGATAGGCTTTCCCCTAAAGAGCTGAGTCTAACCTCCCAACGGAAGGCCTTCCTACGTTCCAGCCACAGACCAGACTAAAACTCCTACCCACATAGGAATCACCTAGTGTCCTCTCTCTCCCTGCCCTCTCCTCCCTTCGGCCCTGGGGTTGACCAAGCCACAACTGGGGCCCCCATTTTGTTTTCAGCTCTTCCCCAGTGTCCAGTGGTGTCTGGGATGCCTGAGACTGAGAACCTTTTATCTCTGCACTTGTGAGGCCCAGAGACCTCTGACTGCCCCTTGTCCACCCCCCATCCCCTACCCCCAGCAAGGTGGGGTTCCGTGGCTTTCCACAACCAGACACACACACACACACACACACACACACACACACACACACACACACACACACACGGGGCCGCATGGAAAGCATGCCGCAGTCCTCTCGTGTCTGCCTGCCCAGAGCACCGGAACTCTGGAGGAATGCGGGTTTCCTCCCGCTCCATGTCCACTGCCCTGCACCATTAAGTAAACTGAAGATTTTTTTTACCCTTCCTGAAAAATAAATCTTTTTAAAAACTTTATGTGATAGTTTGAATATGCTTGGCCCATGGAGAGTGAGACTATTAGGAGGTGAGGCCTTATTGGAGGAAGTGTAGGCATGTTGTGTCACTGTGGGGGTGGGTTTTGACAGTCTTCCTCTGCTCCAGATCTGGCCAGTGTGAAAGAGTCAGTCTCCTGGCTTCCTTTGGATCAAGACATAGAACTCTCAGTTCTTTCTCTAGCCCCTTGTTTGCCTGGATGCTACCATGTTTTCTGTCATGATGATAATGGACTGAAACCCTGAAACTGTAAGCCAGCCCCGATTAAATGTTGTCCTTTATAAGAGTAGCCTTGGTTATGGTGTCTCTTCACAACAGTGAGAACCATAAGACATTTTAGATCTGACATTTAAAAGCTGGAAAGCATCTCTCTTACTCTGAGAGAAAAAAAAAAATAAAAAGAATTGAAAACAAAAACAAAAAACAGTAGCCTTTCTTGACCTTGATGGAGAACTAAGGGCATAGGGCAAAGAGCACCCCTAAAATCTGGAGAGAAAAATCAAACCCAGTGTTAGACTAGAGCCCCCACAAAGGTAGGAAACCCCCTCTACCCTCCTTCTGTTTAATCCCGCCCACATGGAGAAAACACTGGGCTAAAATGTCATCACTCCATATCTCCCTGTTTCCAGCAACCCACCCAAGAGTGCCCACCTAGGGGCTCAGTGTTTGACCTTGTGTGGGTACAATCTTAGCTCCTGGCTATCATGTCACCACTCCTTGGATAAACTCTATAAAACCCCCTTGCTTTAACCCAGATGTGTGTCTTCTCTGACTTCCACTTGAGAGATCTATGAACCCACCCAAGACCTGCCTTCAAATAAAGCTATTTTTATCTTATTTTAATTTGGTCTAATCTGGCCTATACCTACATCACTGGGGTGGGGGGAGCCTATGACAGAGTCACTCTTAACCTGGTTGGCATTTGATCCCCAGAACTGCCAAATAGATAAATAAAATACAGGCTGGTAGCCAGCCTCTAAGCCATAGGTGCTGTGGTGAAGTAGGTTATTTGTTCAGCTTTGAAATGATGGGTTTTGAGATCTGTCTTCACACAGGCCCTTGGGAGGCAACTGATCTAAAACTGGGGTTGAAAGGGTGGGCTGGATGTAAAGACTTGGGAAGTGGCATGTAGGCCAGTGACAGAAAGCTTGCCTGGTATGTTGTAAGGCTTTGGGTTCAACCCCCCAACACAACCAAAATAAAAATAGCTCTGTTAGGAAGAGGTACACAGTTACAAATCAGGCAGTAGGGTTGTTAGTAAGGGAAGTGGATGGAGGGAATCCAGACCCAGGCTAGAGCCTTGGGAAGCACGCACATCCAACAGCCAGCTGTGCAAAATGTTGAGAGCAACACAGTCATGACTGGGCTGTTCCTCCTTGATTATCAGGGAAGAGGGACTCTCAGGCATAGCATTTTGAGAGTGGAAAGAATACAATGAGCTTTCACAATCACATTAAAAAAGAAAAATAGACTTGGGACAAATTTGTGATCAAGGAAAAGCATTCACTCTAGGTCAGGTCCAAGGATGAAGCCACAGGTGTGAACCATGATAAAGCAAGGCCATGTGAAACTGTTGCTTTGAACTTATACTGAGCTTACAGAATGAAACACTGCTAAAGCAACCTCCTTCTGTAACTCCCATTTTGTGTAACATCTTATCTGTAGATAATTTTCTAAAGAATTTGTCTAAGAAGATATAAGGAATGCCAAGGTGTGGCATCTGGGGCTCTGACCCATCTGCCAAATGTGTGTGTGTCTGTTTGTCTATCTATACATACATGTGTATGTGTATATGTATGTATATAAATGTATATGAGCACTTCTGCAGCTTATAAGACAGCTGGCCAGGCCAGACTAGAATGTATGTGTGTCTATACATCTTGTCTATGTAAATAATTTTTTTCTTCTTTTCTTTTCTCTCTGGTTCATGAAGAGTTAACAAATTCTCTCTTTTCTTTTCTTTTCTTTTCTTTCTTTCTTTCTTTCTTTCTTTCTTTCTTTCTTTCTTTCTTTTTTTTTTTAACAAATTTCAAACCACCTCTCACCTGGCTAGCAAGAGGTCCTTGATCCAGAGAAAATGGAGCCCTAACAATTAAGCTTTTTTTTTTTTTTTTTTGAATCTCCTTGCTAACAACAACAACAACAACAAAAGAGTTTATTACAAGAAGCCACCAGCTTTTGGCCTTAGAATAGTAAAGAAATATAGTCAGCAGAATTGCCAAAGATAGATAAACTTTGGCCTCGACTACTGACCCCATGTATACCCCTCGCTGCCTTCCTCATAGAACTGGCTGCTGGACTCTAGCACACGTCAACGTGAAAATGAAGACCACTACTGCTGGGATACTTTTTTTAAAAGCCATTTCAGAAGAAAAGCCCCAGTAAGAACTGCATGTGCAGCTGGATGTCTTTCAGAGAAATCAGTGTAAAATGCTCGACTGCATTTAATGTGCTCCATGCGTTTTAACCAAAGCTTTGATTTATGCTTTTTATATTGACCTTTGTTGTTTGTCTCATTTAAAAGGAAAAGATTGATAAACTACTGTCCATCTACCAAAAACTTCATAAGTCAAAAGTAAGAGGCCTAGAGTCAATGGTAGAGAAATGTCTGTCAAAGACGTAACAGACACCTGTAGAGATGGCTCTGCAGTTAAGGGCACTTGCTGCTCCTGTAGAGGATGCAGATGTGAGTCCCAGCACCCACATGTGCATGTGTGTGGAGCGCTTATATACACTCTCTCACACACATAAACACTAAAGTTAAATAAATAAAAACATGTAAAGTTGTAACAGATGAAAGGATGCCTAGTCATTGCTGAAGAGCTTACCATCATGTAAACAGGGTTATGCCAACGCTCACGGTGCGTATGGGGACAGACCATCCACACGCTTAAAACAGCTGGGGAAGGATGTTCAGATTACCAAAAGAAGCAATGAAGCAGACCTATGTGCAGCCACCATGGTGGCTACTGTACTCTTCCACCCTTCTTGGAAGGCAACTTTGCAACTGGTATCAAGAAACTCCAAAACGTGAGCCTATGCCCTTTTACCCAGCAACCTCCATTCTAAGAAGCTGCCAGAGAAAATAGACACATCGGGTCAAAGGTTCACACAGACATGTTTGTCTCTGTGTCCCAACAATAAGGAAGGAACAGAATATGCTAAATGTTGGCATGTTGGACTTTTCCTAAACTGCTCACAAATACGAAAGAGTGCTACAGAGACATTGAAATCACACTCAGGATTTTTAATGGTATTGTAAAATATTCATGATGTCAGGGGAGAAAAAGGATACTAATTTGCATAAATCACAAAAAAATACACAAAATATTAAGAGATCGACATGTGGGTGGTGTCTGGCTTACTGATTGGAAAATGCAGATGTCTTTTCTTTTTTTTACAGCTCAAACTTCAATAACAAGCACACTCATTTTGTATTATTGACTTTAAAAAACAGTTTTCTTGAGCTTAAAACCCTTTGTGACTACAAAATTAAATCAACTCTGAAAAGTTAATTAACTTGAACAATGTGTTGAAATAATTAAATTGATAAGAAAAGTCATTGAATTTTTAAAAAGCACTAAGACTACCATGAATGTTCTGTATGCAGAGAAAATTGTTAGTTTTAATGAGAGGAAAAGTATTGGGGGTGGAGAATTAGCCCATGTAGAACCAGTGTGAGTGTGTGTGTGTGTGTGTGTGTGTGTGTGTGTGTGTGTGTGAGAGAGAGAGAGAGAGAGAGAGAGAGAGATTGAGTGTGTGATTGTGAGTGTTGAGAGAGTGTTTTTGAGTGTGTGAGTGTATGTGTATATACAGAGAGATACAGACAGGCAGACAAACAGACAGGGACAAAGACAGAGATGGATTTTTTTTTAAAGTTGTATTTATTTTCATATTTTCATTTTATGAGTGTTTGCACATGTGTGTATGGTACCTGCAGAGGTCACAAGAGGGCATCAGATCTGCTAAAGCTGGAGGCACAGGTGGTCGTGAGCCACCATGTGGGTTCTGGGAACCAAACTTGGGTTCTCTGTAAGAGCAACCAGTGCTCTCAGCAGCTTTCTTTAAAAAGCCATCATTCCAGCCTCAGACAAGGGACAGGGCATCTTCAGGAAGTGGTGCTCCTCCCACGGGCAGCAGCATCACCAAACCCACCTTCCTGGCTGTGTTCAGGGTGCTGCAGGGGAGGCTGTGTGCTAGGGTCTCTGAGTGGAGCTTTAGGTCTTACATTGTGGTGCTTTCTAGGGCTCATGACTCCCTTGCAAGTGCCCTAAATCTTCTACCAAATCACACATTGAGGACTAGCTTTTGGCCTGTCCACCATTGGGCTGCAGAGAGGCTAGGCCTGTGGTGTTGGTGTTGGTGGATAAATCAGATAGCCTTGGTTCTGCCCTTGTGACTCAGAGATGGCCGTTACCTCACAGCTCCCAGGAGTTGCTCCTCCTCATTCTCATGACCACCTCTACCCCCAGGTCTGGGGCAGAGCAGCCACCCAAACGGTCACTTCCTGCTGTCTCCAGAACTTCTACTGTGACAGTTAAAGTTGCCTCCTATGTGAGAAGGCCCTGGGGAGACTGGAGCTGTGGTGTGAAGATGCTGGCTCAGGGGCAGTCGTGACTGAACAGGAGCCTGAGGGAACCCTCACTGTATTAGGAAGGACTCTGAGCAAACCACTTGCTTTTGCCTTGGTTTCTTCAACTGTCAGGAGGAAAGGATGACCCCAACATCTCTGCCTCCTCTTAGGGGTGCCAAGAGATGAAACAGGAGAATCCTGTAGATATGCCTTGGGCACACTACCCAGGGCAGACTCAGAGTTCAATCAGCACAAATCGAGCCCAAGGTTTATGGTTTCCCCAGAGCAGAATTCTCTCATATTCCAAGCGTCAAAGGTCAAAGTACTATAGGTCCTACTAAAATCTGCAAACATGTGAGAAAGAATTATTCAGGTGGTGCAGGCATGCACATGTGTGAGTGAGTGTGCATGTGTGTGCTCCGAGGGCCAATAGCCCTGTGGGAGAGAGATGGTGGGAGGTGACCCACCCAGAAGTGTCAGTTCAGCCCAGATGGAGGATGGCTGAGTTCCTTCACTTACCATCTGTGGTCTGGGGGTCAGAACAGGCTAGATGCTGGGAAGACCATGAGTAACAGTGGGGTGTGAGGCTGGAGAAGTGAGGATAGAGGGGCTCACTTTGCTCACTCTTCCAGATGGCCAGAGACACAGTGAAGGGTGTCCATCAGCCACTGTCACCCTCTTGGTCCACTTCCTCTTTTTCTTGTATGTCAATTTAATGGCAAACCTAATTCTAAGCCGACTTAGGGGATGAAGGTAGGGCATGGAGTATGCCATCTGGGGACTCAGGATTCCCAAGAAGTGAGAAGCAGCTCTCTGGGTCTGGAATATGCAGACTCTACGCTGAGGAGATTCGGGTGAGTAAGGAACCTGGATGCATGCTCCTGGTAGGAGTGGGTTGGATAAAGAACCTTGGACCTAAATAGCTCAGAATTCAGCTCTGACACTACAGGGAGCCCCCAGCAACTTGGAGATGGCCCC
This sequence comes from Mus minutoides, assembly GCA_902729485.2. Taxonomy (NCBI): domain Eukaryota; kingdom Metazoa; phylum Chordata; class Mammalia; order Rodentia; family Muridae; genus Mus; species Mus minutoides. Next base: position 997,834 of record LR753373.1, read on the forward strand.
TCTTGACAGAGCAGGTTAGCATTGGATCAGCAGAGGAACTTCCCAAACCCTTCTCCTTGTTAGCCAGGTTTGTTGTAGTCTTTCCCCCACTCCTCCCCATTCCTGGGTCCCTGGTCCTTCTCGTCCACGTACCCAGGACAAAAGTCAAATCCTCCCCTACTGGCCTTCTCCAGCTGTATGTAGGGTTGTTATGAAGCCGGCTGGGGAGGTTGCAGGTTGGAGAAGAGCAGCCTGGGGCTGGTTCTGGGGTTCAGCCTTGCAGGGGAACACAAAGGCTGGTTCTGGGGTTCAGCCTTGCAGGGGAACACAGAGGCTGGTTCTGGGGTTCAGCCTTGCAGGGGAGCACAGAGCAATGTGCTGCTTCCTGTTCCAAAAGGCTGCATATTAATTAGGATGCTAGTTTGCTTCACCTATTCTGGGATGAATTCCCGAAAATAGTAAAAGAGGAAGAGAGCTCTCCTCCTGCTCTCCTCCCTGCTCTGGCCTGCTCCTCCAGGCAGTTCTTCTCACTGAAAGTGCTGTGGCAGTGTGAGGGAGGAGCCGAAGAAGGTGTTAATTCACAGACATCAAAGAAGCACACTTTCATCTGGCTGCAGAAAAGAGAACAAGGGAGCTCACACAGCTTTAGTAGGATCAATTAACTTACTTCCTTCTCAGAGGGGTTTGAAAAGAAGAAGAAAAATCACCAGGCTTAAGAAAACCTTCCCAGTAGCTTCTACAGTTCAAAGGACCTTCTCTGCCATATTACCTGCCTGGGCTTCCTGGGGGCCATGGCGGTGTCTGTTGGGCTTTGGAAAGGTTCCCGAAACTCCTGGTGGTCAGGCAGATGTCAGAGCCAGACAGTGCTTGGACCTGAGCTCCTGAGCCCCTAGCAGGAGTGGGAGAGAGTGGTGGGTTGGGGGTAGGGGGCAGAAGGGGACAGGACAGTTCAGGCCAGGTCTCCTGTCTATCCTTGAGCTGTTACTGCTGGAATGGAGGGGCTGTGTACCTCTGGAGGACATTGATACTGGAAATAATTGACCTTAAATTTGAACACAGGCTCTGCTGCTGACAACCAAGTGATACTCTGGGTATGGGAACCAGAAGCAATCCTGGAGATCATTATTATTTGCATAAAAGTATTTCAGCAGGGCTAGAAAGATGACTCAGTGGGTAAAGGCGCTTGGTTATGCCAGTCAACAGAGATTCTGAGACTGCTTGACTCCTGGTCTCTGTCAGTCTTGCAATTCAGGCACTGAGTGTGAGTCCCTTCCTCCCTCCTGTCCCACTGATGCATCTTTGTGCTGAAAGATCCTTATCCTCCTTACCCTCCTTACCCTCCTTACCCTCCTTACCCTGTTAGAGCTGAAATCTTGGCAGCTATGCTCAGCCATCCTGGGCTAGGTGGGTGGTGACATTGTTTTCTGGCTTTAAAGAGACAGAAACCCCTCTAAGGCAAGGCAGATCCTCTCTGAGTGCTCCTGTGACTCTTCCGGCTATAACTTTTTGGATGTTCTATGCTGAGAGGCCAAGTTGCTTACTTTGAAGATGTGGACACTGATCAAAAGATTTTTGAGGGTCTGGAGAGAGAGCTCAGTGGTTAAGAGCACTCAGAGGTCCTGAGTTCAATTGCCAGCAACAACATGGTGGCTCACAACCATCTGTGATGCGATCCGACGCCCTCTTCTGGTGTGTCTGAAGACAGTGACAGTATACTCATATACATAAAATAAATAAATAAATAAATATTTCAAAAAGAAAAAAAAAGAAAAGAAAATACTTTTGAGCTGGGCGAAGTGGTATGTATCTTTAATTCCAGCATCCAAGAGGCAGAGGCTGGTTGGATAACTGAGTTCAAGGCCAGCCAGAGCTGGATTAATATAGTAAAAATTGCTATCCTGCCATTTTCTTAACAGAGTTAGAAAGGGCAATTTGCAAATTCATCTGGAAGAACAAAAATCTTAGGATAGTGTGGGAACTTGAAGGGGTGTGGGAAGGAGGTGGGGGGAGGATAACCCTCACGCAGCCAGAGCTCCTCCTATGCTCCTGTGGTAGCACAACACAGTGTTACCCCGTGTTAACAAGCAACTATTTTTGAAAGCTTTCTCCTTGTTTTCCTTCAGAGCCCACTTAACTCATGAATGCGCACAGCTCACGTATTGCTTACCGAGCATGTGTTACGTGCCACATATTATGCTAAGGGCTGGACAGGCATTCATTACTTAAGTTTGTAGCAGTGTGTGAGCCAGGTACCATTACCACCATTTAAGCAGAACCTGATTCAAAAATCAAAATACTTTTAGCATGTAGCACTATTTTAGCAAGCATCCCGCCCAGGTGAGGATAACGGACACACAGGCAGTGCCCACCTGTGAGCTATCTTTGCTCCGAAGCCCTGGATCCCTAGTGGCATTCATGGGTTCCTCTGGGCCTGTCCCACTGCTGGGTAGTCACAAAAACTCTCCCTTTGGAGCCAGCACTGCAACTGTATGAGATTGCTACACTCCCTCTGGACGACATTGCTCAAGTCTAGCTTTATCTCTTCTACCTCTCCCAAGCAGAAACTGGTCTGGATTTGTCCCCTCCGTATGCATTTCCTGGTTGTTAAGGTGTTGCCAAGAACTGAGGCCTCTGTGGGAGATGGTAACAGCTTGCTTGACTGAAGCTGAGGAGACACAGACATCACAAAGAACTGTGGGTTCAGAGAAATGCCTGAGGAGAAGGGTGTGCTGTAGTCTGGGTGCTTCTCACTGGTGTGCTGAGTTGGCATGTCAGCCATATTGGCCCTTTTAGATCTTGAAAAATGGGAGCAGTTTAAAAAGCTTTCAGGTGAAAAGAAGGACACAGTGCCTGGCAGCAAAAGTGGAGAAACAGAATCCACAGGTTTTCTGACTTGTCCCAGCCACTTCTAATGCAGCCACCTCACCCACTGAACAAGAATATGCCAGTCAGTCAAGACTAGCCAAGGATGCAGGGTGGGTGGTCAGTATGAGGAGACAGCAGAGTCAGACCAGCCTGCAGAGCAGATGGGCAGAGGGAGAGGCAGATGCGCTGACTGGCTTCCTGAGCAACTCTTGCCCCACAAGCCTGGAGGACTGCCTCGATGTGCTGCTATCTGCCCTGCCCAGCCCCTTCTGCCTAGATCCTCTCGAAGACTCTCATGAGGAGACACCATGGGAAGCTGGCCTTGTATCTCCACAAACCACCGAAGTGCCTGAGCTTAGTTTCTTACTGGCAGCTCCAGAGGAAGGTGAGAGCCAAGTCGGAACACATCACTCCACCTGTGACTCAGCTGCTGCCACCTGAGCAGAGTCCAGGTCAGTCCTGCCTGACATCCTGAGCAATCTGGGGTGTGTGTGTGTGTTGCTAATGTGGTCTATGTGTGTGGTTTGTGGGGTGTATATGTGTGTGGTATGGGTGTATGTGTGTTGTGTGATATGATATGGTGGTGGGGATTTTGTAGTAGTGGTATATGTATATATGTTTGGTAGCATGTAGGGCATGTGAGTGTATGTATGTGTGTGTAATATATGTACATGTGTGGATATATGTGTATGTATGATGTGTGGGATATGGTTATGGTATCTATGAATACGGTGTGTGTGTGTGTGTATGTATGTGTATGTGAGTGGTATGTGTAGGTGTGTGTGTGTGTCATGACACCTGCTGTCTTTTAAAGCCTGTAGGACCCCCTGTTGTCCACAAATACAAATGCAGAGTTCATGATTACTGAACAAATCATAGCATGCCCTCCCTGTGTGTAAGATCTGGGCCAGAGATCGCGAGACACAGATCCACATTAAGGAGTATGGACGCAGAGTCGCAATACTGCTTGAGTCCAGAGAGAAAGGCAGCATGGGGCCTACCTACACCACAGAGCAACGCAGCACTGAAGGAGGTAGGTATCCACCCTCACTGTGGTTCACATCCATGTCAAAGAGAAGGAGAGCTCTGAAGAGACAAATTCTACCTTCTAAGCAATTCTCTGAGTTCTGGGAGACTTTCATATTAAGAAAAAAAGGAACCAGGTATGGTGGCCTAAACCTATCATCTCAGGACTTGAGAGAGAGAAGCAGGAGGACCAGACGTGCTATGTCATCTTCAGCCACATAGTGAGTTCAAGGCTAGTTTGGGCTACATGAGGTGCTCCCCCTACACACAAAGGCATGCACAAATACACATACACATACACACACGTGTGCACACACACACACACACACACACGTGCACACACTCGTGCATGCACACACTCTTGCACGCATGCACACACTAAAGAAAGGAGGGTGAGTAGTGAGTGGGGACTGAGAGGTGTCACAGGAGGCCCAGAATGTGACCCAGGCTTCCAATCTTACTGTGTGGCCTGGGTGGCCTCTCAAACACTCCAAGGTTCAATTTCTTTATCTGCAAAATAAGACTAATAGCACCTACGCAGAGGTACTTCTATCGATTAAGGGGCCAGGTCTACCACACAGGAGCTGCTGTTGTTTAACAACTTCAAAACATTTATGCAAACATTTGCTGCATGTTATGAGCGGTTAAATACTGTTGTGGAGCACTGTGAGACACACCTGGAGGAAACTGAGGGTCAATGTGACTTTGGCTTCCCTCAGAGTTCAGGCATTTAGTAAAAGAGACAAGGGAGGAAAGGCGACAACTTGTGAGTGTCATGATGCTAGAGCAGAGCGTGACTCACAGTAACCAATGAGAGGGCCCTGCAGACCCACCTCGTGACTCACAGTGACCAATGACAGGTCCTCAGTGACCAATGACAGGCCCCTGCATGTGATTCACAGTGACCAATGAGAGGGCCTGCAGACCCACCACCAGGCAATGTTTTTATCATCACTTTACAGTCAATCTGTCCATATAATAAGCCTTCAGCAGTGGCTGACCTTTGCTTGCCCTCCATGAATAGCCACTGGTTTTTAGCAATGATTCGTTTTCATTTATGGAACCTCTCAAGGGTTTCCCCAGTCTCTGGCTTATTTTTTCTTCTTTTCGTTTTCACATTTTTTAAAAAACTTTTTTTTACAAATGTTTTATGTTCCAACATCAGATTAGTGAGTCTTTTCCTTTAAGATTTGTGCTTTAAGTATTTTTAATCATTATAAAGATATTATTATGTATTGTATAGTTATTTTATGGTATATATGTATGTATTTTTGATTTGGGCTCCCTCAGCCCTCAACATGCTAGGGTTTGAACCCAGGGCTTTGCACATGCTAGACACTCACTGTACCCCTGAGCTACACCCCTGCCTGGCTTTGCACAATTTAGTTAAGAAATCTTTCCCACCCGATGGTGATTCATTTCTGCCAATCATGTTTCTTCGAACTGCTCTAAGAGTCCTTGTAACAGGCCTGGCAGAAATGAAGATATTCTAGTGACACTATCAGGCTATTGAAACAATACCTCCTCCTTCCCCCAAATGAGGGTTTTCCCAGGAATCTCATGCTGGAGAAGGAAAGTATGCTAGCTTGAGCGGGAGCTTGTCTCCTGGAGACATTTCACACATTTCTAACAGATGAGCCTACTGTGACAGGTAGGTCCCTATGGGTGGGACCGCACCATGACCAGAATTGCTTAGATGAGCCCATCCTTAGCCCTCAATTTAAACTTTGATCTCACGTAAGGACCCTGAAGATGGACTTGGAGGTTTGCTGAATCTATTTGTCCCTCTTCTTAGTGTGGCCATATTGAATAAATCTTCCTCAGGTGACCGGACCTGATTTGGGGTACAGGTTGTAATTCCCATAAGCTCTATAGCGCGCTCCCACCCCGCTGCCCACAGCTCTTTCAAATCTGTTTGCTCTATATCCTGTCGAATGCTCTGCCTTGTGTCTGTTTTTACTTTACATAATGGGGTTTTTCTGTAAATCTCATTCTGGCTCCAGCTCCTGTTTTTCCCACTCTGCATCTTGTGTCCTGGACTCTGTTTTATTCCCCAATGTTGTGTGTTATTCATACAGTACCATCTCAGTTTCCACATCTACCTCTTAGGGAAACACGCCAACGTAGCTTCCCAGGATAAAACCACAAAGTGAACCCCTGGTGCTTTGTGGGTGTTTGTGTGGGCAGTCAGGGCCAATGGCTTCTGCATACAGCTTAATGCCACCATGAACTTTTCCAGAGACTTGGCTCTAGCTTACACCCTATAGTAGTACATGGGTCCCACCCCCCTCACACCTCTCCTGTTATCCTCTGTCTGGAGGGTAGGTGTTTGAAAGTGGAGTCCTCAGGAAGACCAACAGAGTCACCTAACCTGGACCCTTCGGGGTTCTCTGAGACTGACCCATCAAACAAAGAGTGAGCATGTGCTGGACCTAGGCCGAGTGAGCATGGGCTGGACCAAGGCCTCCTCAATAAGTAACAGATGCGTAGCTTGGTCTTAATGCAGGCTCCCCAACAACTGTGGTCTGCCTGTGGATCCCATTACCCTAACTGGATCACCTTGTCGGGCCTCAGTGGGAGAGGATGCTCCTAGCCCTACAGTGACTGATGTGTGTGCTTGTGAGTAATATGGGGAGCAGGGGGCTCCCCCTTCTTAGAGGAGAAGGGAGGTGGGAATGGGGAAAGGAGCTGTGGGGGGGCACTGGGAGGAAAGAGGCTGGTATTGGGATGTAAAGTGAATAAATAAATTAATTAATTAAAAAGAAAGAAAAAAGGTAGATCCCAATGGCTACATTTGACCATGAGCTTGACTGGTTGGCTCTTCCTCTGCACACTGCCCCATGTTGACTACCTACTTGTTTCCTGTTGGAAGTGGTTAAGTTGATAGATTTGCCTACTTGAGAGCAGAGTCTATCATCCTTGGATTTCTGCTACCACAGGTGTCTTCTCCCAGGAGGTTAGTACATTTCCCTGTAGCCTTTACTAAAGCAAGCTGTGCACATACAATGTAAATGTTAGCTGAAAACATGCATTTCCCCACTCTGGTTGGCCTGTTCTGCCCCCATCGTGTCAGTGCCTGCGTGAAGGCTAGAGTGCAGGAGGCTGCCGGCACCCGTGCTGCTTTCCTGGAGAACTTCCTTTGCCTTGGCACATCTGAGAAGAGCTGGGTATTTAACCCCCTCTCCACCTTACATCTCAGAGAGTGTGTCTCTGAGTACCAGCTCCACAGTGGCTTCGGAATTTCCTGCAAGGTTACAGAATTAAAGCTCATGTAGCTAGCAAAGTATCCTCTGGTACCTTCCCAGGACCCTAGCACATTGCTTTCACTAACCAAATAAACTGCTCGTGTCAATATCCTAGTGTCAGGATGAGCTTCAGGGGAACCAGACTCAGACAACTGGAGGCAGGAAATGCAGGGACGCTTTATTGCTTTTATGCATGTTATCCTAAATCCAGAAGTCAACAACAACAACAACAACAACAACAACAACAACAAACCCTTACAAGAAGGTAATGTGATGTCATCTTAATAGTCAACTTGACTAGGCTTGAAATCACCTAGGAGACACACCTCTGGGTGTGCACGTGGGCATTTCAAGAAAGGTTTAATGGAGGAGGGAGCACCCTTCCTGGATATGGATTGCACCACCACCTGAGCTGCACACCCCACCCCCCACTGAATAGCGAGAAATAAAGGAGAAAGGACACCAAGTGTCAGCATCCACTTCTCTCTGCCTTCTGATTCCGCTCAGACGTCAGGGGTCCTAGTCACTCCCTCCCTTTGGCTGCCATGAGTCCTGGTTAGCCTTTCATCAGCTTGACATAAGCTAGAGTTATCCAAGAAGAACTGCAGCTGAGAAAATGTCTCCATCGAGTTGCCTGAAGGCAAGCCTGTGAGACAAATTCTTGATTAATGATTCACATAGGAGGGCCCAGCTCACTGTGGGTGTTGCCACTGGTGGGCTGGTGGTCCTGGGTGCTCCATGAAAGCAGGCTGAGCAAGGCATGGAGAGCAAGCCGGCGAGCAGCATCCCTCCATGGCCTCTGCATCAGCTCCTGCCTTGGATTCTGACTGTGACCCTGCATATGTAAGACAGACAAACCCTTTGCTTTCTCTCCAAGTTGCTTTTTGGTCATGATGTTTGTTATAGCAATGTAAACCTAACTAGGACACAGGTCTCCTCATAGTGGTGAACTGTAACCATTAAAGCCATGAGCTAAAATGAATTCTCTTTTCCTTCAAGTCTCTTCTGTCCAGTATTTAGTCACAGTGATGAGAGATGCAATGAACCCATATGGCTACATCCATTTCAAAGGGCCATGTCCTGTTAGTGGTAAAACAGGGAAATAAAAAAATGCACAGTTGAGCTGCCTCAGGGCATGGGAGACTTTAAAAGCCCAGCACTGGTCTAAATGAGACCCTGGAACTTGCATTTCTTTCTTTCTTTCTTTCTTTCTTTCTTTCTTTCTTTCTTTCTTTCTTTCTTTCTTTCTTTCTTTTTTTTTTGAGACAGGGTTTCTCTGTGTAGCCCTGGCTGTCCTGGAACTCACTTTGTAAACCAGGCTGGCCTCGAACTCAGAAATCCACCTGCCTCTGCCTCCCAAGTACTGGGATTAAAGGCGTGAGCCACCACGCCCCGCATTTCTTTTTAATTAAACATATTTTAAAAAATATTTTATTTTTATTTTATGTGTTTGTGCCTGTGTGTGTACAGAAGGTAGAAGAAGTGCCAGATCCCCTGGGGTTGCAGTTAACAGGCATCTGTGGGTGCTGGGGACCTAAACTCAGACAAGAGCAGAAACACCCTCAACTAGTGAGCTATCTCTCCAAACAGAAACACCCTGAACCAGTGAGCCATCTCTCCAAGCAGAAACACCCTTAAACAGTGAGTGAGCTGTCTCTCCAAGCCAGATATCTACTTTTTCCTTTTTTTTTTTCTAACATGGGGTTGATAGAGGCACAGCTTGGACACCCCAAATCTGAAAATCCCAAAGGCTCCAACACTTGCAAATATTAACCTGGTATCACAAGTGGAAAATTCCATCCCTGATCTCATGAGACAAGTCAAGATTCAAGCACATTCAGAATATAAGAGAGAGCTTCTTGCAGGCTACATGCGCAGGTTATGTCTGAAACACAAATAAGCTGATAGACTTGAGGTTCATCCCCAAATATCTCATTATACAAATATTTCAGTGCTGGGGCTGAAGAAACAGGTCAGCAGCTAAAAGCACTAGCTGCTCTTCCAGAGGACCAAGGTTTGATTTCCAGAACTCACAAAGCAGCTCACAGCTGTTTTTAACGCTAGCTACTGGGGATCTGATGCTTTTTTCTGGCCTCTATGGGCACTGCATGCACACAGTTCATACACATACATGAAAGCAAAACACTCATACACATTAAAACAAAACAAAACAAACCCTCCCAGGCCTTGACAGATGGCTCAGCAGCTAAGAGCACTAGCTGTTCTTCCAGAAGACCAGGGTTCAATTCCCAGCACCCACGTGGCAGCTCACAACCATCTGTAACTCCAAACACCCTCTTCTGACCTCCAACAGTCACAAGGCACACATGTGATACACAGACATACATTCAGGCAAAACATAGATACACAAACACTTTTAACTATCCGCACTTATTAGCTTAAAACAGAAATTAATGTTTCACATAGCAAGTGAGGGTCAGGAATCACATGGTTGCCCAATCCATTTTCAGGGTCCTGTGTAAGTTCCTCCCTTGCTGTTAGTGATGAAACTTGAGTGGTTGACTGGTGAGGCTGTGTGACCCTGTAGAGATGACAGAAAGAATAGAATTACGCGCGCGCGCATGCGCGCACACACACACACACACACACACACACACACATTGTGAAAGGGAAATCTGAGAAGCATTTGTGGTCCATGTCCACACAGTCTCTCTGTGTAACATTTTACTATAGTTTTGTAAGATGTTCCATTTAAGGGAACTGTGTGTGCACAGCAGATCCATGCCTTTCCTCACAACCACAGAAACAATTATCTCAAAATTAAAAGTTTAAGTTTTAAAAGGGATTGGAACATGACTGTTTACAGTAGCTCTATTCATTATTACCTTATTAAAACCACCTCTGGGCCAATAAAACAGATGCATGGGTAAGGGATCTTGGTATGCTTGCACAACGATTTCACACTGAGAGTGGGGAGAGAGCACAGCTACATGCACTGTGAAGGAATCTCACATGTGTGATGTTGGGTGAAAGCCAGGCACAAGAGTGTACCTGTGAACACCAAGCCGTAGGCTCAGCAGCCCGAGGCAAACAGTAGTTGTTACCGGTGCACAGGCACTTGGCAGCCCTGGTTAGGTCCCCCTTAGTCTTGCTCTGAGAGGTGTGTCCTGGTCAGGAAGTATATCAAGTGCACTGTGATAGTGTGAGCTCTTTTGTACATAGGTGCTTAATAAAAGCTTTGCATGTGTGTGTATGTGTGTTCATGTGTGCACCAGCATGAGTACATATGTATGCGTGCTCAGTGTTGAAGGTCTCCATCTTGTTTATTTACTTCCATTGATGTGTTTATGTGTGTATGCAGCATGTGTGTGTGTGTGTGTGTGTGTGTGTGTGTGTGTGTGTGTGTGTTACCCTTAAGGTCAGAAAAGGGTATTAGATTTCTGAACTGGACTTTCAGGGTGTTGTGAACGCCAAACTCGGGTGCTCTGAAAGAGCAACACCTCTTAGCACTGAGCCGTTTTTTCCAGCACTCCACCTTCTTTTTTGAGATAAGGTCTCTCACGGAATCAAAACTCATCCACTTGGCTAGTCTGGCTGATGAGCAAACCCCAGGGACCCTCTTGTCTCTGTGTGCCCAGAAGTGGAACTTTAAGCATGGACCACCACCCCTACTTTTTTGTGTGAGTTTGTTTTTTAATGTGGATCCCGTCTTGCTGACTGAGCCTTCATCCCAGCTCTGTAAGGCTTTCTCAGAGTGTCTAGCGCATGTATAGTAGTAGTTCTGAGGGCTACAGACTAGGGTCCCCAAGGCACTCCACATGCAGTGTGTCCTTTGGGGTTTTTCTTGGTTTTTTGTTTGTTTGTTTTTGAGACTTCTGATATTGTGCGAGAAAGCTGAAGGTGTGAGGCGTTTAATAGTCACCCAGATGCCCTGACTAAAACCTGGAAACCATGGACAACTGGTCTTTATCACCTTGAGGTTGGGTCTAAGCCATTAGCAGCACCCACAAATGGACCTGCCCATTCAGCAGCAGGCAGAGCATGGGTTGTAAGGTAGAACAAACCTTCAAATCCTATTCTGTGTTGTCAGAGAGGGGAGGAGCACCCCTGCCTGCAGGAAGCAAGAGTTGCCTTGGCCTAACTGCTCTGCTGACACCAAATATGATTATCTTGTTCACACCAAGAGAGGCTCTCTGCCCAAGAACCCTGCAGGGAACTCTCACAGAAATCAAGCCCTTTGTCTTTTATTGAAAGCCAGGGATGGGCTGTGGTAGCTGATGAACTGTTAATTGCTAAACACTGTAATTAAGTGGGGAGGCCTCCCTTTAAAGCACCAGGATTGTGGAAGTGTGAAAAGGATCATGATTAATGAACTTGTTAACAGTCTGTCCTGTTAATGGCATTCTTTTATGTCTTGGGTGGGAGCTTGTGCAGCGGTGGCCGGCTAGTGGGATGGGGCTATGAGACCTTTCCTTTCTGCACCTCGTTTCTGTTCTGGAGTCCCACTTTGCTTGGTGGCGGAAAGCTCAGTTCCAGTTAGCTCTGGGTCTTAGTCTCTCCCCGTGCCTGTGGGGAAGAGGGTGTTCAGGGTCCAGGTCTCAGGAAAGCTCAGTTCCAGTTAGCTCTGGGTCTTAGTCTCTCCCCGTGCCTGCGGGGAAGAGGGTGTTCAGGGTCCAGGTCTCAGGAAAGCTCAGTTCCAGTTAGCTCTGGGTCTTAGTCTCTCCCCGTGCCTGCGGGGAAGAGGGTGTTCAGGGTCCAGGTCTCAGGAAAGCTCAGTTCCAGTTAGCTCTGGGTCTTAGTCTCTCCCCGTGCCTGCAGGGAAGAGGGTGTTCAGGGTCCAGGTACTTAGGAGGGCATCTGATTCCAATCGCCTCTGTCCACACTAGCCTTCGGATGGGTTTGCCGGCACCCTGCCAGTCTGTCTTTGTACTTTACAATCTGTTTTCTCATTGCCTTAGTAGAGGGGGCAAAGGGCACAGGATGCATTCCCCTCACCCCCATACCCTTTCTCTGGGCCTCTATATGTAGCTTGCCCTGTCAACAACCGTTCTGGTCAATGGGAGATGCCAATTTTCCGTGGGAGTAAGAAGGCAAGTCAATCTTCTTCCCTAGGGTTGCCCAAGGCCAACAACTGGTTTGGGTAGTATATAAAGACCATTCCCCTGCTTTTACACTGAGCAACTGTGCGGCCCCTACATACAGCAGCAGCTTTGAAAGGCCTGGATGCTCCAGTGGGGACCACACTGTCCCTTGACTCTTCTTTCTTGCTGCCTTCAGTGCTCATCTTTTCAGACTTTCTTACCCTTATATTTTTATAGGTGGTAGGGAGGTGCTTACAGAGCACACACGGAACACTCCTCCTTAGCACCCCTCCACCTCAGCCCCAGCTTCTAGGGAAACACTCCTCCATAGCACCCCTCCACCTCAGCCCCAGCTTCTAGGGAAACACTTCTCCATAGCACCCCTCCACCTCAGCCCCAGCTTCTAGGGACCTGCTTCAAGCCAGTGCTCTATCCCATGAGGCAGAACATACTGGGATGTCTCCGAGGCTGTGAGTCCTCACTGCAGGGATGTGCAGAGACCTCTGCTGCTTCCTCCCCACCTCTTTCTCCCCAGGCTGGCAGGCATATGTGTGAGTATGCATGTTTCTGGGATAGGAGGGTAAGCTCTTCTTCTATGTGCTTGTCACCCTCTGCCTTTCATCTGGGTGCAGATGCCTTCATCCCTTGCTATGGTTTGAGTGTGGATCGCTCCTCACAGGCTCCCCTGTTTGAACATTTAATCTCCAGCTGATGGTGTCTTAGAAGGCTCTGGAACAGACTAAGGATCTTTGCAGAGGTGCCATGTTGAGGTTTACAACCTGTTTCATTTCCACCTGTGTTTTCTTGTTCACAGAGAAATGGACAAAGGGCTACTCTGACCTTCCCCCTTGGACCACCTCTGCCCCAAAGCTGCTTGTTTGCCCCCATGCCTTCCCACCGCCTCGACTTATCCACAAAAAATAAGCTGCCTCAAATGAGTCAACTGAGAGCCCAAAGGTTGGGTGGCTTCGGGACCAAGTTAGATGACAGCCATGCTCTGTCTCCCCAGCAGCGTCTCCACTCTATGGTCTCCCAGGTATTAGTGCCATCTTCTTTCAAAGCAGACAAGGCTTAGGTGTTGTCCCATTCCCCAGTTGCAGCGCTGGCTCAAGGGAAGGAAAACGGAAGGATTATATATGAGCTTCTAATCTTCAGGCAGAGTGGAGCAAGCTCTAAAGCCTGCTGGGTCTAACTTCACTGACCAGTTGCCTGGGGTGAGGAGCACACAGCTGACTTCTGGGGAACTTGAGTTCATTGTCAGCAAAGTCAAGTTGCCCTTGTCCCACACCACTAGGATATAGCTGGCAATCAAAATTTGTTTTACATATATTTATTTTATGTGTATGAGTGTTTTGCCTATGTATATGCACAAGCGCCATATGCATGCCTGGTACTCATGGGGGCCAGCAGAGGGTGTCAGATCACCTGAAACTGGAGTTAGAGATGGTTGTGAGCCACTAGGTGGGTGCTGGGAACTGAATCCTGGTCCTCTAGAAGAGTAACAACTGAGCCATCTCTTCAGCTCTTTACTGCCAATTTTTATGGAGTATCACCTACTTATTACCCTCCAGTATCTATCTGGAGGAATGATACAATGTGTTTTTTTCCCATAAAAGGCTACATAGCAAATATTGTAGGCTTTGTGGGTCTTTATTACAGCCCTGTAGCTTTGCAGAGGTAACACAGACATGAATTAATGCAATTGTGATCCAATAAAATGTTATTTATAAAGACAAACCACCAGCTGGATTTGTCCTGGTTCCTACCATCTGCCCTAATTCTACACCATAATCTCTTGCTTGACACAATGTAAAGTAGTCTCTCTGAGCTCACACAACACACAAAATGGCTCTATTTGTCAACAGCCTTATTTTGGCCAAAATCCCTCATTTCAGCGTAGGACAATTCATGCGACTTTTATCTGAGCTTGTGATTCGTAGCGTTCAGATTATGTGACGATCCTCTTCTCTTTCCCCTCTTCTTTTCTGATTAGCTCCTGATTTCTGTTGGCCTTCATGCTGTGAGGTCTTGGATCTTTCCACTTGTCTGTGATGTGAGGTGCGGCTTGCTTTTTTCCCCGGTAGTGAGCTATTTTTCTCACCCAGCAACCAACCAAACCTTTCCTCCCAGGCCTGTAGCTAATGGAACCTTTCATTATAGAAATATAACCTGTTGGAAAGTTCCCTTCAGCAACACATGCTGCTGGAGGCTTCCTGCCCACCTGTCTGGGCGACCCCAGGCCCTCTCACCTCTGTTGCCTCAAGCTTCAAGCCTTACCTCAACAGCCACTCCTCACAAATGACTTCCTGAACCTTCTTCCCTATAGCTTCACACAACTGCAGTTTTGTTACTTAGTTTCCCTGTTTTTTCTTTGCCTACTCGCTCTCCCCCTGCAGGAGTTCCACAGTAAACCGAGAAATTCTCATGCAAACTCCATTACTAGACAGGGGTCACTTCCCTGGTGCCTGGCATTTCCAGGAAGGCTGGGATGTAGTTCAGTTGCTAGAGTTCATGAAGCTCTAGGTTCCATCTGCAGCACTGCATAAACCTGGGTGTTACTGTGAACGCCTGAAATCCCAGTTTTAGGGAGAGAGGTGGATGCAGAATTGGAAATACGAGGTCATCCTTGGCTACATGAGTTCAAGACCAGCTTGGCATGGGTGAGACATATCTTTTTTTAAAATCCTAGAAAAATAGATCCAGGTGAGCCTGTTACACCTGTGTTTGTTAGTAGCTCAGTCTGAGAGTCCTCGTTAGCTCCCTTAAAATATCTGATTGACTTTCATGTGAAAGCAAGTGCCACAGATTAAATATATGTTGTGCTAAGAAGTTTCCCGATTTACCACAGCCTGTGCACTGCCAGAAAAGCATTCTGCATGTTAATTATGATGGCTGGGGGTTTCTTAAGTCTTCTTGTTCTCCTGTTAACTTTCTAATGCATTCAGGGAAGGGAACAAGAGAGTATGCAGAAAAGCTGTGAAGATCAGTGTCACTTTGGGTGGCTTGTAGAGTCCCAGTGAGCTCTGCTGACAGGCCAGGGCGGTGTTGGCAGCAAGCTGTCTGTGAAGGCTGTGAAGGAACGCACTGAGGCTGCAAGGGAGCCTGACTTCTGGCTTCACTAGGAGCTGTGCCCTTTTGGCTAAGACTAAAATTTCATCCAGGGAACAGTTAGGCAAGAGGCAGGGGTGAGGAGAGATCCCAGAATACAAATGCACAAGATGAGCCGGAATACTGAGAATGTGGAAAAATCTGACCTTGCTCCCCATTTGAACGTCAGAGGAGCCAAGGCAGTGTAGCAAGACCGAGGGGGCGCCACCAAAGCCTACTTTGGCTTCAAGTAAGATACCAGGACCCCCACCCCTCACATACAATGGGTGCAGATTCAGAGGTGGCTAGGTGATGTGAATAAAGCATAGTGCTTAGACTCTGGTTAAAAGCCTGACTCAGAACTTGCTTTGACAGGTCACTCCCTGAGATTCTGTTTCCTCGTCTGTCAAATGAGCTTAGGGTCCTTGCTTGGTGTAGAGGCTATGGGTGCCACCCATACACGGCCACTCTACTGGGAGTGTCACTTGCTGCCCCTCACCTCCCCCTCTCCACTCCCTGCTCTCGTCTTGGCTCACAGCTGGTGCCTTGGAGGCAGGGAAGATATTGGTGACACTACTTCTGAACATTTGCACAATTTGTAAACTTTGCTTAGGAAATCCCTCCCATCCTCCTCCCCTCCCCACCCCCAGGTCCAGAATAACACTGCTGTTTGTCTGGAACTTCCTGACCCATAGCTTATGAATTACGCAGGATCACACAGAGTCATGCAGCCGGGTGACTCT
Source organism: Mus minutoides (assembly GCA_902729485.2). Taxonomy (NCBI): domain Eukaryota; kingdom Metazoa; phylum Chordata; class Mammalia; order Rodentia; family Muridae; genus Mus; species Mus minutoides. The sequence goes on from LR753373.1 coordinate 1,013,821, forward strand.
CAAAGCAGCAAGCAGATGCCTGCCTATAACCACTGCAATCTCCCTTCCTGGAATAGGATTATTGATATGCCTTTCCCAGCTGTGACCAGCAGGGGGCGACCTCTTCTTGCGTCCATTTCCTTAATGCTGACAAGGCTTCCTGGCTCCCCACCCTGTCAGACCTTCCAAACATTGAGCTAAGGTCCATGTTTCTTTCTCCTTCCATTGGTCAAGCCATCAGGGCTAAGAGCAGGGCAAGGTCTCCTTCTAGGCTGGGGAGCAAGGGTCCCAGTGTCCTTGGCTGTGTGATGGCTAATGTCACAATTGCATAGATGTGGCTCAGTGGTAGGTAACATGTTCCACAGAGGGGACCTGGCTCGCCGAGGCAGCACACTCCACAGCTATGTGTTGCTGCCTATAAACACAGCAACTACTAACCTGTAGCTATGAACTACAGAGATGACATGCACTCCCAGAGGCTTCGTGCTTCGCAGAGGTGGCATCTGAATGGAGGTTCTATACAGCCTTCAGGTGTCAAGCCTTGCAGCACCCACCTTCAAGCCACTAAATTAGTTCCAAGACCTTGCTGCAAGCGCCTAGCTCTTGTGCCCTGGCTTCCGTGGGGTTCTCAGAAAAGGGCCTCTTAAACCCCTATCCTTCTGCCATGGTAGTCTATTGCTTTTTCAAGTTCAGTAGGTAAAGATACGATTTTGTGTGTGTGTGTGTGTGTTTGTGTATGTGTGTGTGTGTGTGAGAGAGAGAGAGAGAGAGAGAGAGCATTGATTATAATTTATCCTAGGTTTCTTTTGTGTCTCCCATTTAGCAATTTGCTCCATTTCTTAATGGCTCAAGTTGTTCATCAGACTGCAACAGAGAGGTGGAGTGAGTCACCAGGGATTGGGGGGTGGCCTATATATCAGGACCGGGAAAACTGTGAGCTCTACCTCCCACACCTTCCCACTGGGACATCACCGGGTTGGCACAGCTCCTGTTTCTGAATTCAGGTAGAGGAAAAAGAGCTGGCTGGGGTGGCCATTCAGGAAGCACGATGTATTCTCTGAAGCTGTGTGAAGCATTCTGCTGTTACCTGGACTGGGTGCTGGGAGAGGAAACGCCATTGGGCCTGGTTTCCTCACACGGCCTCTCTTCACTTAGACTGAGAGAGACAAGTCCTGGACACTATGCTCTCTGTGACTCTGGCAGTATCACTACATCCCTACCCCACCCAGAGCTGGAAAAGATGCTCCCAGCATGGAGCCTCTGTCCTCACTCTGGTGCCTGCTCTCTTGAACCTGTTGCTTTTGATTTCACACACAAGAGTTGGGGACTTGGAGAAGAAAAGCGAGGGGTCTGTGACTCTAGACAAGGAGAAACTAGAGCCCCAGAAGGCTGGACCCAGGACCCCAGATGGACCCTCAAAGTCTAAGGGTGCTTTGCTGCCTTCCCCCAGTCTTGCTCAGCTTGGCTCCAGCCCAGACTCCAGCCCAGCCCCTCAGAGCACGGGCCTCGGGATCGGCTAGATGCACAGATCTGGCATTTATGACAGAAGGCTCAGTTAGCATCTTGTGGCCATTTACTAGGTGAAGTGAAGGTCATTGTACCTACCTTGTAAGTAGATAGACTTGGGACAAGGATAATTGTCTCAGTGACCCAGCTGGTGTGGAGTGGAAACACCTTCTTCCAGAATCTTCTCGGAATGCTGTCACACTGTCTTTGCCAGCCCCAGTTCTGATGGTGTGGGTGGATGCGGCTGACGGTTCCATGGTGATGGCTGTCCTCTCATGACTCTCGGCGGCAGTGGCTTAGAGATCATTCTCAAGGCAATCAGCCCATTTGACTCTTGCAGCACACTGAGGCACAGGCATATCTGAAGGAGGGTTAACTGTGTGGATGGCAGGGGAAAGGAAAACAGACTTAGTATCTTGGGCTCTGTATATGCCAGGCAACTAAGTGAGTCCCACCCCAGTCTCAAGAATGAGCTTGTTAAAGCTTAATATCAGAGTCGGGAGTTGACTCCTGCAGAGGACTCAAGTGAGATTCCCATGTCCAAAGTGAGCAATCCACACCTGCTTGCAACTCCAACTCTCGGGAATCCAACGCCCTCTTCTGGCCTCCTCAGGCACTGCATCCCTGTGTACCTGTTCATACATATACATGTAATGAAAACTAAAAATGAAACATTTAAATAAAGGGTAATATACAAGCAGAAAAGTGTTCCCGTTGTAGGCACACAGCTCTCTGACTATTCATAAGGTCTGTTGTCTGGAGGCCATTGACTAAAACACTGGGATTTAGGTCATGTGACCTGCTAGGTCTGCTCATGTGTTAAGCAGTAAGGACAAGATTCCAGTCTGCAACTTTTAATGTCCACACTTTGAGAGGAAAACCCCTTTTCATATGTGTGATGTGTATGTATATGCCTTTCCACCATGTGTGATGTGCATGTATATGCCTTTCCACGTGTGCATGTATGGGCACACATGTGCATGTATGTGCACACATGTGCATGTGGGATCCCGGGCTGGTGTTAGGAATCATCAATACATGTCTCCCTTCCTATTCTTTGAGGCAAGGTCTCTCAGTCAAACCCAGGGCTTTGTTGACATAGCTGGTCTGCATAGACAGCTTGCTCTGGGGGACTCTCTGCCTCCACCTTCAGAGGCTGGAGTTACAGGTGGGCTACCACATCCAGCCAGCATGTACATGGGCTCCAGGGATGCAGATTCTAGGTCTGACAGCTGTGTAAGCGCATGGGTTTTCATACTTAGGGTTTTGACTTTTGAGAACAATCGGCTTCATCGAGGGCAGCATCTGATAAGCTTCATTATCACGAAGGGCTGCAGGAGAGGGAAGCCAGGTGGTTTAAGTCACACTTCTGTATTATAGCTCTTTATTTGGGGGATGGGAGTTTCTTCTGTAGAGTATTTGTTAAAGCCTCATAAGGAAGGCTAGGGGGTGTGGCTTAGTTGGGAGAGTTGTGTGCGTGAGTCCTGGGTTCTACCCCCTGTACAACATAAGCTGGCTGTAGGGGCATGCACTGCACCTGTAGTCCCAGCTCTTGGAGGACAGAGGCAGGAGGAAGAGGAGTTCAAGGCCATCCTGAGCGACATAGCAAGTCAGAGACCGGCCTGGAATACATGGGACCCTATCCTAAAAATATAATAACAAAACAAAAATGGTGGCAGGGTAAACTCCACGGTGTGCAGACTTAGAAAGGCTTGAGGAAGGTGCATGGTATAAATTGTTCCTTCCTGCAGTGTTGGCTTTAGCAGTCATTTATATCAACCCTTTGTAGAATCAACAAAGCCTTCTTGAAAGCCCCTTGAGTCTCAAATTACAAGTCTTTTTTTTTTCTCTGAAATGGCCTTTATAATCCACATTCTAAGAGAAGGGAAATGCGCCTGTTAATATTCTTTAAATGAAAGAAGAAGGGGTGCCTCCTATTTGTGGTCACTGAAGAGACCCTGCATCTAGGAGGATCTCTCTCAGGGAGAGGGAGGAGAGAGAGAAGGGGCCTTTCCTTGATGTTGGGAGGCCTGCTTATCTGGAAGATCTCATGGGGGCCCTGGGTGAGGACAGGGTGAAGCATACACCGAAGCTCCTTCCAGTTCTACAGGGGTTTAATTTAGAATAAAGTGAAAGCAGCACACCCGAGTCTTCTTTCCCCTCAAAGACAAGCCGAGGACTTTCCCGACAGGCTTTGGAGCCGGTGCAACAAAAACCTAATCGATGGACCGATATCTGTCACTGAGTCAGACTGTATCTCCAGCTGGGGTTGCTGGGGAGGCAGAGACTGGGAAGGCGCCTGTCGGGGAGGTGGGGCTGCGGGGAGATCCACCCTAAGCATTCGAGATCTGGACCCACAGTCCTGTTCATAGCCAGACTAGACCTCCCCGCCTCCTCCCCGCCCCGACTCTTCACCACAGGTTAAGGCAGGGACACTGCTCTCTGAACCAATCAGGCTAGGAGAGAGATGGCTCTTTCTGAAAAACCAGCAGGTCACCCTGCCTCTGCTTCTGGCCTGCGGAGATCCAGCCTTGGCAGCAAAGGGGAGTGCGCAGAGGAGGGTTGACTCTTACAGCTTTTTGCTTTGGGCGGAAACTTTCTGGCAAGATTTCAAAGCTGTCTTATCCGCCAGTTAACTCTGTGCTGCATGCTACTCCCCAAAGGCCATATCCACCGTGTGAGCAGGCAGCGCGCACATCTCCCACACAAATACTCAAGAGCGCCCTCTTGTGCTGGCAAGGGCACCTAGGGAGAGTGGGTGTACTTTGAGGGACAATTGACTGAATGATCTTGTGAGTTTGATGAAACAGGTCCCAGTCTCTGAATTCTGGAGAATTCATACACAAGTTCGGCAGTTCTAGTGATACCCACTTCCCCACCATGATGGCCTATACCTGCAAACTGTGAGCTAAAATATTCCCTTCCTTAAGTCGAATTTGTCGGATATTTTGTCTCATCTCTGGGTCAAAGGTTTGGAAAGAAAAGTGTACAAGATGTGTCTAGGATTCACTGAAGCATCTGGGATGATACATGGGTCTTAGCAGTCCCAGACATGACCTGGGCAGGGTGCTGGCCCGAGGACTTATCAAAGCTCCACTTTAGTGTAGTCAGTTCTGAACATGCTGTTTGGCTGGTTTTCCCTATACTGCTGCCCAGGACTTTACGGTGTTTCTCCTTCCAGAAGAGAGGAGAAACACTCCCTTGAGATAAATATTCTCCCAGTCAAATTCCAGAAACATTTTACAATATATTTTTTCTCTTTTGTTTCTCCCATAAGGAGCTGTGGCCCAAGAAGTCAAGGGCCCACATTGCCTAGTGGATTAGAGCAGATGTCAAACAGCAAGACACAGCTCATTGAGGGAAAAATATTCCCCCACAGATGCTGTAGAAAGATCTCTTGATATCCCTTTCCATTTAAAAATGTATTAATTTTTTATTTACATGTGCGCATCCAGACAGAGGTTCCTGTGGAGGCCAAGACAGGGCTGGCATTATTGAGCTGCCCAATCAACGAGTGCTGAGAATGAACCAAGCTTGGGATCTCTACAAAATCAAAAAGAGCTCAAACTACTGAACTGTTTCTCCATACCCTCCTTCACATTTTATACCCAGCCTTGCTTGGTTGAGGCTAGCCTGGCTCTCTGGCTTTGGCCTCAGAACGGTCGGTGCTGCGGGCTTGTAGACTGAGCGTCTTCATGCTCAATTCACTCTTCCCAGGAGCCTGTGGTGCCATAATTTCCGAAACAAAAAAGACAGAAACTTACCGAGTCTGGGTGACTTGATCCTGCAGATCTGTAGATGAGTGTCTTAGTCAGGGTTTCTATTGCTGCAATAAAACACCATGACTAAGAAGCAAGTTGGGGAGAAAAGGGTTTATTCAGCTTACACTTCCACTTTGCTGTTCATCACTAAAGGAAGTCAGGACTGGAACTCACACAGAGCAGGAACCTGGAGGCAGGAGCTGATGCAGAAGCCATGGAAGGTGCTGCTTACTGGATGCTTCCTCGGGCTTGTTCAGTCTGCTTTCTTATAGAACCCAGGACTACCAGCCCAGGGATGGCACCATCCACAATGGGCTGGGCCCTTCCCCCTGTTCACTAATTGAGAAAATGCTAAGGACCAAAACCCCAGCTCTATCTCAGTGTTTCCTGTCACTAGCCCGTGTGGGCCTGGAGGCAGAGTGAGATCAAAACCCAACCTGATTGTACCCCAACCTCAACCTAGTGATACCTGACACAGAGATCCCAGCTCAGTGGTGACCAGACTCTGCCCTTACAGACTCTTGAGATAGCCAGTTGTGTGTTGCTTTAAGCTGTGGGCTGTGGTGGTTTGTGTTACAACATAAAAGATGAGCATTAGAGGTGAGCTTGGTCAGGCAAGGGAGGGCTGGGTCACAAAAGGTAAATGGAAAGAGTGGATTTGCTTAGCTTTGAGGAGAAGAGGGCATTGGAGAATCCATTGCTGTGAAGTGGAAAGCTTAGGTGTATGGAGACAGGATGAGTTGGAGAGGCATGGTGGGCTTGAAAGTGAGGCTAGCCTAGCCAATGGGAAGACAGGGGCAAGATCAGATGACAGTGAGGTTTGGCTGGAGACTAACTGGGTGCTATCTCTGCCAGGAGCAAGAAAGAAGGGGAGATGGGACTCTTCATTAAGTGACAAAAGTTACTCCTTACTAGACGACCTGTGTACCTGACTCAATTAGCACACAACCCCCACCACAAATTCCCACAGGGTCAGGACTATTTTGTTTCTCTTGGACAGAACTGGCTCCCTAATGCTGGGTCTGAAATTAGGCACACATTTCCTCCCAGTCTGGTCCACAGCTCCTCATGGGGAAGGCCACAGTCACATAGTAGATCAGAACAAAGCTCCACATAACTTCTTGTCCCAAACCTCTTTATGGTCTACCATCTTAAGCTACTTCCTGGCAGCTAAGGATGGCCAGTCATGCAACTAAGCCTATCCTAAGAAAGGAGATCTGCCTTTGCCTTTGGGTCATGCCACTTAATGAACAGTGACATCGCCCCTTCTTACTTGTTCCTGGTAGAGATAGCCGTTTGCAGGACGCTATTTTTGAGAGGAGAATGAAGGCCACACCCCAGGGTGGCAGAGAAGTCAGATGGAAGGAGCCAAGGCTTTGCTGGGCCCTTTGCTCTAAGCATGGCTTCCAAACTTGTGGTTAGACATTCCTCAAATTCTCACTGAGGCACACCCATTACGCCTGTCCCGTGGTCCCCGTGGTCCCGTGGTCCCCGGGGTCCCCGTGGTCCCCGTGGTCCCCTCCCCTTGCTTGTGGTTGGAGGGATGACTGCAAAGCATGGCTTTCTCCACTGTGCAGAGGCAGTGAGAATGTGCCAATGTGTGTAGGACCCAGGGCAGAGTAACCCTGTGCTCTCTGTCATCAGCCTGGCGTGGAACCCGAGAGAGCTCCACAGTCATGCTGACCTGCATATTTCCCTCACAACCCCACCCCAGCCTCAGTCCCCACGGCAATGCGCACGTGCCAAGCCCATAAATATCTTATTTTGTGTTCCTGCCAGCCCCCACTAATAGGGCTAATGCTTCCGGAGGAGCAGCCCAAGGCTGCATTAGGCGCAGATGTTGGATTGATTTAAAACAAAGAGCCTGACCACCAAGCTCTCTCCATGGTTTCTCTTCCGGCCACTTTGCTTACAGGGTTATCTCTAAAATGCAATTAAGGCATTTAAAAGTACATTTTCAGGAAGATGCAGAATTGATGAGCAGAGCTGGTCCTGTGGGTACCTCCGGATTATTCCAGTCCAGGGGAAGGGAGCTGCCCTGAGTGTTCACATACACAAGAAGTTTGGGGTCTTCAAGATGGGGAGCTGCCTCAGGAGGGTCGGGGGGAGAGTCTACCTGTTTGTAGCCAGCTCTCCTCCTTGGATCTAGATCCCTTTAAGGGGCCTCTGGGAGAGGACAGGGCTAAAGAGTGGAATGGACTTGACCCCCAGCTTCTTACTTCCTGAGTGCAGAGAGTCTAGCACCAAGAAAGATGGGTTGGGGCTCCCCTTAAGATTCTGTCACTGCTGGGTTTCACCTTGACAGAAGCCCAGATGTGTCTGTCTTGCAGCAGTTGCTATCCTGACACATTGTGGGCTACCATGCTGGATTCAGGACCATGCTTCTCAGGCTCCCAAATTCCCAGCATTCCCCTCTCTCTTCCTGGAGTGTCAGCTCTGAGGGTCCTTCTACATCAGTAGAGTGATCTGTGCTTGGGTGGGAGCAAAAGGATAGGGCAGCTGGAGAAGCCACAGTTGGCCACTCACACACCCATGTGACCATCATACAGACTCATAAAGAAAATCAAAGGCAAAGGCAGGCAGCTTCAAACCCCAGCAAGTGGGAGCAAGGTTTCTTTTGTGGCTTCAGAAGGGGTCAAGAACCAGGACGTATTACTACTATTACAACTCATGGGGAAGGAGGAAGGAAAAGATTGTGTGTATGGGAATTCCCTTTAGGACAGGCTTGCACAGCTGAGGGACAGTCTGAGGCAGTGACCATGAAGACAGGAGGAGGGCAGGATGGGTGCCAGAGCTGTGATGGGTTGGAGACCAGTTGCTAACTAACAAGTTCAGGCCCCTGTATCCTCTGTTCGCTGTCTCTCACCCGCTAGTGCTGAGCACAGTTTAAGAGTCTCAGGCACTAAGGATCAGCCCAAGTCCGGTCCCTGTGGGTTAGAGTCTTACCTGAATCCTACTGCCTCATGAAAGAATCAAGAACATCTTCTGCTAAGGTCCCTGTGAAAGGTGCATCTGGCACACTGTCCTAGCAGCGTCTAGGAGGATGGAGAGAGAGAGAGAGAGAGAGAGAGAGAGAGAGAGAGAGAGACTTATGTGGTGTCTGTCTCTATATAACATGCAGTTTTGATACTCGTGGAACAAGTTGCTCGGCCACCACCTGGTGCCCACCTGCCTCAAATGATGCAATCTCTATCCTCACTCTTCTGTCCCTCTAGAAGCTTCAAGGCACTTATTGCCTTCCTTGGTAATCTACTGGGATATCGAGGAAGACAGGATCCTCTGGGAAGCTGCATGGGGCACAGCTGAGACCCATCCCACTTGAGAATCTGGAGTCTGAGGTACCCACACTCTAACTCTACCTTCCTGTGTCTTTACCCAAGGCACCAGTCCCTGCAAAGTCTGATCACACAACACAGATGATCAAATTGCCCAAACACTAGGAAATCCCTGGGGAGCATCAAAACAGGCAGGCCCTGGAGGATTGTGGGTACTCATCTCTTCATGCCCCGAGTCCTCTCACTGGCCATGTTTCTTATCCTTCATCTCTTCCCTTCACAACCATACCAATTAGAAGCGAGGCCCGAGTCGCCCCTCCCTCCCTCCCTCCCACTGGCATCTCAAGCCTGTCCAGTCTGGTCTGGATCATTCACCTGGTCCTTACATTGTTCACTTCACTGGCTCATTCCTGGCTCTCATCATACTGACCCTTCAGCACCACGGAACATGGTTCCCCTCCACTTTCTTCAGTCATTCTTTTAGCATGCATGGTGTTATCTGTTTCTGACCTCACTCCTACTTCACTGAGAGTGTGCTCTCTGACAATTCGGGGGCCTTTGGAGTGAGCTCATATGACTTCAAAAGGCACACACGGTCCCTCAGGAGTTTTATTCCTCCCCACAGAGGACCACACGTTTATCTTCTACTGCTGAAGAGATCATCCCTAGACTTTGTGTGGCTTGATAATTTGACACTTTCCTCTGGGAAACCTGAAAGGTGCCTACGATTCTCCCTTCACCCAAACACCACATCTGGACCTTTGCCCCATTCCAGATCACACATAGTGGTGCCAAAGTTGGAGACACCCTTGACACCTTCCTCTCATCCTCTCCCTCAGAACCTGGCACTGTCCAGCCCATCCCTGAGACAGGATGAATTTACCTCCTACGGCTTTCACATGTGGGCTCTGACTGTCTCAGTCACCCACACAGGTCTAAGCCACTGTCATCTCGTCCTGGATGCTTGTTACCTTCTACACTCGTGTTCAGTCTGCCCATCCCCCCCCCAGTCCTCTCAGCCTTTCACATCATGTTGGGAAGGGTGACAACAGCAGACTGGATTATGATCTACCTCTGCTTGATGGCCCTACCGCCTTCTCATTGCTATCCAGACGTGGACTGGTCCAGAGTCCACCTGCCCTCAACCACGTTCTATGTGAGCTTCCCTTCCATCTGTGGTCTCACGGCTACACGCAGCAGCCAGCACTGAATTTTCACCCACACTTCGTCCTCTGCCTGGAATGCTTTTCCCTTGTGAGCTCTGACTTCACTCCTCAATGACAACTTCCTGAAGGTCTTGCTTCCAGAGATGAACTCTCAGGATGTCCTAAACACAATTTTAGTTCTGATTCATGCTTATTCCTGCCATAAACAGTGAGTAAGGGTGACATCTGGGTTGGATGACCATTGGGTGCTTGTTTCATATAGTATCTGGCGACCACAGATGCTAAATCAATGTCCACCCCATGAGTGATTCCGTGTGAGTAATCCAGTCCTATGACATTTGGGGCCAGATCAGTGTGCTCACCAGAAAGACGATGGTTCTTGATAGGAGCAGGGGTAGGGGTGGGGTACAGACATGTGAGCATCGAAGCAAGGGGGACTTCTGATCACTTCATCTAGATCCCTGATTTACTCATGGGGGGAGAATTTTGAATTTCTCCCTTCATAGGGAAACCAAATTCAAAGCCATTTGATTGATTGCAAGACCATGGTTTGAGTAACATACTGCTCTAGGTTCACACCTTGGCTTTGACACAGTCTTCCTGAGTCTTTGTCTCCTGCTGTGTTATCAGAAATGGGACTGAAAGGGTCAAGGAGACGCTAATAAGCGACTTGCTTTCAGGGTTGCTGGAGATGCTGGGGAGATGTGTTGAGCATACTCAGTACTGAGGGACAGCAGGAGAGGGAAGCTGGGCATGGGCTGGGGGACACTGGATGGAAGCTGGGAAACCGCCTGATTCATCCTGACTTGAGGTCAGAAGTGAGAAAGCCGTTTTTGGCATCGTGCTCTGCTTTTGGGCTCCGAGTCTCTTGGCTACTCCTTAAGCAAGCCAGATGAAGATCTCGATAATTTCATCTCAGAGCCCCAACTTGCTTCTTGAGTCTTGTGTTGATCCCACCTGTCATTTGTAGGGATGGCAAGGCCGAAGGTTTTAAAATAGAGTTATTTCATTGCTAGAAGGTTTGACTGGTACACACACACACACACACACACACACACACACACACACACTGTATAGTTGAGCTTTCAGTAGAATGATTCATGGGCAAGCATTTACAGCTGAAGTTGTAGATCTGTTTTTAGAAATTATTATCAGGCATTAAACAAAAACAGGCCTTATTAATAATTCACCAGGAAAAGATACAGTGCAAGATCCTACAATAATAATCGTTAATGCTGGAAAAAGTATTCTGCTTTTTTTTTTTAATTCCTTCACCCTAACTCCACGATCTGTAACCTGAAATAAAGCAGAACTAAGAAGGGATATTTATCATCTGAGCAGGGGTTGAGTCCATTTCTAGGGTCCCCCCAAATTCAGGACAGATTCTTGGTGTGAGCATTTAGACACAGAATACAACAATTTGAAGGTGAAACGAAAAGCAAAGATTAAGCTGCCAAGGAAAAGTCAGTCTCTGCCTCCCAGGCCTGATCTTAGCTCAGCACCATGGCTCCAGAAACCCAAGGATGCATCTGACCCCATTGGCACTGTGCCCACACCTGGAAGGCAACATCACGGATGTTGCTATAGACAGTTTCTACTTTTTGTTTTTTTTCTCTGGGGTTTCACCAAGCCTCAAGCATATTTGGGAGGTAGGAGAGACACAATGTTCCCATCCAGAGACACCTCCAATGAAAAGGGAAGGGAAGGGTTAGAGGATACTCCTGGCCTCCTTGACTTTCCACAAGGCAGTACTGACTGTGCTCAACATATCTCCCCCAACATCTCTGTCCCCCTAAAGCAAATTGTTCTTGGTGTATCCTTTGCCACGTTCCTCTCTTCCTTTTCTAGATTCTCCATGGATAACCCAACTGTACTCAAGTCATCATCTCTGGGTTTGGGGGGACAGTGGGGTGGGACCAAGGATGGAGAAATAAGCAAGAAGTTGTTAAGCAGCCAGCACATTCCTGGGACCTGTATAAGGATCCTGGGGACCCATAGCCACACTGAGAGAACACTGCCTAGGAACTCCCTCCCTGGAGATGAGGAAGGCTGAGCCTTTACCTACCAGCTTCTGTTTCTAACTGGTTGAAGGTAGACCCACCCATGGCCCTTAGTCACCTGCTATCCACATCTGTTTCTAGGACCAAGTCCCCATCTTGGAGCACATTCCTAAGCATGCGAGAAAGACACAATGGTAGAACTGAGAAGGTATCAGCATGCTGAGAATATCTCTTGTGCTGCTAAGAATTTCAGGTGACCCCACATGAGGATATGGACCAGTCAGGAGAGGTGTGTGTGTGTGTGTGTGTGTGTGTGTGTGTGTGTGTGTGTGTGACAAGCAGAGTAAGATGCAGTATGGAGAGTAGCCTCTACCCATGCATAAGGATTTGTCAGGCTCGTGTCCTCTGCAGGGGAAGCTATGGCTATATCTGGATATTGAGTACCAGGGTCTCCACCCTGGGTATGCTACCCTTAACTGGTCTCTCCCACACAGTGATTGAGGCCAGGTGTTTTTGATTCTCTCCCTGCTTGAGATGTCCTTCAGACTAGAGCGTGCTCTCCTGTCCTCAGTTCTAATTCATGTCTATTGCTCTCATAGAACACTGTGACTAAAAGCAACACAGTGGGGGCTGGGGTAGGGAAACCCAGGGGAGGAAAGAGTTTATAGTTTCAGGCTACTGAGGGGAAGTTAAGGCAGGAAGTTAAGGCACCTGGTCACACATCCACAGTCAAGAGCGGGGAGAAGAAGACCCCATCCTGCCTACTTGCTCAATACTCAGCTATTTCTACTCTTTTCTTTTTTTTTAGATTTATTTTATTTATTATATGTAAGTACACTGTAGCTGTCTTCAGACACTCCAGAAGAGGGTGCCAGATCTCGATACGGATGGTTGTGAGCCACCATGTGGATGCTGGGATTTGAACTTATCACCTTCGGAAGAGCAGTCTGGTGCTCTTACCCGCTGAGCCATCTCACCAGCCCTATTTCTACTCTTATATCCAGTCCAGGACCCAGCCCATGAAACAATGCCACCCTCATTGTCTGAGTCTTTCCATCTCGATTAACAAGACAATCTAGGCAAACTTGGTCTAGATAATTCCTTAGTTGAGACTCTCAGGAGATTCTAGGTTGTGACAGTTGGCAAAGCTAACAATCACAGCCCCCTGGAGCCTTCTGTCCAGAGCCTCAATGCCCAGGGATCTTTGGGGCTTGTTCCATGGTTAACGCCCCCCCCCAAGACATTTCCCATTCCTCAGACCTGATAACATTCAGAGAAAGGCCATCATCTATAGGAAGGAAGCTGGGTTGATGACCACACCAAACTCTATTCTAAGAGGCGTGGCTCCCCCAAAGAGAATATCTTGCAAAGAAGTGTTATAATAAAATACATAAACATAAAAGGTCCTTTTGTATGAGTATATGTGCTCATATGTGTACCAGTACACACATATATGTGTAGGCACATGTGAATGTTTGTGTGTATGCATGTGTATGCACCTTAGGTGTCATTCCTCAGGAGCTGTACATCTTGGGTGGTTTTTGTTTGTTTGTTTGTTTGCTTGCTTGCTTACTTTTTTTTTTTTTTTTGAGACAGGATCCCTCACTGGGACCTGAGGCCGACTGATTGAGTTAGGTTGATTGGCCAGCCCCAGAGTCACCTGTCTCCATCCCCTAGTGCTGAGATTACAAGCACACACTGCTACACATGGCTTTTTACTCGGGTTCTGGGGATCAGACTCAGGATCTTATGCTGGTACAGCTGGTGCAGCGAGCACTTCACCCCAGCCCCCAAAGTTCTTTTTGAAGGAAAGGCAGCATACCATTGTATGAGTTGTGATGGCTATGGATTCTGAAACAAAGAGCCTTGGGCTAAAAGCTCAGTGGTAGTCCCATCCCACAAAACCACTTAATATTGGGGTACACTTGGGCAACTTACTTAGCCTCTCTATGCCTCAGTTTTCTCCTTTTCAAAATGAAATAAAAGATGAGAGTCATAGGGTGCGAACAAAGCAAGTTAGCGCCACCTAAGGGCTTTGAGCTTCTCCTGGGACACGCGTAAAGCTATAAATGTCAGCCAGCGGCTTTGGTCTTCGAGATGATCAGCAATGGGTCACTCTCTGACTTCAGGCTGTAACATAACAAACTTCAGTGACATGAAATCTAATGGGTGGACTCTTAGGGAGGTCTGCTCTGGAGGGTTCTGGAGACTGAGGATGATGTAATCATGGGCGGAGCTTCTGGGCCTCTCCTTTCTTTGAAGCTGAGTTGATAACTGTGAACTTTGTCTATCCTATCTTCAGGGGCACAGTGGGAAAGTACCCAGCTTCCTGTTTCCCTGTTATCTAGGTAGCTAAAGAGAGGTCTTCAGTTCAGCCTATTTCCCAGAAAATGTTCTTTTTATATATGGATTCAGTGAGACATTCCTCAGTAAGTTTCACCACCTGAAGTGGACTCCATGTGGAAAAAAGCCTGAATTTGGACTTTTTCGATGTTCATCTTCTGTACAGAAATGATGGTGACTTGTGTAACGTTCTCTTAAGGTTGTGATAGTGTTTTTATCAACGTGATGGAATTGGGAATTACCTGGCATTCAAGTCTTCAGGCACATTTGTGAGGGATTAGAGTGGTTAGGTCTGGGCACACCTGTGAGGGATTGTCTTGATTAGGTTAGTCAAGGTGAAAAGACCCACTCTAAAGGAGAGAGACACTACTCTGGGCTGCAGTGCCAGACAACACAGGACTGGAGATTGGCTGCTTCCTGAGTGCAGAGGCAGTGACTTAAGCTCTCACTGTCAGGGCTTCACATGTGATGAAACATAACTTGAACTGTGAACCTCAAGGTGCTTTTTGTTGGGGTGTTTTCATCTAAGCATCAAAGAAGAAACTAAGACGATGTCCTAGGAAAGGATGAGTTTGCCTGCAGGGGCATCCAGGGCCCAAACTTTGAGGTTCCCGCTCTTTTGATTCTATGTCTGAAAAGAAAAGTAGTAAGGGAAAAGAAAAGGAAGGGGAAATAAAGGGAAGGGGGAGGGGAAGGGAGAGAAAGAAGGGAAAGGAAGACAAGAGAAGGGGAGGGAAGAGAAATAGAGGGGCAGAGGAGAAGAGAGGAGAGGGGAGGGGAGGGGAGGGGAAGAAAGAAGGCCTCACCAGAACACACCTGCTCCCTTGATCTTGAACTCTCAGCTTCCTGACTGTAAGGAAGAAGTTCAAGATTCCTGGCAGCTGGATAGACTCAGCGGACAGGTGTGTCATCTCTCTATTAATATTCCTCAACCTCCCATTGCCCTCCCCTCAGGGTAGCATTTTTCTGTCCTTTTAAAGTCAGCATGGCCATCTAATTTGATTTGGTCTGTGACACATGAACAGAAGGGACATCTGTGGACTGTAGCTCCAAAGCTGAATCACTCATCAGGATTGGGGCAGTGCCAAGAAAATTCATCTCATATTTCTGTGAAACCACTCAGCCCAATTCCAGGCCTTCTGCCATTAACTTCCTAACACAATGGCTTCACAGTTCACAAAGAGGAACATGCACTCCAGAAGAATGAGAAAACGAAAACTTGGAAGGCTGCCCTTGCCTCGATTGACACTAAAATATACCACAAGCCACTCATTGTCAAAGCAGTGTGGTGACAGGAAAGGAAGAGGTGAGTCAGAGACGGGAGCTAGAGACACATCCCAGAATTCACCCCAGTTTAACATACAGAGCCAGTAGTATCTGCATTGGCTGAGAGAATGATGCTTCAATAAAATAAGATGACATCACTTGTTATCAATTAGAAAGGAAATGGGGTAGGATCCCACGGGACAGAAAATAAATTCCTGATGTATCAAAGACTTAAATATGAAAGGAAAGTGATAAACCTTCCATTCCGTGGTGCTCGAGCATGAGCAGACTCTATAAATAGACTATCATATCAGAATGTCGGCCCTCTGATTTCCCTGGGGTATCCTCCTCAGAGGTGGTTGGTGGGTGGGACCAACAGGGAACTGGTTTTCTGTTACCTGCTTTGTGTGAGCAAAAGGCAGAACTCCACGTCTCCTGTCATTGGGAGACAGGATCTAGCTCCCTCCTCAGCCTTACCCCACCTCCCACTGCCACAGGGCCTCACACTCAACTACCCCATGGGATGTACTGTTGGGATGAATGAGGAGCTACTTCCCCTCCTCCACCCAGGAAAGGCATAAAGTGCCCCTCCTCCAGTGGGACTGCACCCCACAAAGCTCCTAAATCAGCACCTGGAGAGTTAGAGTTCATCAAATGAGCCTATGATGGACATTTCATATCCAGACATAATACCCTTCCCGGGTAACATCAGAAGAGGTCAGGTTGATCCGCCATGCCACCCAGAAGGATGTGACTTAGTGAGACAGGGTGGGGTAAGCCTGCCCGTGTCCCTCCCTCTGGTGTCAGTAAGGTGAACAGAGAGCAGGACTCCCATACACCACTGGCGTTACTGGCAGAAGGACAGAGGGACACAGAGCCACTTGCTCTGGGGAAGTGGACTCTGCCTACTTCCATTGAGGTGGTATCAGTGGAGGCCACCATAGAGCTCATACCTGTTAGGCCACATGTGGGGACTCCTTGCAAAAGTGAGAGATAACAGGGCCCATCTTGTAATAAAGACATGTGAGCAGTCAAAATGTAACTAAAGTCATCACACCGAGAACCAAGCTGTCACAACTTGAATGAGAAAAAGCCAAAAATTAAAACATCAACAGTGAGATTAATTCACAGTTGGGATCATGCAGCAAGACTTTTTAAAAAGCCATCGTGAAAACGCACCAAGTTCTGACAAATTATTGTGAGACAAAATTTTAAAAAACAGAAAATCTCAGCAAAGAAATAGAAGGTATACTAAAACCCAGGATTCATAAAACTCCAAAACATGATTTATGAAATAAAATCTAAAACTATCAGGTCTAGGAGACATTTTAAGTAAGCATAGTTCACGTTGGTTTGACTGGATGGAAGTCCCAGGGATGTGAAGATTTCTGTTGGATGTGTGTTACTTCTACAGGTAACACCATACTTAATAGTGAAAACCCAGAAGAAAAACAACAGCTGTCTGCTCCGACCACTGTTATTCAGCACGGTAATGGAGGTGCTAGCTAGGGAGACAAAGCAAGAGATTGTTCATAAAAGGAAAAACGTAGAGTTTATCTCTGTTTGTAGATATGAACTAATGTGTAGGAAATCCTAATGAAACAAGTTATTTGAAAAGAGACATAAAACCAATACACAAAAGTCAAGTGCTTTCACATCTCAGAGCCATAGACTTAGCCAAGGCCACTGGAGACGTTTGCATTGGCCCAAACAGTGGGAAAATGGTTTGTTCTAAGGAGCAGATGTTTCAGCAGCAGCAGAGACTATAAGGGCCACCTGGAGACGCCCCCTTATTACAGAATGACCTCCTGTCGCCCTCTTGGCAGGTCCAGCACAGGGTGTGGGGTGTGTGCATCCTGAGTGTGTGTGTGTGTGTGTGTGTGTGTCTGTGGGTGCTTCCCTTCCTCACTCCTGACCAGTCCTACTTGTTCACTCTCATTTTTTTTTAAATTACAGCCAGCACAGTGTGAGCAGGGAGCACCTCGGCCTTACTGTGGTATCACCTGTGTATCCTTAATGACTCCTGAAGTCACAGGAGGACGTCACTGTTTCTTGGTGGGGGCTGTGGAAAGACGGCGTTAGGCTTCTGGGTTCTACTCAAGTCTCTCTGCAGTCCGATGTGTTCAGCATTGCTCCAGTTCTCGGATAATGACACTCAACTCTAACCTGATGGAGGGTCTCTAGACCCAGAGACACAGGTTCTGTTAGAGGAGAGAGAGGAAGGAAGCGAAGGCTGTCATCTAAATCCCCATTACCAACGGGTTTTCTCCCGTCAGAACCCATTTGCCACTGTGTGTTTCACACATACGTTCAGGCCCGTGTTCTTTTTTTTCTTTTTAAGAACTAGAGATAGTTTATTTAAGCAGGAAAGAACTTTCAGAGATGGAGTGGGCTGCTGGCTGAAGAAGGAGCCCCACAGCTGGTGAGAAATTTGATTCAAGATAAAGAGTAAAAGGAGGGGTAGGTTGTAAGGTTCTGGGTTCAAGCTTTGGTTCCACAGAGAATTGGGGAAGAAGGAAACAGAGAGTATATATGTGCATATAAATTTCCCACCCCTTGGTTTTCAGCTTCTCCATGGGTCTCAGATGCTCCTCTGCCTAAGATTCTGTCAGGAAGACTTGGTGTGATACATTCAAGAGGACCATCCATCACTGCAGTGCCCACCCTGGAGGCCAAGAGAGCTCTGGGGTCTGTGTGGAGGAAGATGTGTACAGACAAGCATGCAGGTTAGGGGAGCATCATGCCTTAGGCTAAGGGTTCAATTCTACCGCCAGCTGTTTCCTCATTAGCGCCTGACTACCTTGAGATGTATAGGTCATTTGCTGAGATATTGATAGGTACCCTTGGTTCCCCGAATCGGTTCAGGTTGGCAGCAATGTGACAGGTACAGTGGAGGGAGCCTTCACAGTGGGGGAGGGAGGACAGGCTGAGTTTCACTTCAGCCCTCCCCATTACTCACATAGGTGAGCAAAATGTGGCCAAGCAGGGCGCACTGTGCCCTAAGACACTGCAAAGGGAGAGAGTGCCCACAGAGCATATCAGACAGAAATCAGCACAGTGGTGGGACCTTGGGCAGGGTCAGGGCTGACTGGCTCCTGCACTCTGAGCACTAGGCCTCAGTACTATGCATTCAGGGTGCACACTTATCGTGAGCCTGGCCAGATGGTGATGAGCTCTGTCTCTGCTCCCCATGGGACTCTAGGTGACCACCCCTGTGTTATTCAGGGTTCCTGAGAGAAGCAGAGATAACATACATGGAGGGGGACAGGTTATTAGAGTGGCTTAAAGGCTGTGATCCAGCTAGTCCAACAATGACTGTCTACTTAACAGGAAGTCCCAGAATCCAGTAGTTGTCCAGTCTACAAGGCTGGATATCTCAGCTGCTCTTCAGTATACACTGGAATCCCAAAGACAGAGGCTCAAAAATGCCAGCAAAAGACAACTTTCCAGGGAGAGAGAGGGCAAGCAGGCAAAGGGAGAAAGTTTCGTTCTTTCATATCCTTCGTATAAGCCACCACCACCAAGTGTGGCCCACGTTTAAGGTGGATCTTCCTACCTCAAAAGATTCATATTAAAGGTAGGTCTTCCCCCTTAAATGGTTTAACTAAACGATTTAATTAAGAAAAAGGGTATAACCAGCTTCTTGGATTTTAGTTCATTCCAGTTGTAGTCAAGAATCTTGACAACCAAGAATAGCAGTCACAATCCCAACTGGGCGTGGCCTCCATCCAACAACTGGGCGTGGCCTCCATCCAACAACTGGGCGTGGCCTCCATCCAACAACTGGGCGTGGCCTCCATCCACCAAACAAACAAACAAACAAACGATTCAGGTCTGTCTGAGCTCCCAGGGAGATGCCAGGCATTGGTCCTGCAGGGGGCGCTGTCTGCAGTGCAGACTGTTGACTTGAGGGGCCGAGGGAGCTTTAGTGATTATGCATCCATATTTAAAGGGTGTTGGATAAGGGACATCCTGGTCACTACTTACTCTCCATGCCCATGCTAAGGACAGTTCCTAAAGCCCTAAGGAAGCCTTCCATAAAAAACCCGCAGGTGCTAGATGCCGACTCAAGTAAGCTGTCCAGTGACCTGCAGTGCAGTAAGTCCTGTGGACTGACACTTCTGGGAACATCAGCTGCATGAATGACAGCAGGAGTCATTTGGAAGACACTTATCTTGGAAGATGTAAGCTCCAGGCATACATGTCCCCAGATCAATGATAAAGAGACCCATAGGGCAGGATACTCTATCTGTGAGCGACAAGATCCCTCATGGCCAGTCTTAGCAACCAGAATTAACAGGCAGCTGGAGAAGTGCTAATGACTTCCTGTCAGCTGATCCAGCAGTAAGACCTCCTCCCACCAGGCCCAGGACAAATGACAGGACAAATGGAAACTCAGACTACAAGGCTGAAGGAGAATAAAGTTGAGACAGGAAGGGTGAGCCTCTCTCTGGCACAAGAACTAGGTCAACTTCTAAGCAATATTTTTGAGAAAAAGAGGCAGGATGGCTAGTGTGTCTCCCCAGTTCCCAGCAGACACTCTGGACAAGCCATGATGTCATAACTCATTTCCCTAGGGGGTAAAGGTGACCAATGTATTTTTGTGCAGGGTCCTCCAGACCTTCTGTCATCTTGGATTTCCTTTCAGGAAATGTGGCTTTCTTGGAAGTCGATCAAATAAACAGGATTAGAACCCTCTTTTATGCTTTTTTGGGGGGTGGGTGGGGTAAGGCTACCCATTACTCTAGTCTAACCAATGTGTTCTTAAAGTCCACAGGCTAGGATTTACAGTCATCTATAAAAACTCTCAGTTTACCCTTGAGACTGACCCAATAATGAATTCAAATTCTTCCGTTTGATTCAACATTCACTGAGGGACTACTAGGTGTCTGCTGCTGTGCCTAGCCTCAAGGGTTTCAGTAATAGGAATCAGATGGAAACAGTAGGCAGTTCCATGTTCAGACACCCATCAAATAGAACCAAAACAGAACTCAGTGACTGGTTAACAGAGCTCACACGCTGGTAGGAATTGTCTATCCACAGCCACCTTGGCGCTGAGTCAGAGCAAAGCTGATGAGGCCATGTTGATGAGGACATGGCCTTGGCAAGGCTGTAAAACCGGAATTCCAGCAAAACCCCTTGAGCCAGAAAGAAGGCAGGGCGGAGGTGGTAGTGTGGATTTTACTGAGCTGAAAGAACAAGAAATAATCTTGGGAACCTTATGTGCATGAGACCAGATGCAGTCTGAGAAGTGATGGAGGCAGGGCGGGGTGTGGAGTAGGGGAGGGGGGAGGTTGGTGAGTGGGGATGAGCATAGGGTGGGGGGGTGGGGGTAAGGTAGGATTGGTTGAGTGGGGGCAGGGGTGTGGAGTGGGGTGGGGTGGGGAGTGTAGGGGGAGTGAGCATGGGGTGGGAGGTCAGGGGAGTGGGGGCGATAGGTGGGATGGGGTGGAGGGTGGAGTGAGAGTGGGGATGGGCAGTAGATTGAGGGGAGTGAGAGGGATGGGGTAGGGAAATGGGGGTGGGGTAAGGTTGGGGAGTTGGGGTGGAGTGGGGTGGAGGTGTAGGTGGAGTGGGCGGAGGGGCTGGAATGGGGTGGGGTGGGGGCAGGGGGTGGATTGTGGTGGGGTGGGTGATTGGGTGAGGGGTGAGAGTGGGCCCCATGATGTTATTAACAGTTTTCATTCATGTTTAATTTTCTTTTCTTTCCTTTCCCTTCTTTTCCTTCCTCAGTTCCTCCCTCTTTTCTCTAATTTATTTAATGAAGCATTTCCTGGCACTACTGAAGTAAATTTGACAGATCAGCTGTGTGTAGTCAGAGCGTTCAGCTCTGTGATTCGACATAATGAAATGACCACACACACACACACCCATCCCCCACTCGCCGCTGCCTCTGCTCCATTCTTTCTTTTCTCTTATGTCTCCTTATTAATTGATACTTACTAGATGGCGTGCCTATGCTCACGTCTCAATACAAAGACTCAATACAAAGACAATGAAGTTAAACAGGAATCTAAGGTAGACTAAGCAGCAGAGGGGATGAGCTGGCTGTGCCACGGGGCCCTGTTTCCCCTGATTTCTTCCCAGCAGCTCTCTGTTTTCACTTCAGTGGTGTGTTAGTCCAAGAGACCTTGTGTCTGGTTAGACAAATGAACTTTCAAAATTGCCGTGGTTCATGGGTCCATGATTGTCTTTGATTGTGTGTGTGTGTGTGTGTGTGTGTGTGTGTGTGTGTGTGTGTGTATGGTGGAATGCTTTGATGCATGCACACACATGGATGTCTGGGCCTGAGCGCAGACGCAGAGGTCAGAAGACGAAGAGACTGACTGCCCTGCTTTATCACTTTCTCCCTCCTCTTGAGACAGGGCTCTCGCTGCAGTTTGTCTGGAGGCCAGGGAGCCCCAGCAATCCTGTCTCTCTTCACCCCCACCTAGCACTGGGGTTACAGGCCTGCACAACCACACCTATATTTTTCCGTAGTTTCTGAGGATTAGAACTCAGGTCCTCAGGCTTGTACACAAGCATTCTCATCTGAGGGACCATCTTCCCAGTCTCTTATGATTCTGGTCAGTTTAGTGACAACACAAGCTAAACTCAACTGAGAAAATGCCTACCTGAGGTTGGGCTATGAGCAACCTGTAAAGCATTGTCTTAATTAGTGACCAATGAGAGAGGGCCCGGCCCATTCTGGGTGGGGCTATCCACGGGCTGGTGGTCCTGGGTTCTATAAGATAGTAGGCTGAGTCAGCCAGTAAAGGGCACCTCGCCATGGCCTCTGCTTCAGCTCCTGCCTCTAGGTGCTTGCCCTGTTTGAGTTCCTGTCCTGACTTCCTTTAATAATGAACAGTGATCTGGAAGTGTAAGCAAAATAAACTAGGTTTATTTTGTTCATTGTGTTTCATCACGGCAACACTAATTCTAAGTAAATCAAAGTCATGAAACTCTTTTCTTAGGTGGTTGCTTGGCATTAAGAATGAAAATAATTAGGAAATCAAGAGAGCAGCCCAAACAGTGACAGAAATGACGTCATTATTCATCATTATTATTTTAAGAAATGTCCTCAGTAAAGACAGTCACAGTTGCTTACATCAGAAGTTCTAGTGCTTGGGACGCTGAGACAGGAGGATTCCTATGCATTTGAGGCTAACTGGGATATACAGCCTGGGATATAGTGTGTGTGTGTGTGTGTGTGTGTGTGTGTGTGTGTGTGTATAGCACACATGCTATGGTATGTGGTAAAAACACTCCAGACGAAAAAAAAAAAAAGTGAAAACAAAACCATTATGACTGCTTAAAAACCAAACAAGTAAAACTCTGCTGTTCCCAGGATTAAATCTGTCAGTGAGGCTGAGGGAGAGCAGAACTCCGTGTGCCATGTCTTGATGCCTGAGGATTTGGGTGTCACACACCCTGGCTCATGCCATTAGTAGCCATTAGTAGGCTACAAAGTCCATGCTGTAGATTGAGCAGATGGTGTCTCTCTCTCACAGTGAAGAGAGTACAGTATAGGACATACACGGGTGAGCATGGGTGTGTGCATGTGTGTGTTTGTGTGTTCTATGTATGTGTGGTGTGGTGGGTAGCAAGCAATGCGTTTTTCCTATGGGTGCATATGTGTGTCTGTGTGTTCTATGTATGTGTGGTGTGGTGGGTAGCAGGCAGTGCATTTTTCCTATGGGTGCATATGTGTGTCTGTGTGTTCTATGTATGTGTGGTGTGGTGGGTAGCAGGTAATGCATTTTTTCTATGTGTGCATATGTGTGTCTATGTGTTCTATGTATGTGTGGTGTGGTGGGTAGCAGGTAATGCATTTTTCCTAGTGTCAAGGTCAGCTGAATGCCTAGAAATGGGCTGATGGAACATCCACCCTTGAAGGAATGCTTCTAGGTGAATCTACTGCAGAGGAGCAGTTGGAATTAGTGACTGCTGAGGCTCCTTCTGTCTTTAAAAATCTCCATCCTCGGCTAGACAGCAGGCTGGTCAATAGGATGTGGCTGCCCAGGTTTTAAAACATAGGTCATACAAATCACTGATCAAGATTCCAATCCTATAATGAGCCCTGCAGTGACTCAGGGTTTTTCTCCCACGTGTCTTGAGATGATCACAGGATATGAAAGTAATTTTCCAGAGCTCAGTCACATTCATATTCTCCTTCTGAATAGTGATTGGTGTGGATTGGAAGGACAATCTACCTCAGTGTCACTCTGCCAAGATCCTTCAACAGCAGTGTGTGAGCCAGGTAGCTGGTAGATAGTCAGCAGAGAGTCTGCAGAATCAGCGTGGTTCCTTCGTTGGAAGAGGGCATCCCAGATGATTTGGAGGAGTCCCCAGGGGCAACTTCTCTTCCTTCTGTCTGATGTTTTTCCTTCTTTCAGGAATGACAGCTGCATTAGTGATCTAGGTTTAATACTGACTTCTCTTGCTACTGTCACCAAAGACCTCACAAGAAGGAATGTAGAGGAGGAAGAATTTATTTTGACTCTTGTTGAGGAAGCAAGGTGGTATGCACCTCCCAGTGGCAGCAGTGTGCTCCTGGGACCCTTCACCTCCTCATGTCTTGAGAAATGAAAAAGGGGAGCTGGAATAGGAAACCCAACGTGTCATCCACCTGCTACTTCCTCCAGGGAGACGCCCTTTCTAAAAGTTCTAACCTTAAAACAGAGCCACCAGCTGGAGACTGAACATTCAAACACATGCCTATGTCACAGTCAGGGGTTGTCTGCTTGGCCCTTCTTCCCATGGCGAATGGCACAAAAGCCTTGCTTGCTGTACTAAAGTTGGGACTCCAGTGCATCCATTTCTGTCCCGTTTCACTTTGGGTAAAGCAACTCTCACTTCCTACATGACCAGATACACCTTCATCTGATCCCTGAATTTCCACTCCTCAAAACCCACAATGTTCCTTGGGCCTGACTTTTCATAGGGACAAATGAAATCATGTCCCTTCCCTCCTAAAGAATCATAGCTGCAAGCTGATGCTGAAACAGATAATTCAATTCTATCTAAATTTATAGCTCACCTTCCCGTAAAGAACTCATTCTGAATTAATAGACTTTTTAAAAATCCTCTTCTTCCTTTAATCTGTCATTTCTTTCTTCCACCCACCCCTAAACTCTTTGCAACTATGGACTGAACCCAAGTCCTCATCACATTAGGCAAGCACAGGATTGCTGAGCTATACCCCTAACCTTCTTCCTTTTGGTCATTGATTTCCCTTCATCCCCTGATCCCATTATCTATCCACACCTCCATCCCCACCCCAGTTCTTCCTTTCCTGTCTAAAGAGGAACGGCTCTTGGAATAAGGACCCCAGTTCATTTCTCATGTAGCCACAGTGAACTGGTTCTCAGGCATCTCACTGGGGGCCTCGATGGCACTGGAGTGGCCTCTCACTTCCTAGTCATGTCCACTTACAGAATGAATCCTCTGCTTTTTCAGCACTCCTGAGGATCTCACTTAATCAGTAAGGTTATCATCACCTAGGTGATAGGTACCTGAGGTACTAGGTCTGTTACTTCTTCTCCCCACAGGCTCCATTTAGCACCTGGCCTTGGAAGTTAGCAAGGAGAAACTCATCTAGGATCAATAACATCATCATTTCACAAAATTACAGTATTATGTACTGAAAACGAGCCATAAATCAAATTCAAGCTTCCCTTGTGGGAGGAAGTAGTGTTCATGAGAGACAGAGGCCCTGAAAATAGTTCCAGAGAATCAACAGCCATTCTGGGACCTGGGAAGTCAGCAGACTTTGAGGGGAGAAGGTCTGATTTACAGAGAGGAGAGACAGATCTGTGGTCCTCAGAGCAGTGTGAGCAAATGGGGCAAAAGCTGAGTCTCTACAGCCTGTGGGGCAGAAATCACTGCAGAGGCAGCTATGGGGATCTGGGATCTGGGAGAGCTCCCGATGTGGAATTCCTGTTCCAGCCCGCGCTGATGACTGTGCAGGCATCCTGGTTTGTCTTTGGTTTTCTGGCTCTGCTCAGTTCATTTAACACACAGCCTTACCTTGGGGGTGTTTATGGAAATTGTAGGCTTGATAGTCACAGGGTTATCAGGGTCAAGGGTTATCCCAGTGCCCTGACCAAGGTCCTTGAGGAAGCTGCATTGCCGAGGGATATTCAGATGCTATCCTCTGAATGTGTCTTGGGTAGCCTCTTTGCCACGATACAGAAGTGTAATTGATGAAGAGTACAGACCACACCCTTCACCTTGATACTCTCCCCTTGGTCTTAACATTGTGCTGAAACCTGTAACTACTAAGATTAGGAACTAAATATATCCCCTAGTTTTCTGATTCCCAAGACAGAAATGGGGAAAAAAAAACCCAGGTTACATAATTCTAATTATCTAGGTTCTTATCTGCCACCAAATT
Source organism: Mus minutoides (assembly GCA_902729485.2). NCBI lineage: Eukaryota > Metazoa > Chordata > Mammalia > Rodentia > Muridae > Mus > Mus minutoides. Next base: position 1,039,492 of record LR753373.1, read on the forward strand.
CTGAAAGGAGTTTATTTTGAAGTGCACTTACGTAATAGACACTGGAAAGCATAAGGAAATTATCTTCAATATAGCTTATTGAGAAGTATTCTCAGCAAGCTATACCACTAACCTGTGGGTCTGTTTCCTCCTCGGTTAAATGGAAATAATGATAGACAGCTTTAACTTGGGCTTGGGTACAACAGCACTACAGTGGGTTTCAAAAATCAACATAGTGGGGCCAGAGGGATGGCTCAATGATTAAGAGCACCAACTGCCCTTCTAGAAGTTCAATTCCCAGCACCCACAAGGCAGTTAACAAACATCTGTAACTTCAGTCTCAGAGGATCCAGTGCCCTCTTCTGGCCTCCATGGGCACCAGGCACACACATGGTGCACAGACACATATGCAGGCAAAACACTCATACACATGAAATTAAATCTCCAATAAAGTTTTAAAGTCAGGCCAGTGCTGAGATGTAGCTCATTGGTAACTCAGTTGTAGAGCAGTTGTTTTACATGAGAGAAGCCTGTGTTATAGCCCCAGCAGATGAATAGATAAACAAATGAACGTGTGTGTGTGTGTGTGTGTGTGTGTGTGTGTGTGTGTACCTCTTTAAAACAGAAAGGTGGAGCTGGAAAGGCAGCTTAGAAGGTAAAGGCATCTACTGCCAAACCCTATGGCTTAAAATCTCTGGGATTCACATGGTGGAAAGAGAATTCACTCCTGCAAGTTGTCCTTTGACTGCCATACATACTACATGGTACATGCACACACACATGTGCATGCACATATTATAAGTGAATATAATTTTTAAAACTTTAAAATTCCCAAGTGTCATGTGAGCATATACCATGTTTCAACACAGACCTGCTTAGAATCATACTCACAGTGAGAACCCCACTGGGTTTGCAGATAGCCCTACCTCTCCATAATGTTTCTAATGTTTTTCTTTCTTTCTTTCTTTTTCTTCAGGATAGAGTCTCTCTATGTAGTGCTGACTGTCCTGGAACTTGCTATGTAGAACAGGCTGGCCTTGAGCTCTCAGAAACATGCCTACTTCTTCTTCCCCAGGGCTAGGCTCAAAGGTGTGTGCCACTCCACCTGGCCTCCTCCCCTATCTCAGACACTGTGTCCTTATACACTGCCTGCTTGCACATCAGCCCAGAGAGGCCATTCCCAGCCTGCCTCCCACCAGAACTCATAGGTCATGTGATAATGTTTCCAAGCGTGTTTCACAGACTTTGTTAACCATGGGGCTACATGACTCACAGGGAGAGCGAGCTGTATGGGTCTGATGGTTGATGGCCATAGTCAACCTGAATGGAGGGAGAGTTGCTTAGGAGACATGAGCCAAGGCATGTCCTCAAAGCTGTTCCTGGAGGTTTAACAGAGGAGGGAACACTCAGCTCAGTAGAGGGGACTCCATCCCATGATCTTGAGTCTTAGACTGAATAAAAAGGAAGGACTGATCTTCCTTGTCTGCTTCCCTGATGCAGATGTGACCAGCTGTGACACACTGTTGCTCTGCTCAACCCCTGCCTGGTGACCATGCAGCTGCCCCAGGCACACACCACCGCTGTGCCTCCCGTACCATGGTGACCACGCCTTCAGACTGTGAGCCATAAGAAATATGTTCTTCCTTAAGTTGCTTTCCACAGGCATTCTGTCACAGGAATAAGAAGAACAAATAATTCAACCCCATTGGGGAGGACCTCTGAGACAAGTCTCCAAGAGAAAATAACAAAAGACTGAAGGGAGACACGGGTCCTTGACACATCGAGTCAGAGCAGGATTCCGACTGTGGTCTGATTTACTCACCCTGTCTATCCTGAACATCATCAGAATGACGCAGCCTAGTGATTCTTGTCTTTGTCTGAAGCCAAATCTAAAGGCCACTCGGGAGGGTGACATGTCTCTGCAGTCCACTCCTTCTAGAACAGTGGTTCTCAACTTGTGGGTCAATACCCCTCTGCGGGTTGAGCATCCCTTTCACAGATGACGCCTGAGATCATCAGAAAACACAGAGATTGACACTAATTCATAACAGCAGCAAAATTACAGTCATGAATTAGCGATGAAAATAATTTCATGGTTGGAGGTGACCGCAGCGTGAGGAACTGTAGTAAAGGCTCACAGCATCAGGAAGGTTGAGAACCACTGCTCTAACATCTCCTTCTCAGTTGGAAATGCCCAGAGCTCCTTCACCAAGCAGCCACCAGAACTGGACCACCCACGCAGGAGTCCCGGAGTCAAGCAGGTCTCCCAGAGTGGAAACACATAGTCAGTCAGCACCTTAATTACTGTTCTCAGTGCTGTGACCAAGCAAGAAGCAGCTCCATGAGGAATGAGTTGCCTTGCTACACGGCTTGAGGACACATTCTGTGGAGGAGGGAAGGGTGCTGCCATAGGATCTCTGACTGCAAGAATGCAGGGAAGCTGCTTGCTCACATTTGAGGAGACTGACTGGGAAACAGAGGGAGGGCTACCCACAGTCTGCAGGCATTCTCTTCTCAAGGGATGATGTCATCCATCATCCATAAGATAGGCCTTCCCTCCTCAGATAATCATCTCTGAAAATGCCTGCACCTATACTCCCAGCAGTGTGTCTCCTGGGGGATTCAACATGTGATCAAGTTAGCAATGAAGATGAACCATGACATGCAGAAAGCAGCAGAGAGAGCTTGGCTTGGGCATCAAAACCCCTGAGTGAAGTATGCATCTCTGTTCTCTACAGAGGCTGCCCTTCCACTCTGGATGACCCTCAGGCCTGTTCACACACCCATCAGTACATCTTCTGTTCTCAAGCCTTCACTCAGAGGGTTGCTGGTAAGGAGACATGACCTAGGAACTCTAGGGACCCACATTAAGTCAGCGCCTGTGTGTCATATTCAGGCTCCAGAAACTTCAGGAGCCTGGCACTTGTCTCACTGTGATGAGTCAATAGCCACCTTGTGCTTCCAGGAACCAAGGAGGCGGAGAGAATGCTGAGCTCCTTGTGGCTCTCCTGGGGACAGTTTTTGCCTTGTCACTTTGCTTTGTGCCATGTACTGTATCAAAACACCATGCATCCACGCCCACTGTGGTCTCATGGGAAAGTGTTCTGCTTTGGGGCACTGTCAAGATCATAAAAGCAGACCAAGTTTCCCCAAATCTCATTTTTCTTGAAAGTTCAAACATTAACATCAGTAACAAATATTGTCAGTCACTTTTCCCCAAAGCAACACACCTATTTCATGACTATAGGAAATGTCTGCCTGTAACCCTAGCACACAGAGGGCTGAGCTGGGATAGCGTGAGATTGTGTATGCTCTAGGCTGCACAGCAAGACTCTGTTCTTTGTTTTTGTTTTTTTTTTTTTAAAAAGCCAAGTGTTATGTTCCTGGCACCAAGACTTACATCCACTGCCACAGAGCACACAAGCATCTCCAGATTGAAGAAAGTAAGCTATTGTTTTTTTCTCCAGTGCCTTTCTGAGGGAGTGGCCCTCAGACCATAATTCCTTACCTCAGAGAAACATCTCATTCATCATCAAACTTCCCTCAACGCTGATGAGAGGAACTTCTCAGTGAGGGTTCTAGCAAGCTCCCCGAATCTTTCCTACAAAAGATAGTGTGTGCCAGGCAGTGGTCGCGAATGCCTTTAATCCCAGCACTTGGGAGGCAGAGGCAGGCAGATTTCTGAGTTTGAGGCCAGCCTGGTCTACAAAGTGAGTTCCAGGACAGCCAGGGCTACACAGAGAAACACTGTCTTGAAAAAAAAAAAAGATAGTGTGTGTGTGTGTGTGTGTGTGTGTGTGTGTGTGTGTGTACATGCATGTGTGCATGTGTGTGCACACACATGTGTGAATGTGTGTATGTGCATGTATGTGTGGGTATGTAAATGTGTATATATGTGTGCATGTATGTGTATGTTGAGTGTGGGTATGTACATGTATGCATTGTTTGTATGTGTGTGGGATATGTGTATGTATATATATGTATGGTGTATGTGTGTGTGTAAATGTTTGGGTAAATGTGAGTGCATGTGTGTTTGTGTGTATAGTGTGTATATGTATATTGTATGTGTGTATGTAGATATATGTGTATGTGCATGTATTCATATGTGTGTGCATGTGTGCATATAGGTATGTAAATATGTGCATGAGTGTATGTATTGTGCATGTATATGTGGAAGGGATGCATGTTTATATATGTATATATGTATGTATGTATGTATGTATGTGGGTATATATGTATGTATGCTATATGTGTATGTATGTAAATGAGTGTATGCATATATGTGTATTGATGTATATATAAATGGGGTATATGTATCTATGTGAATGCACATATGTGTATGTTTATATGTGTATATGTTGTATGTGTGTGTCTGTTGTTTGTGTGTATGTGGCAGCTGAAGATCCACCTTGTGCGTCATTCCTAGATGATGTCTACTTGGTCTTTTGAGACAGGGGACCTCACTAGCCTCCATCTTGCCAAGGAGACTAAATTGTCTGGCCAGTAAGCTTCAGGGATCTTGCTGTCTCTACCTCTACACCACTGAATATATCCACCACACCCAGTTGCTTAACAGGGATTCTGTGGCTCACACTCAAGGCCTGTGCTCAAACAACAAGCACTGTACCTCCTGAGCCATCTCCCAGTCCTGAGAATAGCATTAACAGTGCATTCCTAACATAGGCAAGATGATGCGATCTTAAAGAGACATTCCTTGGGTTAATTAAAACATTATTCTCAGCTGGGTGTGGTGGCACACGCCTTTAATCCCAGCACTTAGGAGGCAGAGGCAGGAGGATTTCTGAGTTCGAGGCCAGCCTGGTATACAAAGTGAGTTCCAGGACAGCCAGGGCTATACAAAGAACCACTGTCTCAAAACAAAACAAAACAAAACAAAACAAAACAAAACAAAACAAAACAAAACATTATTCTCATTGTTCTGAGGCATGACAAGCTCAGACATGTTCACCAGCACAGGAACCATTTGGTTTGGAAACAGGGGAGCTTCCACAGTTGCATCAAGAGTTCAGCATTTGTTACAAAATGAACATGCCATGATTGTCCACTCCAGGACTCCTCCTACTTAGCCTGAGAAGTTGCCTGGCTGTCCCTTCCTCCACCCACTCTCTCCCACTTTTTATTGTTTTCCCCATGGGAATGGCAGGCCACTGAGGGAAGCACCACCTTCTACATTGCCCTGCCCTCAACCATGGCTGACTGGCAATCACCACACATCTCTGAGTTTAGAACACAAGATCCAGAGAGTCAAATTATCTTCATTTCAGTCAGCTAAAGGGACAGCTCATAAATCTGTAGTGACTGTACTGACATTATTTTCTGTCACATCCACACACAAAGAAGTAAGTGATGTCAGTTTGTACCAAAGATGAGAATGAAGGTGATTCAGTGAGAGACACCGAGATGCAAAAGGTGGTGCTGTGTGCCTCCTAGACCTGAGTGGCTGCTTCCCGCCATGAAGTCAGATTCCTGTTTCCAGGGCGAGCTGCTCTGTTCTTCCTTGTGTGTGTTTCCTGCTCCTCACACCTTAGACTCCTTACAGATTTACTTGTGTGTGTTTCCTGCTCCTCACACCTTAGACTCTTACAGACTTTTTATTGTTTGTGTGCTTGAGTCTGCAGCCAGCACCCAATTTCTTGTTTAGCAGCCACAGCATGGCACATCAGGAGACAGTAATTTCCTGTGCTAAACGGAAAACAGAGGACTCCACATTTGGAGATGACAATGTGGAGTTGTACTCAGTTTGAGCAAAGCATAATGGTGTGTGTGTGTGTGTGTGTGTGTGTGTGTGTGTGTGTACATTTGCATATGAGAGTGTGATGGTTATTGTGTGTGCATGTATGTATGCATACATGTGTGCACATGCTATTGCATGTGCGTGCATATGTAAACATGCTAGCGCATATGTGAATATGTTGGTACATGTGTGCATGTATGTGTCAATATGCTGATGGTGTGTGTGTGTGTGTGTGTACATTTGCATATGAGAGTGTGATGGTTATTGTGTGTGCATGTATGTATGCATACATGTGTGCACATGCTATTGCATGTGCATGCATATGTAAACATGCTAGCGCATATGTGAATATGTTGGTACATGTGTGCATGCATGTGTCAATATGCTGATACCTGTGTGCATGCATGTGTGAATATGTGAACATATGAACATGCATAAAGGAAAATCAGCTAGTACATGTGTGTGTGCAGGCTTCTATATTACAATCTGACTGGCACCCACAAACCTCTCCTGGCTAGAAAATGTTACCCTGGTTACCCTAGAAAGCTACAACTTTCAAAGGAATCCCAATCTTCCCTGTACTTATGATATTCAGGCTAAGAAGAGGCAGGGTGAACACTAGCTTTTCTGACAGCCTGTACTTTGGAGACAGGCTTCTTTCTGACTCGGTGTCTCTACTGAGATGTGTAAAGGTCTTTAGCAGGCCTACAACCGGGTGGCTCATGGCTCTCCATGACAATAGAATTCAGAGATTGTGTGAACATGCATGAAGGAAAAAGCAGCAACAACTTCATTTTCACTAATATTGAACTGAAAACTAGCCTTTAATTATTCCCGTGGGGCCAGGCGGTGGTGGTGCACGCTTTTAATCCCAGCACTTGGGAGGCAGAGGCAGGCAGATTTCTGAGTTTGAGGCCAGCCTGGTCTACAAAGTGAGTTCCAGGACAGCCAGGGCTATACAGAGAAACCCTGTCTTGAAAAAACAAAACAAAAACAAACAAAAAATTATTCCCATGAGTATGAAGCCAGGGTTATTTAAACCAGAAATTAGAAATTACAGACACTCCCATGTTTTTGAAGTGTTGCGGTCTTGTGAAGTTATTTGTGTTTATTGTATTTCAGATTTACAGTAACTATTGCTTTCCACATTCATCAGATTATAAAAAAAATCAGTCTTTCAGTAACGACATTTCTAACTAATTGATGTATGCAGTTTTATGAGTTAATAAACATTGTACTAAGAACCGATTAATAGAATGTATGCAGGGATTCAGTAGTTAAAAAAAAAAAACAGCTAAGAACTCCTGGTTTAACATATTTTATTTGTTTGAGACAGGGTATCGATGTGTAGCCATGACTGGTGTGGTCTGGAATTTGCTGTGCAGACCAGGGGAGCCTTGAACTCAGGGATCCACCTAGCTCTCCCCTGAGAGTAGAGGCATTTATTTATCTTTTTGAAAGAAGAGTTAATATACACCAAAGTACACACAGAGGTACACACACACACACACACACACACACACACACACACACACACTATTGAATGGTCCTCTACACCAGCATCTTCAATCCAGACAGGCCTGGGTGTCCATAGGGACTCCCCCACATGATTGCTGCCAGAGAGCATGACAGGCTGAAACAGCTCCAAGAGGAACCTGTTACCCATGGTCAAGTGGGGTTGGCTTTGGTGTCAAAACAGTGGGGAGTCGGGTGAGGGGAGTCCGTTGGAGTCTCACAAGGGCCTCTGGCCTCCTGCTCCAAGTCATTGGCGCTGAAAACATTGGATGCTGCCAGTCTGCAGGCTGGAGCCTGAAAATGAGGACAGCTACTCTTCCACAGTCTTTTCCTATTTAAGCAACCAGGGCTGTCAGATTCTAGGAGAAAGGACTGAAAACACAGCCCCCACCTCCTGCTGTGGGGGGGGGGGTGTCAGTCTGCAGCTATTTCTTCCTTGTTTGCACTCATCCTACCTCAGGGGACTGTGACCGCCCCAGGATTGTTTATTCTGTAAGATAAAACTTTAACATTCCTTAAATGGGATCTTCATCATTGATAATTAAATAGTATTTTGGAAAACCCGTTTTATTAGAGGGGCGCAGAAAGCTAATAGACACTGCGCGTAGGCCTTGGCTGGAGTCAGGGCCTCCTTCAGGCCATGAGACAGTAAATGAGTTCCAAAGTGTCTGGGAGTTAGTGGCTCACTTGTGGGTGTGTGTGTGGGGTGGTAATTAAGCAAAGACCTCCACCTTGAACGTGGGTGGTACCACCCTGTGGGCTTGGGCCTGGGCTGAAGAAAGGGGGGAGGGCTGAGACCAGCTCCCTGCTTCCTCCTCTGTGGTACTGTGAGGAGTTTCTATTACCATGCACTTAGCCAGGGGTGCTGCACCCTCAAACCTTAGCTACAACCAAACTTTCCTTTAAGGAGCTAACACAGTCTGTGTGTTCTGTGACCTTCCACACCTCAACTCCTCAAAAGACTGCAGGTTGACAAAACACAGATCCAAGGTAGAGGACGGAGGAACAGCCTTTAAATCATATTTTCAAAAAATATCTGTTTAGTTAAAAATAATGGAGCATTAACTTCTCACCTTGGCATTAACTCTCTCAAGGGTAAAAATGTTTTGTGTCATTGAAGACAAAAGGTCCTGGGTGGTTGTTGATGGTGTTGTTGGTGATAGTGTTGCCTTGCTTGGCTTGTTTTTGTTTTTGTCATTGAAAATCTTGTGGTGACAATGCTTGAGAAAAAAATATCATATTGATGGATGTATCCTTGGGAGGTTATTTTACTATTATCTCTAATTTTAGGTATACTTGAAAGTTTCCAGAAATATGATAACATCAATCTCATCTTGGCAGTAGTCTAGGGAGGACTGGCAAGTGTACAAATATATCCCAGAAGAACATGTGGGTAAGCTAGGCCTCATACAACTTTCACAGACACTCATTGAAAATGAATTGGAAATTCAAAATTATAAAATTTGTAAAAGAAAAAAAGAAAAAAAATAGAAAACTATCAAGACTGAGTTGGCAGAGGACTTTGGAAAAGGTTCAGCAGGCCAAGTGCCTGTCAGCAACCATGAGGGCCGGGGCTTGGGTTCCCCAGCACCCACAGTATGGCGGCCCAGAGCTCTGGAGGTAGATGTACCATCCTCAGTGGAAGCTGGCTAGCCAAATAGCTCTGAAGAAAGTGGGAATAGGGGAACATGCCTCAGCATATAAAAGCTATGCATGACAACCCTACCCAATGTTAATTAAAGGGGAAACACTGAAAGTATTTCCTCTAAAATCAGACATGAGCCGAGGTTGTCCACTTTCTTTATGGTCCCTGAGCATTATTCTTGAAGTCTTAGAGGAATGAGAATAAGGAATGTGGAATAGGAAAGGAGGTCAGGTCATCCTATTCAAAGACAATACAATGTTACACTTAAAAACCCCAAAGAGTCTACCAGAATTCTTAGATTGGAGAATACTTCAAGTAATGTAGCAGGATACGAATTAAACATACAAAATCCAATAGCTTTCCTGCATGTCAGTAATTAACCTCCTCATCAACATTCCAATGCTGGTACTTCACAAGAATAGTAAAAATGATCCTAAAATTCAGATGGAAATGCAGAAGACCTTGAACAGAGGAAGCAATGCCAAACATCTCTCTACCTAATTAGAAATTACACTACAGAGGCCTAGAAACAAGACCTGCACAGCACTGACACACACACACACACACACACACACACAAATATGTAAATAAGTAAATAAATTTAACACTGCTAGAGGAAGAAACCATTTGAGATATAAACGTAAGGAAGAACTTTCTCCAAAGACTCTAAAGCCAGAAATAGCAAGATTGGAGTTGAATGGTTCAGAGACCTCTGTACTGCAGTGAAGACACAGCTGCCAGAGTTGGGGAGCCTTTGCTAAATACATATGTGCCAGGGGATTATCATCTACAATCTATACAGAACCCAAAACATAAACACTGGACTCAGTGTGGTGGCACATGCCTTCAATTCCAGCACTGGGGAGGCAGAAGCAGGAAGATCTCTGTAGGTTCAAGGCCAGAGTGGGCTACATACATATCAGGTCCAGTTCAGTAAAGACTCCCTCCCCCGACACACACAATTAAACACCAAAAGTCACCCAAACAATAAATGGGTTAATTAATTAAACTAAAGAAAGGTGTTCAAATCCTCAGTCATCAGGGGAAGCAAAGTCAGAGCTCCAGTGAGGTTCTCTCTCCCCCAGTCAGAACAGCTGCCTTCAGGGAAACAAGAGATAACAAATGCTGGCCAAGATGGCAAGGAAGAGGGACACTTAAGCACTCACTGCCAGTGGGAACATAAGCTCATTGAATCACTTTGAAAATCACTGTGAAGGTTCTGAATGAATGAATGAATGAATGAATGAATGAGTGGATGGATAGATGGCTGGAGCAAAGAAAAAAGGAGAAAGGAAGGAAAGAAAGAAAGAAAGAAACAAAGAAAGAAAAGAGGAAAAAAGAAAATGGAGCTACTGTATGAACCAACTACATCATTCCTAGGGAGATCTGATCAAATCTAAACCAGTGTGCTAAAGATACACAAAGACCCATGCCCTCTGAGGCATTATTCACAACAGCTGAGATACGGGATCAGCCTTGGACACCTTCAACAGGCAAGCAAGTGGGTGAAAAAAATGGCAGATGCAGTGGATGTGGCTTAGCCGGTGAGGTGCTTACCTGGAATGCACAAGGCCCTGGGTTTAATCACCAGTGCCACAAAAAAAATGGGCATAGTGACAACCAGCACTGGAGAGGTAGAAGCAGGAGAATCAGGAACTATCCTTAGCTGCCCAGTGAGTCTGAGGCCAGACTGGGCTACATGAGACCCTGTTTCAGCAAAAGATAAAGGGAGGGAATGAGGGAGGGTGGCCTTATATACAAAAAGGAGTTTAATTTACGCCTAGAAGGACAAAATTGTATCATTTGCAGGAAAATGGATGGAACCTGGAGATACTCGTCATGAATGAAATAAACCAGACTCAGCCATCCATATATTACAGTATTTTCTCTCATATGCAGAATATTTGTTTTACTACTGTACTGGCTAGGTTTGTGTCAACTTGACACAGCTGGAATTATCACAGAAAAAGGAGTTTCAGTTGGGGAAATGCCTCCATGAGATCTAGCTGAGGCATTTTCTCAATTAGTGATCAAGGGCCCCTTGTGGGTGGGACCATCTCTGGGCTGGCAGTCTTGGGTTCTATAAGAGAGCAGGCTGAGCAAGCCAAGGGAAGCAAGCCAGTAAAGAACATCCCTCCATGGCTTCTGCATCAGCTCCTGCTTAAGTTCCAGTCCTGACTTCCTTTGGTGATGAACAGCAGTATGGNGAGAGAGAGGCTAAAACAAAGAGGGGATACTTTGAGGGGTACCCATGGGAGGCAGATGGGGTAGAGAGGGAAGGGAAGGTGAGTAGGACAGGACCTGGATTTGTGAGTGAAATTGCTGTAGTGAAAGCATCATTGTGCATGCTAACTAAAACCTTAATTAAAGAAAATTTAGCTAGGCATGGTGGCACGAGCCTTTAATCCTAGTACTTGAGAGGTAGAGGTAGACAGATCTCTGTGAGTTCGAGGCCAGTCAGGTCTACAAAAAGAGTTCCAAGACAGCCAGGATTACACAGAGAAACCCTGTTTTGAAAAACAAAAGAAGAAGAAAAAGAAGAAGAAGAAGAAGAAGAAGAAGAAGAAGAAGAAGAAGAAGAAGAAAGAAAGAAAGAAAGAAAGAAAGAAAGAAAGAAAGAAAGAAAGAAAGAAAGAAAGAAAGAAAAAGTAATATAAGGGCAGAGCTGAAAAAATTGCAGGAGTTCTATACCGTTGAAGGTGCTTTTCCTTTTGAAAAAAAAAAATGCAGAAATATACACCTCAGGGTTTCGGGTCACCAGGAAATTAAACAGAGCTGAAGAGAGAACACATCAGTTAGTTGGAAGACAAAGGGGCAATCCTGTGACAAGTGACAGAAATACAGAAGAAGGAAGCAGAAGAAAGTTTACATCCGATTTCCATTCTGGAGACACGCTAGAGGCAGGAACAGAGAAAGCATTTTTAAAAATTAATGACAGACAGTTTTTCAATGCTGATGCTGATGTGAACTAAATCAAAAGATCCAAAGAACACAAAATCTATACGCAACTATGAAAGAACTGGCAGAATTCCGGAGAAAAAACAAAAATTAAAAGCAAGCAACGAGACTTGAGCCATGGAAAGGAGCCGGTCTCAGCAGCACTGACAACAGAAACAGTAACTAGCTAAATAAATGCTAGGAAGGAAACATTTCAAGTTACTGGAAAAAAAAAAGAAAAAGAAGACAATGACATATTACCGTCAAACCATTTAGGAAACAAAACAATTATTCACAATGATCTTAAAGTGTTTTAACCATCAAACAAACAAAAAAATATGAGGGATTTATTTCTGGAGTTCCGTGTCTCTTAGGAAGTCAGCCCAGAAGGAAAGCAGTCACTCTATGGACTGGGCTCACGGGATCGAAAAGGCACAGCCAGCTAGCTGTCTGAGGTGGCTGAGTGGGGCCCCACCTCTGGGGGTGCCAGTTGTACTATAGACAGTGATGGTGGTCTGTTTTTAATGTGTTTTGTTGTTATGGTGTGTGTAGTGTTCAATAAATGTCACTTTCCACAGATGGAAATAAAGCATTTGGAGAAGGAAGCACCTTTCCTAATTTGCATGAGAATGTTCTGTGCAGCAAGCCAGAGCAAATGTGCCAAGGAAATTAAACAAACACTAATGGCATACAACATATAGAAGCAATCATTAGTGACATAAAAGAAACACGAATGGGGAAATCATGGATAACACAGAGCATGTAAGGAGAGGTGAAAACATTCTAAAGTCTTTCTGCTGTCCTTTACAGGGATCTGTAAAGTTGGGGGGGGGGGCGGCGCTCAGCCTCCTTGTGAAGCATTTTGAAATAGGGCAGAAGCTGGAGGTGTAGACTGTACATGATCTGTCAGGCAGACACCTGCACCTGCTTCTCACAACTTAAAGAGCACAGGATGAAGAGTGGAGAGTTGCGTCCAACTTCGTGAAGGCAAGAGACAGGAGGAGCTTTCCACCTGCTCCTGCAGCTGCCAGGGCTCCCATCTTCCCCAGGCCTCCTTGTTTCTACGCCTGAACCATCCCCACAAAGCCTGTTTAGCTTTCAGAACACTCCAACAGCTCTGAAGATACTTTCCAGGATCTCTGGCTGCCCGGGGCTGCGAGGTCAGCCAGCTGCAGCCCAACCATCAGGAGCTGCAGTGCAGTGAACCAGCTCCATTCACAAAGCTTGGATAGTCTCACAACCCAGGCTGTTCAGCAGTTACAGAAGTAAGCGTGTGAGTGCAGAGCTCAAAAACATGAAAAAATTACTGTATAGTGCTCACTGGTACACTCATCTGTCAAAAATGTTTAAAGACGACCATGGACCCGATTGACAAAATCTAGGGAAGTGATTGTTGCAAGGGACAGAGGGGACAATGTGGGCAGGGAGAGGGAGAGCTTTACTGTATTTGTGATGTTTGATAAGGACACAGAATGATAGGTTTGTTGTATTTGTATTATTCTCTATGTTTTGGGCAGACTTGGAAGGTTGGTAGTAAATCAAGGCATATGTGAGAGTTTAGACTAGACAGCACTCATACACCAAGCAGGGTAAATCAATGTACTAACACCTGCACACAGCATAATGGAATGCTTGGCCATCAAATACCGAGGGGGGAAAATTCTACACACTGTCAGAGAGAAACTGAGGAGCGAAGAAAAACAGCATCCAGATTAAATGGGATACAACTGCAGTTCATAATGTTAAAACTCTTGAAAATGAGTGAGTGTATATGTATACATATACACAGTCCAATGGCTTTGTAAACTAAATTATTAGCAATTAAGAAGTATACCCAACAGCCAGGCGTGGTGGTGCACACCTTTAATCCCAGCACTCGGGAGGCAGAGGCAGGAGGATTTCTGAGTTTGAGGCCAGCCTGGTCTACAAAGTGAGTTCCAGGACATCCAGGGCACACAGAGAAACCCTGTCTTGAAAAAAAAAAAAAAGAAATATACCCAAGATTAATCAGGAAGTAAAATGTTGACTGAGTCAGTGGTGAAGAAAATATTAGAAGCCAGAGAAACATTCTTTGGAGGTTTAGAAATATGGCTGGTACCCTAGTGTGGTAGTGTGTGGTACCCTAGTGTGGTAGTGTGCATCTACCATATCAGCACCCAGGAGGTGGGAGGAAGGTTGTCACAAGTTCAAGGCCAACTTGGGCTACCCAGTGAGTTCAAGGTCAGCATAAGCTATTCAGTGACATGCTACAGGGGCTATGGGCACAGCTTAGTGGTAGAGTGCTTGCCTAGTGTGTGAATGCGAGGAGAGGCAGGGAGAAACAAAGGAGAGTTAGGAAGGAAGGGTGGGAGGAGAGGGGAAGGGAGGAAGGGAGGGAGAGAGAGAGGGAGGGAGGGAGGGAGGGAGGGAGGGAGGGAGGGAGGGAGGACCAAGGGAAACTGGGTGACCAAAGACATTCAAGGTCACAGACTCGTTCTTTTATCTTAGCCTGTTATTGAGCCCTTCCCGTGAGTTTTTTTAATTTTCAATTTCCCTTGTGAATTCTTTGACAAATGGGTAATTTCCACGTGTTTTAAAAAGCATATTTGGGGCTACCCAGGACATCTTTTTGTTGCTGATTTCTAGTTTAATTTCAAGCTGGTTAGTTTTAAAAAATCATCTATTAACTAAATGTTTGTATATCTTGGTTCTTTTATATTTCAGGAAATGATGTGGTGTGCTGCTGATATGTGTGTGCGTGTTTATTAGTATATGTTAATTACATGTTAATTATGTATGATAGTGGGTTTGGTGATAAAATTTTATGCAAGTATGTAATTCATTTGGCCGTATCCATCACTCATTTCTGTCCTCTTCCCAGTCTCCTTGGTCCTAGTTTAGGGGATATTTTATGCACTCTTGAACAGAATATTCCAGTAATGCCAGCAAAGCCAAACTGGCTGGTGATGCCTCTGCATTTTCCCTCCTTCATGGACTCTGTCCACTGGAAGAAAAGAGAAGTTTGCTATAAGCCAATTTGCCGACTTCTCTTCAACTTTGTCTGTGTTCAGTCTATCTCCCCCAGGAGATCTGTTATTTAGTGGGTATAGATTTAAGTTTTAGTATTTATTGGTGATTTGACCATTTCAAAATTATGAGATCCCCCCATTTATCCCTAGTAACAATCCCAGTACAGAACTGTACTTTGTCTTAAGAATTTAGCGACTGCTGCTTTTTGTGATTAATGTCAGCTGGTCAGTACCTTCCCTAGCACTTAACTCCTCTATGCATGTGTTGTTAAAGTGTGTTCCTTATAGGCAGGACATGGGTGAACGTTGCTTTCTAAATCCTAGCCTCACAATTACATTTTAACTGGAGTGCTGTTAACATTCAGTGAGAGTGTTTCTGTTGTTGGACCCGAGTTGCCATCGTCTCGCCGTTGGTTTCTGTTCGTTCCATCTGGTCTTTCTTCCATATTTTTCTCCTTTCTGACTTCTGGGATGAGAACTCTTTGAACATTCTGTTATATTGGCTTATTAGCCATACTTGTTTCTTTTGAGTGTTTTTCTTGAGATCACAAAGTATTACTTTAACCTAACCCAGTGTATGGTTTAAAGCTTCTAATTATTACATAGTGCTGCAAAGTGCTGATGCCTGGTTGGTTAAGCACTCACCTCCCCAGACCTCCATGTTCCCTTTTATCCTGTGCTATGTTATTACTATGTTTCTTGCTTCCACATAGGTTGTACCCACACAGCACATTAGTATTTTACTTTATATAAAAGTGAGGGAACCCCTGGATCTTTCCTGCTTCCTTTGATGACTTTTTTTATTGACCAAAACACTGACAAAAAGCAACTTAACTGAAGTTATTCTTGCTCACAGTTTAAGGGCACATAGTCCACCATACAGGGAAGGTATGGCACCAGCCAGGAAGCAGGGAGGAAGAGAGAGGGTGAGAGGGGGAGGGGGAGGGGAAGGGAGAGGGGAAGGGAGAGGGAGAGGGAGAGGGAGAGGGAGAGGGAGAGGGAGAGAATATGAATGGTTCTCCTGTTCCTTTTTCACTCTGCCTGGGAACCCAGACCATCAGAGGGGGACACCCCACATTTGTAGTGGGTCTTCTCTTCTTGTCTAGACCTCTTTGAGAATCCCTTTGCAGATATATTCAGAAATGTGTCTTCTAGGTGACCAAAAGCAGTGGAACCAGCGATGACTATTGGCCATGATGGCTGTGGACTCACAGCATCTCACACCTGTTCCTCTCAGATGCACTGCTCCCAACACACGACTGCCATGCAAGTAGACCGCTTAAAATTTGTCTTCTTTTATTGCCCAGAAAAAAAAAATCTTTACTTTGCTTTCATTTTGAGTGTAAAGAATGGTAGGTTTTTGGGCTCCCCTCCCCCTCATCAACACTGACTGTATTCCCCTGTCTTTTGGTTTGCAGAGCTTTGCCCCTCTCTACATAATGTGTTTTTCCTCTCTGGTTGTTTCTAGGAATTTCTGTCAGTCATGAGCTATCACTGTGTCCTCAGATTGGTGAACACTTGTTTTCAGTGTCTAATCTACTATTGATTTATTCCAGTCAGACATTTTATTTTTCATCTACAAAAGTCTTGTTTTTAATATTCTGCATTTTAATGCTGACTGTTTTCCAGCCTCCACTGAGCCCTCAGATATCTTTCTTTCTTCTTCTTTCCTCCTCCTCCTCCTCTTCTTCCTCCTTCTTTAACATAGGTTCCCCTCTATATAGTCCTGGCTGTTCAGGAGCTATGTAGACCAGGCTGGCTCACAGAGATCCACCCACCTCTGCCTTCCAAGAGCTAGAATGAAAGACATGCCCCAGCACACCCAGCTCAAACATATTTCTAATACGTTTTTAAAGATTCCATGTGCTAATTCTATTCTCCCTCTGTCCCTCCCCCTCATGCATACTTGTGTGTATATGTCTGTGTCTGTGTGTCCATTGCTCAAATTTTCTCCGAGTATTGGGTCATATTGTACTGTTTTATCCCCATCTGTTCAGTACAGACTGGATGCTATACCTATGAATTTCATGGCTGGAGTGCTGGGTTTTATTATGAACTTTTAAAGGAGTAAAGACTCATTCATCCATGGCAGGCAGCTAAGTTGCTTGCAGATATGTTTGACTCCTTGGAGATTTGCTGTCAAGTCTTTAAATCTTCTTAGTTTGAGTCCTGAGTCTTGTTATAGGATCAGCTTAGCCTCACTACCCGGATGTGACTTAGTCAGGGTCTCCACTGAAGGCCTGAGAGTCAAGCTTTCTCTATTTTGAATTTGGTGGCTACATGAGAGTTCCGTGAACTAGTCATGTTTTAGATCCCTAGCTCACAGCTTCTTAAAGTGTGGGTTGTGACTCCACATGAGGCCACATTTCTCAAGAGTGTCTTGAAAAATTGGGCAACATTAAAAGGTTTCTGAACTGCAGTGACCAAAACTTAATTCAAAATCTAACGTAATAAATGCATAGTGTTTCTGCTGAGCTCACCCATGATGCATGACATGACTCCACTGCAGACTTGGCTCTGAACACAGGATATGAGCTGTCACACCGAATACCAACAAACACAGCCTAAAACACCTCGGATCACATTCTAGACTATTCTCTATTATGAACTGTAGTGTTTATATTGCACATGCAAAGTTTTCCAGTCTTATAGAAACATAAGGATTCAATTAAGGAAAACAAAACCTTATAATTTTCTCCTCCTGCCATTCCTCAGCATATGGGCATCACATTAGCATTGGGTTAGTGCAACGTTAGATGCTTTCTATTTGAGTGGCTGGTGGGTTTCATTAAAATAAAAAAAAAATCAGTAAATTTTGCTTAGGATTAGGACAAACTTTTTGACAATTTTCTGAGCTAGAAATATTTCTGCTTTTGTTCTTTTTTATTTTGTGTACACCAGTGTTTGCCTGAATGATGTATGTGAATCATGTGTATGCCTAGTACCTGCAGAGGCCAGAAAAGGTGTCAGATCTCCTGGAACTGGAGTTACAGACTGCCGTGAGTGGCCCACCATGAGCTCTGGGACCCACACTTGGGTTCTGTATAAGTGTTCTTACAGTCGACCTATCTCCAGACCAACTTTTGCTGTTCTTTATATATATATTTATGAAAAGAGGAATTCTCAGCATTGATGATATAAAAGCAAAATATTGATCAATTCTGAAAAACATTGAAGATATCCTACATCCTGAACATTAAATATTTAGGTAAGATTTGATTCTTCATGCAAAAATAAATGTACACTCTTATCTTATTATTACAAAAATTTGTCATATATATATATATATATATATATATATATATATATATATATAATATTATAGTAAAATTAACTTGTGACTTCTTATTAGCACATATTTTACTTATATATATAGTTTATAAGTCTGCATGCCCAGGGTCACAAAAAAATTTCTCAGGAGAAAGGAGGTCACATGATGATGTTTAAGAATCCATGTCCTAGCTGGTCTTTAGAATTCAGGATGGAGTCAAAGAATTGTTGTGTAATTTCCTGGGGACCTTTCCCTACACAGCCCTGGTTTGCTTTCTGCATTGCCAGCTCTGTTTTCACTTTAGAAAGACGCAAGCTCTGCTTGGCTCTCCTCACTAGCAGACAAGACCTTCACAAAACCAGGCTGACCATGGCCTCCCTTTGCTCCTCTTAGGGAACAGTGTGGATCAACATCTGGACACTTTTCTGAGAATAACCCTTGCTGTGTAGCCCAGGGTGGCCTTGGGCCTCTAATCATCCTGCCTTTGCCTCCGTAGTGCTAGGGTTTCATATCCTTGTGTCTGGCCTGGAAATGTGTGCTAATATTTTCTCTTTATTTTTCTAGCTAACAGTGAGACATAATCCTGATCCTTGTTACTCCATTATGGATAAGAATGAAATCTCTACCAGGCATATCCAGATGTTTTATTTTATGTATGTGTTTTGTGTCTCTGTGTGTGTCTGCCACATGGGTACATATATGTTTGGAAGCCAGAAGAGAGTGCTGGATCCCCAGAAGCTGGAATTCAAGCAGTTATGGTCCTGGGAACTGAGATCAAGTCCTCTGGAAGGGCACCAGAGTGCTGAGTCATGTTGAGTATCAGAGTGCTGAATCACGTAGGGCACTAAAGTGCTGAGTCATGTCTCTAGCCCAACATGTCCAGACTCTATCCAATGCAATACGATATTGTCATCTACAAATTTCACACCAGAGGACCAGTTTTTTTAAAAAAAAATCACTAAAAGTCTGATAATGCCTTAAATTAATGTATTTGTGTTGTGCTGCATACACGTGATCTCCTGTCACAGACTGGACACATCTGGGTGAGCATCTTTTTTTAAGATTTATTTATTTTATATTATATATATGTGTGTTCTGTCTGCATGTATGTGCACCACATGTATGTATGGTGCCAAGGAGACCAAAAGAAGGGATCAAATACCCTGAAACTGTTGTAGAAAATTTAAATCCCAATCCAAGGTTTCTATCCCGCCTTTAACCATTTAGTTCCCAGATAGAAGATACACAGAGCTTTGCATTTACAATAATCTTTAGTCATCACAAGAGCTGGGCAGATATCTATCCTCTATGATATTAAAATCTTCTTTCCTATCCATAATCCTGAGTTATTACTTACCGTGTCTCATCTGGGCTGCTCTTAACTCCAATTGGCTTTGTTTTTATGACTCACCTAATCCATGGTGGCTTCTCTCTCCCCTTTTGGGTGGTGTGAGCCATCCTGAGGGTGCTGTAAATCGAACCTGGATCCTTAACTGCAAAGCTCTCTCTCTAGCCCTATGACTATTCTTTTAACACTCACAGCATTTAACATAATTTCGGTTACATGGTTAAAATATTTCTGAGTAAAATATTAACATTCATTTACCGAATTGCTGCCCATGAAGAATTCATGCACTCCTGTTTTCAGGACTTCGTACCAAGCACACGGAAGTCTGTGGCTCGTGGAACCATCATTCCTAAAAATTCCATCTGATTAAAATTTAAGATGGGCTGAAATGTATTCTCAAGAAGCACAGAATTAGATTCACTGTGCACACAAGTTTCAATGTGTTTAAAACAAGTCACACAGGGAACAGTCTTTAAATCAGTCTGATGGGGTCTCACAGGAGGAGAGAGGAGGGGGTGAGGAGAGGGTGGTGTTGGTGGCGGAAGTGCAAACCAAGTCAAGACTTACTGCTCATTTCCATAGGCAGGCTCCCTGGGGGATCTGGAAAAGAAGGTTTCAGAAAAAAACCAAGGCTGTGTGTATCACATATTTCTTCATAGAGTCTTTAGAACAAAACTTTATCCCTTCAGAGGGACCTGGTGTGAACCCGGCACCAGCCCATTCACAAAGTTCTCCATGTGTTCTGAGCTGCTTGAAAGACTTTTAAGCTTTGTCTTTGTCTAGGAGTTACAGGTACTGTGTGGATTGTTTTTTGTTGTTGTTGTTGTTGTTGTTGTTGTTTTTAATACCCCTTTCTTTGTATGTTTTTAAAGTCATTGCTTGAATTGTGCTTCTTAAGAGAACATGGGGTGGGGGTGGGGGGGTATAGTGGGCAGTGGCCAGCCTAGAGTAGTTGATTTTCCCTCTTCTTTGATACTGGTTACTAATGCAGCATGACTCAGAGATCTATACAGTGTGTGGCATCTCCACACCTGTGTACATTGAAGCCTGATCAAATTGGGACACTAACAGTTCCCTTTTCCTGGTTACTCTGTGTTTACAGCCTTTGAACGTCTGTCTTTTATTTGTCGTAAGACATACAACAGGTTATTGTGAAAATCACCACCTCCCTGTGCTGTAGAAATGTGAAGCTCACCCCTTCTGACTCAAAACCTCTTCTCTATTGAAGACAGTGACCCTAGATCCTCTCTGAAACCCCAATCAATACCCCAGTCTCCCTGGCCCCAGCCACCATTCCCATTCCACTCTCTGGGCAGTCATTTGTACACTTAGCCCCCGTGTCCTCTGTGCATGCCTGGAAGGCACCCTCCTACAACTGCTCCCTCTACCCTCATACCCCCTGTCCTTTCTTCTTATTTTGATAGCTCCCTGCTCCTCTGATATATGAGTGTGTGTGTGTGTGTGTGTGTGTGTGTGTGTGTGTGTGTGTATTTAAACGTTTCAACTTAACTGTCTGCCCTGGTTATTCAATTTAATAACATCAAGCCTCTAATTTCTCCCCCAAAAGATTATTATTCTTTGCCAGAGCATGCTGGTCTCCCTAGACAATTTTCCCCTCCCATCATCTGCCCTACTCTCTAGCTCTGAGGTCAGAGTCCCTGGCTTTCCTGGCTTTTTTGCTTTCTGGCTTTGGCAGAAGCCAACCCTTTGGGAAGCACTGAGTGATGTAGGAAAGGAAGTAAAAGGGACCCTCTTGGGGCACCCAGGCTGGCTTTCTGTGTCTTCCTCTCACACTCGCCATGCCTTTGTTCCATGGCCCAATCTTCACCATGGGCACTCTGACCACACCTCTCTGGCTCTCCTGTGAAGTGACACCTGCTGTTGATAATTTCCAGATTCCTTCACCATCCCAGGCATCTTGGAAGTAACCTGTTCCCTGTGTTTGATTTTCTTTGCTCTACATAGAGTATTTCTCTTTCTGGCTGAGCCCTTTTCCCACAGAGAATGTATATCAAACTGTAGACTATTGGGTTTGGGATGCAGCTCAGAAGTGGACCATGCCTAGCACGTGTGAGGCCATGGGTTCAATCCCAAGCATTGCCAAAAAAAGAAGAAAAAGAAAAAGAGAAAACTGTAGGTTGTTGTTGTTGTGAAGGTTAGATATTGTCAGCTTGACAGATTCTAGAGTCACTTGGGAGATGGGACTCTGGGTATGTCTGGGGTGGGGGGTTCTTGATTACTTGGTATATGGGACCATTCCCCAGGCTGGGGATCCTGAACTATATAAACCGGACATAGGAGTTGAGCACCCACCTTAGTTCATTCCTTTTTGCTTCCTGACTGTGGATGTGATGTTACAGCTGCTTCAGGATCCTGCTGCCTTGACTTCTGGCATGATGTATGCACCCTTGAGCTATTGCTGGAGTAATCCATGTCTGCCTTGAACTACTTTTGTCAGTATTTTGTCACAGCAACAGGAGAAGACACTGAAGACACTAATACCTGAACACAAGCCCTTCAGTGCACCCCACGGGAACAACAAACAGCTTCTCACCACTACCAAACCTCTAACCCAGTGCTATGCTTGGCTGCTGGAGCTGTCCAAATAATATTTGTAGAATGAATGTATGAAGGGGAATTAAGGAGCTTTGGAATAAAATTTATGGACAAGAAGGTGACCAGAAGGTATTTTCCCATGCTAGCTTGTGTTCATACATCAGCATGAGCAAACTGTGAATCAGTGCTTTATGGTGCAAAGAAAGAGTCTGAGTGTGGGGAGACTGCACACTCAGGCCTGAGTGTGGGAGAGTGCACACTGAGGTTTGAGTGTGAGGAGGCCATACTCTCAGTTCAGCTTGCCTATTTCCTTTTTTTTCTTTTCAAATTTGAGTTTAGTGGAAAGCAAACTTTCTCATTTCCCATTTCAGCACACTGAATTATTCATCCAGAATGTTCTGCTGGTATTTCCTCCCCTGTCAGAGCTCTGCAGTTCCAGAAACACTCTACCCAGAGCTGCAATCAGAACAATTAGCAACCCATTACAGGACTCAACCTGCTCACACCCTTGGGTTCCCGGGCCTGAGTCCTGTGGATGGAGAGCTAGTCTGGCGATAGATAGAGTCTGATTGTTCTATAGTGGTTGAGGCCTGTCTGTGTTTCTGACTCCACAGAAACCAAACTGCCTTCTCATCTTCCTCACTGGGACCAGATAACTGGATAGCGTTGGTGCTGAGTTCAGGTTTCCCCTAATATCACCCGTGGCCCATTATCTGGAGTGTCCAGTCTTGTGATGACTTGACATGATATTGTTATCTATAAATGAGCCAGGCATCATCCATAGCTCTCCTGAGTACTTGTGGCACACTGGCTGACTTCTCTGCTTGCTGATCCTTTTGACCTTAGTATCCGTAGCTCCAGAGTAGGAAAGACAATCTTTGCCCATCTGCCCCCAGCACCCTTGTTGATCCATGAGGCACACCTTGGACCTGAGCTCTCTTCACGTCTAGGGTTCCAATGGGCTTGGCAAATGGTAGACAGTTCCTTCAGAGGTTGTTTCTTCTGGGAGCGTGATATCCATTCCACTGCCTGTTAACCGGTCCCACCCCTGGAAAGGAGGCTCCATTCCATATCCCTGCTCTCGGGTCTCCTTCACATCCAACCTCAAATCTGTCCCTAAGGAGGCATGTCTACTCCAGGCCTGAGCTCTCTTTTGTTTTTTTTTTGTTTTTTGGGTTTTTTTTTTTTTGATTTTTCGAGACAGGGTTTCTCTGTATAGCCCTGGCTGTCCTGGAACTCACTTTGTAGATCAGGCTTGCCTCGAACTCAGAAATCCGCCTGCCTCTGCCTCCCGAGTGCTGGGATTAAAGGCATGCGCCACCATGCCTGGCTCAGGCCTGAGCTCTCAAAGAAGGAAGAGCCACATACAGTCCTTCTCCCTCTATCACAGGTCTCTCTGGGTTTTGTCACCTTGGTGACCCTTTGTGTCTGACCTTGAATTTATGAACCACTCTTTGTGGTACTGGCCAGGGACTCTCTGCAAAGCAAGGATTCTCTCCTGTCAGCAACACCCTGCCGTGCTGACCACCAGGGGGTGCTAAGAAGAATGGAAGGCCAAGCAGAAAGCAGGGCACTCCTGGGCAGACTCTCCTCAGAGAGCCAGCTGCCCCTGCCTGGGCTCCTTCTCCCTCCCAACTAAAGCAGCTCCTTCTCAAAGCAGCTGCTGGACCCACGATCAGTGTCTCCATCATCTGTTTCTCAGATCTGGCTCTTTGGCCTATGCTGTGCCAGCACCCTCTCTGCAGAAGAGGCCACGCTCCACTCCTTCCAGATAGCTGGGACCGTCCTGTACCAGGTCCCTCCTTCCAAATCTTCTAGGCACTGTGACAATCTTAAGTTCTTTGACTAATTCCCCAGCCCTAGAAGTAGAGACAACTTCCTACAGTGGCTGCTTCTGTCTTCCCTTAGAATCTTCTGTCTTTTTCTTACACAGTTAACTCTTTATAAGCATGATCTCAAGTTCTTAGGCTCAGGCAATCCTGCAGCTGGAACTCTGGAGCACTTGAGACTACAGGTGCCTACCACCAGTCCTAGCAACACTTCTTTGTATGAATTTCTTTTTGTTCAAATAATTGGTATCTTATTCTTCCTTAAGGGACCCTAACTGATCTGTAAATGGAACCCAGGAGAGAAGATAGGGCTAGTGGGCAACAGGAGAGAAGGAAGCCACAGAGCCCACAGAATGCAGAGCAGAGTGGGAGACGAGGAGAATCTGACGGCCAATCAATGTGAGCCCTGCTGAGCTACACCCCTACTCGAAGGTGATATCTCTCTCTGTGTCTATGCATCTACCTAACTTCTATTTGTCATCTATCAGTCATCTATATATTGTCTATTATCCACATCTCATTTATCAATCTCTATCATCTACCAGTCATCTATCAGTTATCTATATATCTATATAGAAAGATATATCTACATCTATCTATTTTATCACATATCTACAGGTATCTATTAATAACTATCAATTATCTATTATTTATCAGTCCTTTATCTGTATTTATATCTATCTACTTATCATCTATACATGCCTATTATATGCTTGATTAGTAATTTAATGGATGGATGGATGGATGGATGGATGGAAGGAAGGAAGGAAAGAAGGAAGGAAAGATGGATGGATATACATCTGCCCTATGATAGAGAGGCAGGTAGTCCAGACAAGACTGTCAACAGCTGATTCCTCGCTGTTTAAAATTAGTCTGTAAGAGTATGCTTTGAAGATGTTTTGGGGTGACTGCTGCTTTTCTCTGCAACTTCTCTCAGACAGGCCAAGAGTCATTAGGCCATCTGGGCCCTATGGTGCTGTGTGTGGCATCATTAGGTCATGCTCTTGGGAACAACCCCTGAAGGGTGAAGAGATGAATGCCAGCATGAGCACAGAGTGGTTGGTTCCATGGGACTCAGAGTTGAAGAACATCCCAGAAGGTTCTCTATGGAAGATTAGGCTGATGTGGCCTCTATGGATCAATGGTTGAGTGCGGTTGCCTTCAGGAACAGTGTGACCTTAGATGGTAATGACCTCAAAGCATGCTCAGTTGAATGGGTTTCTGGGCAAAGATGTGGTTAAATCTGTTCCTTGAAAAACTGTATCAGACTGTGTTCCTGCTATGTAGCCTTAAGTCTTGAGTCTGAGGAAATGCCCTCCTCTGGCTACCCACCATAGTGCCTGTGCTATAGAGCCAAATCCAAGTTACCCCGGAGCCTCCAATGCATTCTACAGAGTTACTTTTAAACAGTGAGCTTGTGAGACTACAAGATTTGTCCCACCTGGCCGGATCTTTGGCTGGTCAAATGGTCAAATGTGGCCCAAGGTGGATCATGTGCATGTGAACTTCACCCTGACTGCCAATCCCCAGGGCCTGTGCAGCCTCCAAGCTCAGAACCTGCTGCCTGGCGTTGCATTAGCAGCTGGCTGCTGCTGGCTAAGACTCCGGGAAGATAATCTATCTGGAAGCACGAGAGTCGATTACTAAATCGATAAACACTGCTGCCTCTTGGTTCCCTGCTTCTCAGCAGACAATACCCCAGCCAGCAGCCACTGGCTTCCATACAAAGGAGGAGAATGTGCCTGTGGGTATCACCCACAGGCCAGTCATGGAGGGGCCTCCATGACAAGGAGACCTTTCTCCACCTGTGTGACTTAAGGCTGCATGGCAGGAACACAGTCTGATACAGTTTTTCAGGGAACAGATTTAACCACATCTTTGCCCAGAAACCCATTCAACTGAGCATGCTTTGAGGTCATTACCATCCAAGGTCACACTGTTCCTGAAGGCAATTGCACTCAACCATTGATCCATAGAGGCCACATCTCAGGTGTGGCTCCTCCCCTGTGCAAGGAAATGCCATTTACAAAAAAGAGAATCATTTACAACAAGGCATTCCAAATTCAAGTGTCTACTCTGGTGTTTAATAATAGCAAGGGCTGGTTTTGCAGATGAGGCTGACCCCTATTCAGGCTTGCTGCAGGCAAGGTTAATTCCACCATGTTCTTTGACAGGGCAGCCAATAGTGAGCCCTTGGGTCTTATCTCCTTTGAGTTGTTTGCAGAAAAATTTCCAAAAACAGCAGAAAACATTCATGCTCTGAGCACTGGAGAGAAAGAATTTTGATACGAGGACTCCCCCTTTTACAGAATTATTCCAGGGTTCGTGTGCCAGGGTGGCAACATCACACACCATCATGGCACTGGTGGCAAGTCCAACCATGGGGAGAAATTTAAGGATGAGAACATCACCCTGAAGTAAACAAGTCCTGGCATCTTCTCTGTGGACACTAATGGCATCCAGCTTTTTCATCTGCCCTGCCAGGACTGGGCTGGGTGCATAGCCAAGGGAAGATGAGAGACGGCATGAATGTCATGGAGGCCATGGAGCATCTGGAGTCCAGGACTGGCAAGACCAGTAAGAAAATCATCATTGTCAACCATGGACAAGTCACCTCCCCAGGAATCTGACCTATGCAGGACCTGGATTTCTGAGTGAATCTGGGCTTAAGACTAAGTACTTCCAGATGCAGGGGGGCTACAAGGGTCAGACACCTGCGGGTGGTCTGTGCAGTCTGGAACACTAGTCTGTCCTTCATTGGTCCCTGTATTTGTGAGAGCTGAGTCAACTGTCACAAATCAAGTCCTCCTGGCTTCCACTCTGACTGCTGACAATCCTCAGTCAGGCCTGAACTCCCTGGAGCCTTGTGAGTATTCAAGATAGACAGGAGGATTCCATTCCCAGATTGGGGACAGTGGGAGGAGGAGCCTTACCCGGCTGACAGTGAGGCAGAGCACCCATCTAGCATTGGGAAGACATACAGATTCGGGGGGTTGAGGCAGAGCCTTGCGACTGCCCAGCCAATCACATGGGCATCACCTCTGCCCACCTCTAGCAGTTTGATTCCAAAAGCATTATCTGTTCTTTGATGCTGTTCTCCAGCTTTTGTTGTTTACAACTGAACCCCGAGATGTGATGTTCTTCAGGAGCCATTGTTATTTCTGGTGACTTTTTCTCCTGTCAGTATATCTAGAGAGTTTTTTGACAAGCCTCAAAATCATAAAATGGTTTGGGAAACCAGTACAATGATAGGGAGAAGCGGGGACAGACTTGTAAACTCTTGTGTCCTCATGGCTCTTAGACAGTATCCTACCCACTTTACTTAGTTAGCCAATGGAGAAACTGAGGTTCTCACACACAGAGACATGCAAGGCTGAGAAGAAGGCTCAGTGGGTGAATGCATTTGCTGTACAAGAATGACCTGAGTTCAGAACCCTCTTCCCTTAAAAGCACTGTGTTCTGCAGTATAAAGCCAGCTCAAAAGGATGAGCTGATATTCAGTAGGTTGAGTATCCTCCTCCCCACTCAGGAACTTGCCGAGAAGGTAGGAGTAAGGTCACCTTGTACACCCCCATAACCAAGATAGAAGCAGCCACCTCCCCATCTATACAGGGCAGAAAGCTCACTAGCTCACTTCTTTGTCCACCCTACCCATTTGTGTGTCTTCATCAGTGTGAAGGGCCCGCCCTGTGGCACAGAGCCCGAGGTGCCCAGGCACATCTGCTCTCCCAGGAAATAAAGAAGGTTAAGAATGAAGAACTTTCAAGTTCCAGCCAAGGTGTGGGCTGTAATGGGGCTGTCTCTGCCAGGAGGTAATGGCTGAAGAGCAGACCACACTGGATGGAGATTCTGCCGCATTCTGAAGTCCATTTGGTCTTATTGCTTGTTCAGCTTCTTGATGCATTAATGATAAAACAGCAGAGTGAATATGTATTAAAAAATGCAATTAATCAATACTGCACTTCTTCCATTTGGCTAGCCCTAAGTGGTAGATAGGAGTTTAGCTGCTCCCCCAGAGCAAAGCTCTCTGTGTCTAGGGCTTTCCTGGCAGAGTGAGGGTCCACGGGACAAAGACTGGGGAAGGAAGTGGGTAGCCTCAAGGCCTTGTGGCCAAGTACCCCGGTAAATAAGCTCAATGTCTTCTAGAGAGAACCAAACACCAGGGCTGGGTTGGCTACTACTCCTCATCCTTGCCCAATGCTATCATTTCCCTCTCCATCTGTGAAATGGAGACCTGACATTAGCTCCTCCTCCAGCCTGGAGTGGCTCTACCCACTTAGCACCAGCCTACTCCTTGCCACTCACCCTAACTCTCTTAAGAGGCTTCATCAATGTGCGTGTCATTGCAAGACCTAAGAAGGTTAATACAATTCCCCTGATCACCCTGGTGCTGTCATGGTGAGTGTGACATCCTTTCAGACATTATCAGTTCCTTTTGCTCCCAATCCCATGTTGAAATCCTAAATTAAGCAGTCTGCAGCAGGCATTGCTCTGGTTCTGAGGGAAGCTACGGACAAGGGCTTCAAGGTGGAGTCTCATATCATCCTTTTGGGGATTAAAGCTCAGAGAGATGACATCATTTGTGCAGTCATCTGCTAGGATGGGGGCAGCATTTCATGGTCTTATCCCTGGGTCCATACCTCTAACCATGTCTGACCTAGGTATTGTGGGATGTGCAGTCTCCCTGAATCTTGCACATATTTGTTCAGGATGTACTGGTTCAGGGTGTACTGGTTACTCACAGGTATCCCTCCAAAAGAAATCTGAATAGGTAATCACCAGCGTCAGCCCCCGAGACACTCTAGCATGCCCCGGAAGAGAGCATCCCCCACTCCATGAGTAATTTATCCTGAGATTCATTTCAAACACAGGCTGCACTGAGAACATCTTGGCTCCCTGAAATTTCTGGTAAATTCATCTTCCTCTGTGGCTCTCCCTCTGCAGTGCTTCACACAGCTCTGGCTCCCAGAGCCCTCTGGCATGGTTGCTTTTACCCTGCTCAACCTTGGCCAGCTGCTTTCCTGTCCCAGAAACAAAGCACATTATAGATGGTGCTTTCATGGCCAGACTGTTCTCAGGTCAATACAAAGTGTTCTGAAGGAAACCAACCAGGTCAGTAGCCCCAGTGTGTTAGTCACAATGGCCGATACTTGATGGATACACAACAAAGCCTTCCCATAAATGTATACCAAATGGGAAAGAGTGGTCCCACAGTTTCTCTGACAAAGGCAGATCCTCCTCAGTTCCTTTCTCCTTCTTTCCCAAGATGCTTTTAACTTTAGTTTTCTGACTTGGGCCCTAAAAGGACTCTCCAGTTCCATTGCTCCCAACAGGAGAGTTAGGGGAAACCATAGGACCATGGTCTCCACTGTTAGCAGTGAGAGTGGGTGGCAATCAATCAAACCTGAGGATACCTATCCCAAGCCCAACTGTGCCCACCATATTGACCTCTTAAAATCCACACGGGCACAGCCAAGATCACAACTGAGGCTAAACTACTGCTGGGCTGATGGCAAAAGCCAGAAGAGAGTTTGAGCTCTCCTTTGGCTTTGTGAGAAGCCAGTGCTCGAGGCCTGGGCAATGCCCTAGGCTGAGGTTTTCTCTCCTGAGATCCCATCTGCCTACAGGGTGTATCTCCTGCTGCCCTGGAGGGATGAGCCTCAGCAAGATACCAGGCCCTACTCGCCACACCTAAGTGCATTTGCAGAGAAAGTCCTTCTGTCAGGTAGCCATTTGTCTTCCCGCTGCTGCACAGTATCCTGCATTAAAGTCTTGGCAACCTTCCAGGGGACCGTTGCTTTTAACTTTATTATGGTGGCTGGGCAACTCAGGAAATCTGAATTCCATTGACACATTTATGATTCTCCTGCCTCTCAGCTAGTGGAGAAAATCTATCTCATTGACAGCCGCAAGGTCCTCCAGAGCTCAGGGCTTCATAAAGGGCAGAGGTGCCATCACGGTAGACGACAGAGGACAGAGTCTCCCGCAAAACCACCCCCGTGATGAGTGCCTTTCACTTTAGATTCCTCTCCTCTGGGTTTCTCATAGCAGTGGTGACAGGCTGGAGAAGATGGGCCCTTGAACCTGTTGTTTGTGATGCTTTGGTCATTGCTTTAGGCTTACATCAGAGACACTTCCTCCATAGGTCCCAGGACTTTCAGGGCGGGGGCTATACAATTATCCTGAGGAAAGGACACAGGTGGAGAAATAGGTGGTTGTGCTATATAAAAAGAAAACTGTTAGAAATAAATATGGAGATGATTACAACAGCTATAGAACTTCCCATTTTGTTGGCTAGTCAACAGTACTAGTCAACTGTGTCCTGGTTTCACATGTGTGTTCTTACGTGAAGGATGAACATGGTAATACAAGGGGAGACATGACCCTGCAAAGTCAGGAAGCCATGCCAGTCAGTGACTGAGAAAACAGACCCCAGGCCAAGCATTCAATTCAGGGAATTTGATAGGAAAAAGAAAGAGCTTCAAGGGTGACAGGGAAGGCCAGGGCACAGTGTGGAGATGCAGTGGAAGCCACCATCACTCTTTATCTGAAGGGCCAAATGAGGAGGAATGCCTAGCATCCACTCAGACAGGGCCCATCGAGAGGAAGAGCACAGTTTCCCAAGGACACAGCATAAACCAGACAACAGCTAAAGCAGAGGCCTGACCTCTTGCTCTGCTCTTCCAGGCTCTGACCAGGGGGTCAACAGCCAGCTCCTGGGACGCTAGAGTGCAGGGCTCCACCCTGCAAAGACTGAAGGAAAGGAAAGGCAGGGACTGGGGGAATTACAGACCTGTGGCCCTGGCTGTGCTGGTCAGTAGGAATGGTGTTGATTGGAAAGGAACTTTCAGGAGGATACGTTTCCAGATTACAGGACGAAGGAGCAGAAATCATGGAGGCTTGCATGTAGCTCCTCCAGGTCCAGTCTTAGAACAACTTGCTTTCTGATTGTCCAGAGAGGAAATGAAGGCAGAGACAGAGAGGCCTATCGGTTAACTCGGCTTGCCCATTTACTCCCCCAGACTGTGACTCTGTACTTTGCCTCCAAGAGGCTGAGACCTTGATCACGGTGCACAGACAAGGTTGGGATGTTGTCACATGCAGCAGTGAGAGGAGTTTCTGCTGTGATAAAGCTGCATAACAAACAGCCCCAGCAGCTCAGGGACCTACAACAACCATGGGTTCTGTTCCTACAAGATGCTGGTTGGCTGTGATCTGACTGATCTCGGCAGGACTTGACTGACTCAATGAACACTGAAGGTCAGGCTCCAGGTTGGAACCAGGTCTTCCCTCCACCTTTTTAAACCAGATTTAAGATGAAAGCCAGTGGCTTCATAAGCAATTTTCTTATGGTAGAGAGTGAAACTCAAAAGGACTCCAAATCGACTGTTTTTTTAAATTATTTTATTTATTTCTTGTATATAAGTATTTTCTTGCATGTACATGTGTGTGTGTGGTACTTGAGGATGTCAGAAAAGGGTGGCAGGTCCCCTGAAACTGGAGTAAAGATGGCTGTAAGCTGACATGTGGGTGCTGGGAAGTGAACCCAGGTCCTCTGCAAGAGCAGCCGGGGACCTTAACTGCTGAGCTGTCTACCCAACCCCTGACTGCTTTTCTTGTTGTGACAAAGCTCTTGACAGAGCAACTTTAGGAAGATTCATTTGGGTTCACAACCGAAGAGGAGACAATCCATCTGCTGTGAGTGGCAGAGTGTATTTATTGGCAGAGCCTATGGCTAGGTTCCTCACGTCTCCACAGACAGGGAAGACAGAGAGAGGGAGTGATTAGCTTAGTTAGCATTCTCTTCATCGCCTTTTTAGTCAGTCTAGGACTCCAGGCTGATAGGATGCCACCATCATTGTTAATCCTCTTCAGATCTCAATGACATCACAGACACACCTACAAGCACTCCTAACCAAGGCCCATGAAGTTGACAACAGAAACCAGCCACCCTGCCACCCTGCCACCCTGCCACCTGCACACATCACTTTCCAGACATGTCTGTTCCACAGCCCCCTGGCTGCATGGAGCTAAGGATAGCTAGCTAGAGGTGTGACCCAACACTAAGTCATCAACAGACTCACAGCATTAAGAGGGCTTTGTTTCTTCTTGCTTGCAATTCCCCACCCTGTACTTCAGTCACTCTAGTGTGAAGTACGCAGATGACAATGTCATTTCACAATGTCAAAAGGCTGGACATACCTGCATGGCGACAGACTAGCAAAAATGTGCCACACCACCTCAGGCCTCAGCTTGGATGATCACAGTAATATCCACCGTCCTGTCTTTTTTGGCCAACGTTAATCATAAGATCAAATCTAAAGCTAAAAGTGGACCTGTAGAAAACGGGGTTTGCAAATGACTGAGTAGGGACTGTTCCCTTCAGGTCATGAGCATGACTGTCTCTAGCTGATGGCACCATTGTGGAAGGTAGTGGAATCTTCAGGAAGCTGGGTCCGGTTGGAGGAAGTAGGTGACTAGGGCTATAACTTATAGGGGCATATCTTCTCCTCAGTTTTATTTTGAACCCTGTGATGGTTTGTCTATGCTCGGCCCAGGGAGTGGCACAATTAGAAAATAAAACAGCCCAGGGCAGTGGTGGCACATGCCTTTAATCCTAGCATTTGGGAGGCAGAAGCAGGCAGATTTCTGAGTTCGAGGCCAGCTTGGTTTACAGAGTGAGTTTCAGGACAGCCAGGGCTACACAGAGAAACCCTGTCTCGAAAAACAAAAAAACAAAAAACAAAAAAGAGAAGAGAAGAGAAGAGAAGAGAAGAGAAGAGAAGAGAAGAGAAGAGAAGAGAAGAGAAGAGAAGAGAAGAGAAGAGAAGATGGCCCTGTTAGAGTAGGTATGTCACTGTGGGTATGGGCTTAAGGCCCTCATCCTAGCTTCCTGGAAGCCAATATTCTGCTTCAGCCTTCAGATAAAGATGTAGAACTCTCAGTTACTCCTGCACCATGCCTGCCTGGATGCTGCAACGTTCCCATCTTGATGATAATGGACTGAATCTCTGAACCTGTAAGCCGGCCCCAATTAAACATTGTCCTGATAAGAGTTGCCTTGGTCATGTTGTCTGTTCACAGCAGTAAAACGCAAACTAAGACAGTTCCTTTGCCCGGGGTGAGCCACACACTTGCAGTGCCCATTCTTCTTAGGATGAGCACTGCAACAACCAAAGCAGCCGTAGCAACGGAGCGAGCCAAGAATGTGCTGGTGTCTCTAAATCCATGAGCCAAACGCCATTCCTGATGGTCCCCAGGTGAGCAGCTGTTTAATGGGTAACTGGTGATGGTGACAGACAAGGGCTGAAACACGTCACATGAAGGAAGTGGGGGGAGCAGCCATTTTAGACAGACAAGTGCTCCCCCACTAATTGCAGGAGCCTTTCTCAGTGACATGGCAGATAGCCACGTGACTTAAGACACAGAGTGATTTGCCTTTGTGTCCTCACTCTGTCTTCTACATTCCAGGCCTGTCCCCTCATCTAGAAAGTGGAGCACTCATGTGTAGACCTCTTGGTGTGGCTGAGGTGACAGGTGGGGAATACTGAGTTAGGTGACAGGCACCTAGCAAGAATCTAACAGGTGCTGGGAGACATGTTGTTAGGAAGATTCTCTTGGAGACAACCCTTTGGGGTCACCATGTGCAGTAAGAGAAGGCAGAGGCATCTCAGAAGATCCCCATGGTAATTTGTGAGGAAAAGAAATCCTTCAGAGGCTGAGCCCACCCTAAGCTCTGGAGACAGACAGCCTGCGATCAGACTCTGCTCACGGCAGACTGTGACAGTCTGATGGAGGTAGAGGCAGGCTTCCTTTCCCAGCTACTTGCTCAGGTTTACCCGCAGCCTGTTCACACCAAGGTCCGTTTTCTGGAGACAGCCTCACTGCCAGGAACTGCCACTCTGCAGTTGGAGGCTCTAAATATAGGCGGACGCTTAGTCTTTTCATTTAAAGAAAGATACAAATCCCTCCAAAAATACACCGGCCTCAATCATTTTTTATTCTTGGGTCTGCCCAAGTCAAGTCTTAAAAAGACTTGAAAAATAAAAAGTCAATGAAAAAGGAAAAGGGGTAGGGGAGACAGGTCAGTGGGTTAAGTGCTTGGCTTGCAAGCTAGAAGGCCTATGTTTGATCCTGAGGGAGAGGGAGAGGGGAGGGAAGAAGGGAGAGGGGAGGAAGGGAGGGAAGGATGGGAGAAAGGAGAAAAAGAGAGGGAGAGAGAGAGGGAAAGGGAGGGAGGGAGAGAGGGATGGAGGGAGAGAGAAGGAGGGAAAGAGAGGGAGAGGGAGAAGGAGGGAGAGAGAGGGAGGGAGGGAGAGAGAGATATGTTGGCATAAGCTTGTAATTCCATCATCTGGGGTGCAGAGAGAAGCTAATTCCTGGGGATCACTGATAAGCCAGCCTAGTCAGATTGGTGAGTTCCAAACCAACGAGAAACCCTCAAAACAAAACCAAACTAAAAAATGAGGCTAGAAGACAGAGTATAAGAAATGGCAGCCAGAGTTGTCCTCTGGACCCCACAGACACATGCACACACATGATCCTGCACACACATATAATCAATAAGAATAATCACAACTATTATTATTTCTAAAGATGCTCTTGGCTGGGGCTGGAGGACAGGTATATATTTTCTAGGTATATATTTTACATGTGACCCAGCCTTTGAAGAACATTCTTCAGAACTGGTAGGAGTGGGGATGATTTCAAAAAGACACGTGGTGACTCAGAATCCTTATCTGCAACCAGGTGACCATGAGGGTTGAGAGGAATCCCAGTGGTTCTGAGAGCATTCTCTGAGCAGTAGACAAGCCTGTTGCTTGATGAATCACCGGAACAACTGATTTTCTCTCTGGTAGCCAAGGCCAAGGACGTTGCTTCCACATGGAGACCTGTCTTCTTTAGGGACATCCAGTGAGCATGAAGACACAGCAGAGCAGGATATACTGCTGGCCAGATGACATGCCTGTGGTACCAGTCAGCTGGCCCTCAGCTGGACTATGGGCAGTACCAGTCAGCTGGCCCTCAGCTGGACTATGGGCAGTGCCAGTCAGCTGGCCCTCAGCTGGACTATGGGCAGTACCAGTCAGCTGGCCCTCAGCTGGACTATGGGCAGTGCCAGTCAGCTGGCCCTCAGCTGGACTATGGGCAGTGTTTGGTAACGGCACTGAGTCAGAAGGAAGGCCGCATTGCAGTCTCCCGATGCACAAACCAGTGGCTGTCGGGGACCTGAAACAGAAAGCGCCAAGTTGCTATCAGCACAATGGGTGCTAAGCAGCTGGACCACGGTTAACGGTGACAGAGCGCCTGAGATAGACATGCTCTCTGCAACAGCTGATGGTCACATTTCCAGGATCAAACAGCTCTGTCAAGATGATGTTAATAAAGATCTCATGTTGGAGACTCACTGGCTCTTACTCTCCAGGCAGGGAAACCTCTGTTATAAACTGGGTTGGCTGGGTGAGAAGGAGGATGGATAGAATTTGTAATCCGTCAATCTCCACCACAGTGACAAGCAAGGGAGCCTACACTGCCCACTAGTCCTGAATGCAAATTCCCCTCCCTCACATTGCCCAGAGCAGCATGAGAGGTCAGAAGGTCTAAATCCTCCTTTGCTGTGGCAACAGGGGAGCTTGGGTCTCTCTAAACTTCATCCCTTAACTAGCTGAAGTGCCTGTCAGCCTCCTGGGGAGGACACTGAGGCTACATCTCAGGCCTCCTCTCCTCTGCAGGGTAGAGGTGGAGGACACGTCTCAGGCCTCCTGTCCCATGATCTGAAGCCAGCGCTTTTTCTTTGGCTTATGTCTCATGTACCCAGACAGACAGACAGACAGACACACACACACACACCACATACACAGATGCACCACACACACACACGCAGATGCATTACACACACACACACACACACACACACACACACACACAGAGAGAGATATACACACTATATACAACACACATACTACACACATAAAGACACCCTACACACAAACACATACACACACACCAAATATACAAGACACAAACATACACAGACATACACACCCATAACACACACACATATGCCATATACACATATACACACTCACCACACACAGAGACACACACATCCCACATATAGGCACAGAGACACAAATGCACATACATACACATTACACAGAGAGAGAGAGAGAGACAGATGTACATACACACATATCACACACACACACACACACACACAGACATAAATGCAACACACACACAGATAAAGAGACACAGATGCGCTCTCTCTCTCTCTCTCTCTCTCTCTCTCCCTCTCTCCAGCTCTTATTTCTCCAGTCACAATGAGCTGTGCTGTAGCCCTCCTGCCTCTTTAAGGTGACTTGGCATTTCTCTGTGTGGATCCATTTTGCTTGCATTATGAATTAACTGGCAGAGGCATACTTTCTTTTCTCGTTTCTGGACTCTCTCTGGAGTCATGGTGGACTCTCCCCAGTTCACCCCATCTGTGGTCTCCACACAGATCATCTTCAGCCATCATTTCCACACTTGCTCCTCCCTGGCCCCACTGCTTTTATGTTGCCATGGGTTTCACCCTGTCCATCACCTGTAAGGCTTCTGGGATGCTTTCAATATTTTAAGATATTCTTGTTGAATAGATATGAACATTTATTGCACAAAACACATAGGTAGGGAAATACAAACACCAACCTTAATCCAACGTCTTCTCTCTGGTCATAGAGTGTGGATTATATCAGGGTAAGAGGATGGCACTGAGGAACAGCTTGCAGTTTGTTTATTAGCCAAGGTCTTGGAATATAACTCGGGCAGCTTCAAACTCAAAATCCTCCTGCCTCATCCTCCTGAGAGCTGATTACAGGTGCGTACCAGCAAGCCTGCCTAGTGGTGCCTTTGTAAACCAAGTGAGCCAGTCACTCCCAGTCCCTGCAAATCTGGCCAGTCCCCCTTAAATTGTTATCAGGTAATTTAAGTATCCCCAAGAAATGTCACAGCAATATCTTCTCTAAAGGCTGCAGACATTGACACACTGAGAGGCCAGCACTGTGGTCCCAAGTCTAGTTCTCAGCCCAGAGCCTGGGAACTCAGCCTGGGCATGCCTGTGCTGTGTGGGTCCACTCAACACAGGTCCCTGGAACTGCTGGGCTTTCCAGGCAAGAGCTGGGTTTGGCTGGCGGCCTGCATCGTGGGAGCTTCATTTGTTTCCTTGTCTTTCTCTTCTTTCTTCTTTCACAACTAGCAGATGAAAAGGTGTGTTCAAGGCAGGCATCTGTAGCCATGCAGCACGTGTCTGCACTCCCATCCCCTGGACACACCCCACCAGTACAGGGACTGCCTCCCAGGCCACACTAGCTAAAAGTACAGGAGGCTGTAGCCTGACACCTGTTAGAAATAAAAGCTGATGGCTTATTTTCAAAGGTGTTTTCACCCAGCTTCAGCCCAGCCACAAATAAGTGGAAGACACTAACCCTTGCTCGGGAAGTCACTAGCACCTGCTGGGAAAGCTCCCTCCACTCACACTCTGCTGAGCGGCTTACCCTCCCAGCCCTGGCAACCTAATGGAGAGTGGGAAACTCACAGGCACACTTGCCCGAAAGGCCCTGCTTCTGATAAGCTTTAACATAGACAGGATATGCTGCAGAGATGATCCAGTTTTGTTAAGGAGAATGCAAATATAAGCTACAGGGGTAAAGATGGGATGTAGATGATAAGCAAGAATGTCCCTGTCAATATTCCAAAGAGAGAGCATGGGTCACGAGCTCAGCGGTCAGAACTGTCCTCTGCACTCAATCAGCATGCCTGGGACACAGGACAGAGGCAAGGCCAGAGAAGAAACTGCTTTCAGCACTCCGAGTCTCCAGTGCTCTTAATAAGTGAGTACCCCCGAGAGAGATAGTAACGCCCACCCCAGGAGATCACCCCATCCCAGAGTGTTCCCCTAAGTGAACACTTGCTATAGGTGTGTGTGTGTGTGTGTGTGTGTGTGTGTGTGTGTGTGTGGTATGTGTGTTGCTGGAGATTGAGCCTGTAGCCTTGCAGATACTCTGGGAGACCTCCACCACTGAGCTATACTGCCAGCCCTCTTGACTTTTTGTTTTGAAACTGGGCTTCACTGAATTGAGCCTTGGACCTATGATCTTCCTGCCTCAGCCTCAGGAAAAGCTGAGGTTATAGGCACATACTTGGTTTTTGTTTTGTTTTGTTTTGTTTTTGTTTTTGTTTTTTCTGTGCTGTAAATGGAACCCAGGACTATACCACGGAGCTGCAGCCACCATGCTATGTGTTTAGAAGAGATAAGGGCCAAGGACTTTAAGGTCACCTTAGAAAAACAAGAACATCTCCAGTAACTCAGGCATGATGTTTGGCCCCATCAGGTCAATACAAGAACTTAACCGCCCTGCGTACCTGCCGATTATCCATGCGCCTTGATTGTTGCATTCCCCCACCCCACCCCTGCCCCTTCATGGATTATTTCTTTGCATTTGGAGAAAAGAGACTGTTTGTTTTATACATCTCTTTCCATTCTAGAATTTTCCAGCACGGTACTTTGCAACAAATAGACACTGAATGTTTGTTGTTCCATAGGTAGTTATTAATTTGGCTCTTTTTGTTTTTAGCATATATTCCTCCTGCTAAAAATTAATATAGCCTGTGAGGAAACATCAGTCACATCACAAAATCTAAGTATGCAATAATAGTTTAAGTGCAAATATCAGAAAACAATTTGTCTTCAAGAACATTTTTATCCAGGGCGAAGGAAGTAGCTTGATTGGTGGGGTGCTTGTGTGTACACAGAGCCCTGGGTTCCAGTCCCAGCTCTGCACAAACCAGTCATGGTGAAGTATACTCATAATCCCAGCACCCGGGAGGTGTGGGCAGGAGGATCAGAAATTCTGCATCGTTCTAATCCATACAGGGAATTTGAGGCCTTCCCAGGCTACACGAGACCTCGGAGTGGGGAGAAAAGAAGAAAGGGAGAGAAAGAACATGTCTGTCTGTCCTCTGACTCAGGCTTTTGAGGCGGTCTGTAACAATCTGATCTTTGAGAGAATTCAAGGCAGAATCAGAGCTCTGGGCAGTCTTTCTCCTCAGAGTGTGCAAACTGCTTTTTCAATGCCCTCCCTCTAAGATTAATCCTGATCATAATAAAAATGATTTACCAGATTTAGACACTCATAAATCCTGTCTGAACAACTTGATATTATCGTGTTTAATTTCAAATTTAATTATTTTGGTGTTTAATTACTAAGCAGTTAATGACTTTATTGTAATTGTGCACCTCTTTAAGGTAGGAAAAGGTTAAACCCCCTGATGGGCCTGTTGGGAGGCAGAACCGCTCCCACCTTATTTATCCCCGTGGAGAGAGAATAGACCTTGTTCTTTATTGTGAGGGTGTGCGCTTTGATGTTTCCCTTCCTCAGTGTCTCACACACTCATGTTCCTGCCTCCTCTTTGTGCTTCTAAAAC
Source organism: Mus minutoides (assembly GCA_902729485.2). Classification (NCBI taxonomy): domain Eukaryota; kingdom Metazoa; phylum Chordata; class Mammalia; order Rodentia; family Muridae; genus Mus; species Mus minutoides. The sequence goes on from LR753373.1 coordinate 1,078,800, forward strand.
CAATATCCAAAAACCCTCTTCTCCTGTCAGGGTGTCCAGCACATTTTTGTTGAAAAATGTGTCCTTAATCATCTCTTGCTCCTGCCCTTCTCAAAGGCAGTGCTTCTGCGTGAGTGGCACTTATTGGAAGTGGCAGCTGTGTGGGTTTTTGAGAGGCACCTTGTCCATGTCACCAAACACCAGACAGAGCAGGCTCCGGCAGTAAACAGCCAGGTCTCAGCAATGCCCCACAGGGAGTTGGCATGCTAATTTTACCCCTTAGACTGAGGGGTCCTAGGGAAGGTGCCAGGGTGGGTAACATGTGGATTCCCTGGGGATGTGGGGACAGGGTTGTTTGTCCCCTGGCACAGAGGCACATCAATGTTGTCACAGCCTGTTAGAATGTCACCAGAGCAAGTTGACAGAGTCTCTTCCCCGTGTGTAGAAACACTGTTTACTTTAGGTCATGGTCCCTCCACCATCACTGGAATCTCTGTCTTATCCTCTGTTTAAAAATAACAGACTAACGAAATATCCTGCTCTCACAACAGGAAATGAAGTGAACAAAAATTTACAGCTTTTCTGGAACCTGTATGAGAGCTAAGGCTACAGGACAAATATTGGACCCCAAATCTAAAGAGAGGTAAGGACCCTCAGGGTATAAGCATGTACTTGCCCGGACAGATGTCACCAGATCCAGTTGGCCAGAAAGAATTCTATAACTTAGGAGGACCCCCTGAAGGCTGAGCAGAGGTAGAATGAGCCCCTGGGGACAGGTACAGGGGCTTTGTGTCCTTGTAAAGTTGTGTGTTGAAATCCATCCTCTAAGGGGGTGGCATTTGGGCGTGAAGTCTCAGGGAGCTGGTTAGACACCTGGGGGACCTTCCTGATTGGCATTAGTGCCCTTCTCAAAGAAAATCGACTATGTTCATCAGTCTAACCTTGCTATAACAAATACCTGTGACAAATGATATAAAGAAAGAAAAATCAATTTTGACTCCCGGTTTCAACCCAAGGCTGAGGCTCCATTGTTTGTAGGCCAGAGGTGAGGCAATTGTGTCCACAGCAAAACCCAGTAATGTGTAAAGGAGAGTCTGGTCACCTTACAGTAGCCAGATAGAGGCGGGCTGAGAGGGCGAGAATGGGGAAGAAGCCAGAAGGAAAAGGTGCACCTCTTTGACTCACTTCCTCCAGGTAGCCCCACCCCCAAATAACATTCTCTTACTATGAATCCATCGAGGGATCTGTCCACCCCTTAAGCCAGAACTCTTTGGACTTTGTCACTTTTAGGGGAACAGGTATGCACACACAGGATCCTCCAGACCTTCCTCAGTGGGTGCAGAAGAAGCAATTGCAGACCCAGGGGAGCAGGGGGCTCTGAGAGGAAAGGCAAGATGTCCTTCTTCCTAGGATAGAAGGCCAAGGTGCTGTAAGACAGGGAACTTGGGGCAGCTGCATTCAGAATCCCACACTTAGGGGTGAGAGTGGGAAGTGGTCTCTACCCTTGAGAAGGACACAGAAATGTACCCTGGGACCCAAATAACTATAAAGGTCTTCTGTAAGCGGGAGCAGCACAGATTCACAAGGCCTCACTCTGGATGCACGTGGCACCCGCCCACTGGCTGTGGATGTTGAATCAGAAGTGAGCAGGTTCCTCAGGCCCCATGCTAGGTAACCGGAGCAGCATCCATTATGAGGACAGGGTCCTATCAGACCTCAGAGACAGCAGAAATATACGAATCAAAGGTGAAGGTACACAGAGCAAAACCCTCTGAAAGCAAACACCCGACAATTAGGAAATGGACAGACAGAGGAAAAGCTGGACAGATGGACAGATGGTGACTGAGAGACATGGGGGGATCACACCTGCACCTCATGAACTCCCGTGACATTCTTGAAAAGACAGAACTTGCAGGGAGGGACAAGAAACATCCTTCGTTTCTAGAAGTTGGCATATGCTGACAAGAGCGGGGCCTGGGGGATGGGGCTGTCCTTCATCTTGACAGTGGTTCTGTGACTATCTTTTTCCCTCTGGGCTTGCAGGAGTATCCACTAAACACAGGAAACCTATCTGAGTGCTGCACCTTAACACAGTACACAGAAAATGAGAACCATGAAACCAGCGAGTCTGTTTATTGTGACCATTGTGCTGGTCACTCTCCTCAGGTCTGGGCCAAAATTCTCAAAGACCCTGCAAAACAGGCCTGTCCTCAAGCCTAACAAGCCCGAATATACCTGTAATCCTAGCTCCCGAGGGCGGATATGGAAGAATCCCTGAGGCTTGCTGGCTTCCAGCTTAGTAGAGACCCTGCCTCCAAGTAAGATATGGAGAGTGCTGAAAGGGGGTGCTTGACATCCTGTTCTGGCTCTTATTAACACTCAGGAAGGGAGGGAGGGAATAGGGGAGGAGGGGAGGGAAGGGGAGGGGAGGAGAACAGAGAAGAGACAAGAAGGAAGAGGAAGAAGAGGAGGAGGAAGAGGAGGAGGGAGAGGAGGAGGAGGAAGAGGAGGAAGAGGAAGAGGAGGAAGAGGAGGAGGAGACAGTGTCTATAGAGTGGACACAATATTAACTGTCTATCATAACTGACCATCACTTCAAAACAATAAATTTGCTTTCTTGTTTTACAAAACAGAGGCCAGAACTCTAACTTTGCTCACTTTTCCTCTACTCACCCCACCCTGCTCCACCTCCAGGTGACTGCTTGCTAGAAAAACAAGAATGAGCAGCTGTCTTACTTAGGTTTCCAATGCTGTGACGAGACACCATGACCAAGGTAACTCTCTTAAAGGACAACATTTAATTGGGGCTGGCTTACAGGTTCAGAGGTTCAGTCCATTATCATCATAGCAGGAAGCATGGCAGCATCCAGGCAGGCACGGTTCCGGATGAAGGAGCTGAGAGTTCTACATCTTGTCCCAAAGGCAAACAGGAGAAAACTGGATGCTTCCAGGCAATTAGAAGGACGGTTTCTCAAAGCCCACACCCACAGTGACACAATTCCTCCAACAAGACCACACCAACTCCAGCAAGGCCACACCTCTCAACAGTGCCACTCCCTGGGCCAAGCATATTCAAACCACCACTGCAAGTGGGGAGACAGAAAGAAATGTCTATTCGCTCTAGATAGGACCCCAACTACAGAGTAAAGAAGCAATTCCACTCAAGTCTGGTTTAATGAACCAGGGAGTTTATTGGGGTCACTTACAGGAGAGTGTGTGACAAAAAGACTGAAGCACCCCTGAGAACCTTACCTTAGACGGTTGACTCATGGAACCTACAAATCAGGCGCCCCCTGCAGGAGGAGCAGAGCTCAGCCCGCTAGAGACCTCCTTACTCCAGCAGTCCTTACTGTTTGTATGATCTTGGGGAGGGGCCAGGAGAATCTTGGGAGTTTCAGGACCTTCCTGAGACTTGTCAATTTTATTTTCTACTAACTCCTAAAAGTTGTTTTTTATCATGGCTGTAGACACACACACACACACACACACACACACACACACACACACACACACACAATTTTTTAAAGAAGAAAAGTGTTGATAAAATATCAAGGCAGGTGGCAAATGGATCAGGGAAGAGGTGAGGGGGGGCTGGAGTGCACTTGGCTGAGGAGAGTGGGAATGGCTCACAGAGGCAGGGAGGGAGACCACCTGCTCAGGTGAAGAGGCCACCCAGCTTCTGCTGGCACTCTGCCTTCGGGTGAGTGGTTGGCAAGGCAGGCCTTGGATATTAATGTAACAGAAGCCAGGTGTTTGCAACTAAGAAGGAGCGGAACAGCACTGCCTGGCTACCATTTGGGTTCTGTCTTCCTGCCCCTGTCTGCAGGTTGCCAAATGGAGGGCTCCCTGCCCTGGAGGAGAGGAGGGACATTGTGGAGAGAGCCCTAGAACACTGGAGCCTGAAGCCTGAAGCCTGGATTGGACTAAGGTTTTTTTATTGGGTTAGCCTGGGCTTGGCTGGAAAGGGCTGAGTGTAGTAATGCAGCCATGCAGGAGAGTGAGCTCATTAAAGAAAGCACACACAATTACTATTATTTTTTAAGTGCAGTTGGGCTCACTCAGGCCCCACTTTCATTTGGCCAGGAGCCCTGTCCTTGAATGTGAGCCCTGAGGAGAGCCAAGCAGACTCCTGCAGCTGGATAAGTTATGCTTCTGGTTCTTAGCCTGGGATGACAAGGCCCTGGATGAACCACGAGGATGCTGAGCTTCGGGCCAGTGGCAGAACCTATGTCCCAGAGAAGCTCATGGCTACAGAGAAGCTGAGATGTATGAATGTCCCATTTCTAGTATTGCCTCACTATTTGTGAACACAGTCCCTAGGACTGTAGTTGGCTATTTGCCTGTGTGTGTGTGTGTGTGTGTGTGTGTGTGTGTGTGTGTGTGTGTGAAGAGCTCAGACTCTTGAGTAGACAGAGCTGAATGTGAGGCTTAGCTCTATCACTTACCAGAATCTTTTCCCCTTCCCAGGTTCTGCCTGCCCTTTGTAAATTGAGTATAATATACACCCACCTCACCAAAGTATTTTGAGACTCCAGACCTCAGCACCACACACTGCCTTCACTTTGGGTTGTATCTTCCTTTCTTCCCCAACCCCAAATGCATGCAACCTCTGCCTGAGTCTGCAGCTGGATGGCTGACTAATGTTCTCCTGACTGAATCCCACCAGGAGAAAGTCTGGGTAGACCCAGTTTGGGTCCCTGCCATGGGTCAGCTCCACTTGGTGCTTCCAGCAGCCATTGGGTTCTAGGTCCCTTTCTAGATTACCCTGGAGTTCCTGTTCTACATGCTGAGATGTCCATGTCCTACGGGACTTTTCCTTTGTCCAAGAGTTCTGCAAGCATCCCTTCATCATGTCAGGTTTCTTTCTTCCTAACCCTGGACAATGTGCTTCTGGATTCTCTTTTAAACCAGTCATTTTTTTTTTCTCAAACAGATTCAGGTTTTAAAAATCTAAGTAATTTGTTTCACAAGAATGTTATGCCTCGAAAAACCAAAAAAAAAAAAAAAAAAAAAAAAAAAAAGAATGTTATGCCTCAGATCACATGACAAGCCAGTGTTAGCATCTTTCCAAACGCATTTAAACAAACAAGCAACCTTAGAAACGAGGCGTTGACAAGAGTCCCCGGTACCTACAATCCACACAGCTCCCTTCCGAGACAAAATCTCTGTGTCCTTAAAATGAGGAGCCCCTGTATCAAACGGCAGCAATCCAGGTATGGGGTCACAGAGTAAGACCGCAGCTGTTAGTGATGGAGAATCTAACTTTGCTAGAACTTTCTCTTATTTGCAGAAGGGACAAGGACTTTGTTTTGAGAAAAGAATTGCTGCATGCTCCCTTGGCAAACATGCTGTGTTCCCCTAAACGCATCCTCAAGATCCTTGAAGTCTGTCTTCAAACTGTCTATATTTAGACTTGGAGAGGAGGCCCAGCAGTCGGAGCACTGCTCTTCTAGAGGATCAATTCCTAGCACCTGCTTAGTGGCTCCCAACCATCTGTAACTCCAGTTCCAGGAGATCTGATGCTCTCTTCTGGCCTCTGTGGGCACTGCATGCACATGATGCACACACACACACACACACACACACACACACACACACACAGAGAGAGAGAGAGAGAGAGAGACAGACAGACAGACAGACAGACAGACAGAGACAGACAGAGAGACAGAGTAACAGAAAGAGATGGGGGTGGGGATGGCAAACACTCAGTACACATAGAATAAAAAAATGAATTATTCAAAACCAAACAAAACCCCACCCGTTCCACTAGTGGCTCACACCTTTGAGTGTGTCTATCAGGGTATTTCTAGAGCAGAGGGAACATGAGCTGATCTGTGTGTGGGGGCAGCACTGGCTCAGGGACTGGGGGCCCAGACTGAATGATAAGGGGGCAGGACTGGTCAGGAGAGCAGCAGCACAGGGTTTTCTGGGTTCCCTGACCAACCAAACCCCGCTGTGAGAAGGGGAGTTGTAGCTGCATGCTCTACCACAACCAACCTGGATCTGGTTTCTGTCCTGTATCCCTTTTTCTGGGTCCTCTCAGACCATGAGTGAAGGGACCTCTGCCAGGGTGTCACAGTCTAAGGAAAGGCAACCGTCCATTTGTGCCACCGGGAAACATCTAATCCAGTCCAGCAGATTAAAGGCATACTCTTTTGTCTTGCCTTGTTATTCATATAGATAAAATCTTTGTCCAAGAGATCCCTCATTATTTGTATGGTGGAGATAGAGACATCTTACTTAACATGCCCGCCATTTACCTCACTCACCAAGGCTGCGCTGCGATCAGAGAAAAGCCAAGGGGCTGGAGCAAGCAATGGAGAAAATAATTTCCAGTCACGGCTGGGCCAGGCACAGTGTTTTAAAATTTAAATTTGGAGGACTGAAAATGTACCTCAGTGGGCAAGAGTGCTGCCTAGCTGTGTAGAGAGTTCTAAGCTTGGAGTGTATTACTTTCAGCACTGTGAAACTCATTCCTTTAATTGTCTCTTTTCTGTGTTACTGAAATGACTGATCTCATGCTGATCTTGGGCCTTTGGGTGTGCCCCACCTCCTTAGAGAGCTTTGAGAATTTGCTAATTATTCTGAAATATTTAAATCCACAAAAATATGCTTCATGTGGCTTGTCCCCTTAAAAACATACCCTCTCTCAATACTTGTTTTTAAAAAGCTGTTTGGTTTTTGTCTTACATGTAGAAGTGTTTTGCATGCATGTATTTCTGTATACCATGGGCATACCATGCCAGCAGAGGCTAGAAGAGGTATTGGATGCCCTAGACCTGCAGTTACAGATGGTTGTGGGTTGCCATGTTGGTACAGGGGACAGAACCCATGTCCTCTATAGTAGTGATGATGGAAAACCAAGTTTCCCAAGAAAACTCCCCAGTGCGGGGACTATGTCCAGCCCAGGGTGTTCATAAGGCCTCTTGATTTAAGAATGATGTAAAAAGTGTTCTGATCCAAAGAGCCCTTAACTCTTGATGCCCCAGGTTCTCCTTCCCAAACCATCCCAGATTCAAGCCCCTGTAGCTACTACAGATCCCTGGGTGAGTCTGATGAGCATTCCGTCTTAGAAACAGTAGACCAGCACTTCACAAACTGTAAGGTGGCGGCTGTCTCTCAGAGGAGAGGGGTTTGTGTGGCTGCTGAAAGGGACCAAGCAGGAAGGACACCAGAAGAGTTGAGGGGATAGTAAGCCACAGTGCTCATGGCTCCTGTGTCCCTCAGCCACCTGGTAAGTACAAAGCTTTGGCTTCACCAGGGGCTGAATGTTGACAACCTTGTTCCTCCATGATTGTACCCTGGATTCTTTTAGAATTTAACCACTAACATAATGGCGTTACAAGGTGGAGGCTTACGGGAACCTTTTTCCACTTCTGTCTTGTGTGACCACAGAAGAATACTATGTATCATGCATAAAATCTGCCAGCCCCTTGATCTTGAACTTCCCAGCCTCCAGAACTTTGAGCAGCACCTTCCTGTTGTTTATAAGTTAACTCAATGCAAGGTGCTTCGCTATAATAGCCTATACAGACTGAGACACCAGGTGACTCTGTACCAGCAGAAAAGTCTTGCCTGGCAGGTGGCAACCAAAGCTGGCTCAAAGATGTGAATTCTAAGTTCACAGTTAACTCTTTTTATATATAATTGCTATCAAAATTCATGTATTACAAAAAGGGATATAAATTTTATAACAGGGTTCTAAAAAAGTAGTAAGGAGAATATTCATTCGCCAAGGCATTGATGCTTTAAAAAAATTGTAGATGCTACTGCAGATTTGATGGGGAGGTGGGGGTGGTGCCCCCCCTTATGTGAGGTGTGTTACCTAGACAATGAGTCAGGTTCTCCAGACAGCCCTGTCTCCAGTACACAGGGGCCACATGCACTGCGGCTTACTGGCCCCTTGATTTTTCCGTGTCCCTCCTGCTTAGTCCCTTTCAGTAGTCACACAAACCCGTCTCCTCTTCGAGACCGCCACCTTGAGATTCTAGGCTAATCGATTCCTGGTCCTGACGATGGCCTCTTTCTTGAAGGAATTCTGGCAAATCCAAAATTCACACTTCCATGAATGCAGAAGAAAAGAAGCCTGGGTTTGCAGCTAACTGTGTGTTAGTGCATTTCTCCATGACGGAAAAAGAACCGTTGTTTGAGCAGGTGTTACCAGAGCTGTCAGGCCAGAGCTTGGGCCTGAGCAGGCAGCTTGGACAAGCTAGGCTGAGCGTCAGCCTCACTGGCAATTAAAGCAGCAAGGAATGGCTAGCGGCAGAGATGCGGGGTTATTCAATGTGGCTGTACTGGGAGGAGGACAAAGGGACCACTTGACGCTTCTATATTTTGAGTCCATCTTAGGAGTCCTGACATGAAATTCATTTAAATAGGAGACAAGAGGTTTCCGGAGCTAAGCAGTCCAGGTCATCATCTGGGTTCCAGCCTTTTCTTACAGGGTTGTCTAACAAGTTGTCAGAACTGTGTGAAATCTGTTTCTGGTAGACAAGGACCCCTCTGGCTGGCACCAGGCCTCAGCCTTCCCCTTTCCCTTCCCCCAACATGAGACCCTTGAGAACATTCCAATTCCTTGGGGACCCATTATTTCAGTAGCTTGATAGCCAAGGGAGAGAGAGGCACAATTGGTTCTCTTTAGACTCTCTTAGCTCCTTCCTGGATGGTCACACGGGACATCTGGGGACTGCAAAATGACCTTTCCTCCCATGTATGACCCTTACTTCCTGTGCCCCCACCTGGCTTCTCAATCTTCCCTCTGCCGCCCCTCCCCCGCCAGCTCACCAGGTGCCTGTCATGTATCAGAGACAAAGAAGAAATCAAGAAGTCTGCATTGTCCTTATTTCAAAAATTGGGTTTAATAATTCATCTAAAAGGGAATTTTTAGCAACAAGCCTTGAATATAAAAAGGGAACATGCCTTCTCTAAACGGGCGTCTGTTCCTGTAGTTGCTGAGTGGGGAGAAGAAGAATGTCAGTTGGGTTCACGTGTATCTCTCCTATTTGCTGAGGACATCATGGTCCCCCAGACTACTAACAAAGGTGATTTTAAAGCAACCTTTGCAGGGAAGGGAATTTAAGCCACACCCTGAAAGTCTCCTTTGTTGCTGCAGAAATCCACCTATAGATCATTTCAACAAACAAGCATGCAGAAACATCTACAGATTGTACGTCTGTTTCCTGCCCAGACCCCCACCATCACCAGGAATACCAAACCACTGCTGCTTTGCGAAGCAGACGGCAGCAGGTGAGGGGTCTGTGGGTCTCCACATGCACACACAAAGCTGTTTAGAATGTCACAGAAATCAGTCATTTCCCCAGCTGAGCTGCCGAAGCGTGACAGGCTGCCTTTAAATACCTGTCACTCCGACTTGCTGATACTCGAGGAGGAGGGGAAGCCTGAAAAATGAGAAGGAAGAGAATTAACAGAAACCTCTAATTGCCCAGGTTGCCCGCCATGAACAGTCCTGCAGTGGATCTGCAGCAGGAGGCGCTTGCAACCCAGTCAGATCAGAGGTCGGGGAAGCTGCCAGGGAGTATGGAACACCTCCTCTTTCATTTGATAGACAGTGTCTGCCTCCTGCCTGAGGAGACTTGCTCAGAGATTAGCATCTCCAAGTCCCTTTCCCTCCTGTTTTGCTGTGACTTTTGCAGAGTCTCACTGAATCCCGGAGCATCTTGAACGAACTGAATTTCCTAAACGCTTCAAATATCTGCGATCATTCGAAGTCTCTTGAGATCTGGCAGGTTGCTATTTAGGCAATCCCCCCCCCCCCCGGCTCCCAAAGATGTAACCTGTTTATAATTTAAGAGTCTCTTGAGCAAGGAAAGCCAGAACAAGGAGAGGAAGTCAGCGCATACACTCTATCCAGATGTGTGTGTGCCTGGCTCAACTTTCTGGAGAATAATTTGACCTTTTTGAAGTGTGACTTTCTGGGCTGAGGATGTAGTACAGTTAGTTGGTAGTGTGCTTGGCTAACATTCATGAAGCCCTGGGTTTAATCCCCAGCCAAGGCATGATGGAGCATGGCTGTAGCTCCAGCATTCAGGAGGTACAGACAGGAGGATCTGAAGTTCAAGGTCAGCCTTGGCTGCTGTTCTAGCTTGCTTTCTATTGCTGTGACAAACACCATGACCAAAATCAGCTTGGGCTTTATTCAGTCTTACAGCTGACAGTCCATCATGAAGGGCAGTCAGGGCAGGGATTCAAAGCAGGAACCTAAGCAGAGAACATGGCAGAATGCTGCTTACCAGCTTGCTCCTCATGGCTTCTTCAGCCTAGTTCCTTAAACAACTCAGGACCACCTGCCTGGGTTAGCTCCACCCACATGGACAGGGGCCCAACCTACATGGATCATCAATCAAGAAAATGCCTTGCAGACTTGCTTCTCAATTGCAGTTCCCTCTTCTGAAAAGACAGCTAGTCATTTGACAGACAAACAAACAAAACCTAACCAAGACAGCTTCATAGTGAGTTCAGATGCCAGCCTGGACTAGTGAGACTTTTTCTCAAAAGAAAAAAAAGAAAAGTGAAGGGGAGGGGAGAGGAGGGAAGAGCAGGAGGGAAGAGCAGAGCAGAGCAGAGCAGAGCAGAGCAGAGCAGAGCAGAGCAGAGCAGAGCAGAGCAGAGCAGAGCAGAGCAGAGCAGAGGAGAGCAGAGCCACTCTTTGTCCAGGCAAAGCTTTGCTGCCTGTTTGTCCTTGGGGTGTATTATTGCATTTTGGTTTCAGCACTTACAAAATCGAAAGTTTGGAAGCAACTGAGAAGTGAAAATCTGAGACTAGTGATTAATTCAATCTCCGTGAATTCTAGCAATGGAGTACTACACAGTCATTAAAACAGCTACAGATTATTAGATGACTGTGGAACTGTTCATGTTGTAGAGTTATAAAACACTGTAGGACCATTGTGATAGTTTTTAGTTCTTTTAATGAATTTGGATTTATCAGGTACATGCATTTAGGAAGGCCTCTGGAGCAGTTTTTGGACCATATTTGGAGAAAGCTGCGATTAGGGGGCCTCCGAGCTTCTGTCTAATGTAACACCTTACTCACTGGGAGGAAAATGCTGAAGAAAACAGCTCACCAAGAGCCTGATGAAACATCAAAGCCTCTGTGTTCTCGCTTGAAGGATGGCTCAGATCTGATTTGACAAAGAGCCACCGGACAGTCCACTTCATCGGCCGAAGCTAATGACGCAGAGTCATCTTGTGCCTCTGGGCTTTAGACGACCAGAATAATGGTGCCTGCAACGGAGGGGCACAGCATTGACCCCCTCAGCCACTACCTTTCAAACAAGAGCCCCCAGCCTTCACACTGAAGCAAAGGGAGTGGTGGAGTTGGGGGTATAGACTCTGGAGCCAAACTGTCTGGGTCCAAATTCTCCTGATAGCTGGGCCACTTAACCTCTCTGAGCTTCCCTTCCTCCTCCGGAAATGGAAAATAATAGCACCAACTGGTGGCTGCTGAGGTCACCTGAGTGACTTTGTGCAGAGCTGAGATGGTGTCTTGAGCCAGAGGTGCAGGCAGCCCTGTTAGCTTGGCTAGAAGCTGCCAGCCTCTCCTGTGGCTTAGCAGAGGGGCCTGAAGCACTTTGCCTGGGAGAGGAGGGGATGCAGAACCCAGTGAAATGCTAATGTGCTCAGTCCTAGATGTGTGGTAGGGACCCCTAATGCAGGCTGACACACCCCACATGCACATGTGCGCACCCCACCCACTACCACCCACCTTGCTCCCAAGCCCACTTTCCATCCCCTAGGCTGGTTTAAAGTGGTTTCTGTTATTACCATAGAGAGCAGACTGAAGAAGGGAAGTGGGGAGATGCAGAGGAGTTAAGACAGGGTCTCTGACCCCCACCCCCACCCCCTACGCTGGGGCCACCAACCATCTGGTTCCCAGTGTACCTGCAGGTCCCACCTGGGAACCTCAATGGCTTCTGAGACTGAAGGGGAAAGAAGTCAATGGGGGAATGAGCAAACACAACATCCTTGGATTGTCCCCAGCCTTAAGCTGGTCACCCTCTGCCCCACTTCCCGGCTGTGCTGGGAAAGAGGTCCAGGAACTTTGTTAGACCACCCTCCAGAGCTACCACACTCACCAGTGATGGCCATATTACCATATACCAAGTCAACATCCACACTGCCAGCCTGAGTGAAGCTAACAGTTTCTATCCATTATTTCAAATTATTTTTGTTATTTCTAATAATGTGTGTCTGTGTGTGCTTCTCTGTGTGTCTGTGTGTATGTGTCTGTGTGTCTCTGTGTGTGTGCATCATTGTCTCTGTATGCATGTATGTGTGTGTTTGTGTGTGTGTGTGTGTGAGAGAGAGAGAGAGAGAGAGAGAGAGAGAGAGAGAGAGAGAGAGAGACTCTCTGTGTATGTGCATCTCTGTCTCTGGATATATGTCTGTGTGTCTATCTTTATGTGTCTGTACACCTGTCTGCATGTCTGTCTATGTGTGTGTCTGTGTATGTGTGCTCATCTGTGTCTCTGTATGGATGTGTGTGTGTATATATGTGTGTCTATGTGTGTGCATCTGTGTCTCTGTGTTGGTGTGTATGTGTCTCTGTGTGAGTCTCTGTGTGTGTGCATTTCTGTGTTAGTAAGTACATTTGAGTACAGTACCTAAGGAGGCCACAGGTGTCCCATATCTGGAGTGGGAGTTACAAGCAGTTGAGATCTGCTGTGTGAATGCTGGGAAACAAACTCAGGGTCTCTTGCAGGAGCAGCAGGTACTCTGCACATAGAACCTCCCCCCTGCACACAGAACCTTCCCCCTGCACACAGAACCTTCCCCCTGCACACAGAACCTTTTTCCCCCTCTTGGCTCTTTATCCTCGAGAAAACAAGAAAATGTGTATTTGTTACCATATGGTGGCTGTGTGTGCCTCTGTCTCTACACAGTCTCCTTGGGTTTTACTGCCTTTCCATCCTTTCCAGAGGTTGCTGAATTCATCAAAGGATTCCCTGTGTCCGGAGGGCTGAGGGTGTGGCCAGGGGCCCTGTCTGTTTTCTTCAAGCCTGACTATCACTAAGGCTAAGGCTTCAGGAATTCGGGATCTGTTCTTTCCTGGGCTGCTCCAGAAGCCTCTGTCTGATCCTGTATATGCCCTGCTGTGACAGTTCTCCTCCAACCCTTAGTCTAACCTGCAACTGTCATGGCTGTACCCACCTACAACCATGTGTCAGTCTTTACGATTGCTGCAAGAGACCTGAGAATCAGAGGTTCTTTGGAAAGACATCACAGCCCCATTGCCTTTCTCACCCAATGTGGGTGCTAAGCAAATCACAACCTCCTGGTTCTTTCACAGAGTCACCTGAGATAACTGGAAAACACAGATGTTTACCTTACGATTCACAACACCAGCAAAATTGCAGTTATGAAATAGCAATAAAAATAGTACTGTGGTTAGGGACACCACAACACGAGGAACTGTATTAAAGGGTCCCAGCATTGGGAAGGCTGGGAACCACTGAGCTTAGAGGCCCACATGGTTGTTAACGCACAGCTGGCCATCAAGCTTCACAGTACTTGAATATGACAGGTTTAACACTGGTGATAGAGAAGCTGAATGTGGACAGGGGACAGCGAAGAAACCAGAGGTCAAGAAGTGACATGAAGCTGTCCCTCCTTCAGGCTGGGGTGATCAAAGGGAAAGGAGGTGAAAGCACCTGATCCCTGGGAGAATGGAATTCACAGCATGCCTGATCAATAAATAAGATCTGGGCCAGAACCAGGCTTCAGGAGACCCAGACTGCAGCCAAGGGAAGAGAGCAAAGGTGTGTTCTAAACCCAGTAGGCAGCCAGCTACCCCTCAGCTACCTCTCAGCTACCCCTCAGCTACCCCTCAGCTATCCCTCTCAGCTACCTCTCAGCTACCCCTCAGCTACCCCTCTCAGCTACCCCTCAGCTACCCCTCAGCTACCCCTCTCAGCTACCCCTCAGCTACCCCTCAGCTAGAGACTCTTACCCGTGAGCCTGAGCCTTGAGAGTTTAGAAGACAGGCTGAGGGAATATAGAATGTGGAGTTGTACAGAAACATGAGGTGGGACCTAGGGCAACAGAACTCCAGGAAGGACACAGAAGCCTCCTGCCTTCATAGCACCCTACCCACACCTCCTCGTCAGGGTTCACCTGGAGCAGACGAAGAACACTTGCTCTTTCCCTCTCCTGTCTCCTGTGGCTCTCCATACCCCACAACTGCCAGGTCCTTCTTCCTACTTCATCCTGTGACCAAGGAAGTGTCAGCATTCAAACTTCCACCACAGAGTGCCAGGCTCGCTACGCTAAGCATAGAGAAACAAATATAGGCCTTACTATTTGTGTGTGTGTGTGTGTGTGTGTGTGTGTGTATGTGTGTATGTGTGTGTGTGTGTATGTGTGTGTGTGTGTGTATACACATGCAATCACAGGCACATTCATGGGCCTACACACATCCGTACCTGCACATGAAGGCCAGAAGTCAATCTTGGCTATCTTCCTCAATCATCTTCCACTTTACTATTTTTTTAATTGCCCCCAAGATTATTGAGAACATTACAGAACAGAATAGACTCAAATGTCTCCTAATGGTGTTTTGAAATTCATCCCAACTGTAGGTTGTATGACCTGCAGGTTGGAGAGACTGCCAAAGTCAAGAAGTTTTAGCAGTTCCTTGATCTGCTCTCATGATCCAGGGCTGACACCTCAGGAATGTAACAGTCTCTCCTCTCTCCTGCAGCTTGATACCTCTCAGAAGACCTTTGTGTATCCTCTTCATCAGACGGTGAGGAAGCTTGCTACCTTACTGAAGAATTTCTTGCTGGCGATAATGGCGATCTCCTCACACATGTGTGTTAGTGTGGCAGTCACTAACTACTCAGGCATGTGTAGTACTTCTCCATGATGATTGGTACCACCTTCTTTGAAGGCTTGGTGCAAACTTGGCCCATGTTGAAGGGTTTGGGTTAAAGAGTCCACCTTATTTTTTGAGACACAGTTTCTTAGTGAATCTAGAGCTCACCAACTTGGCTAGCCTGTCTAGCCAGAAGTCCCAAGAATCATCTCTGTTCTGGGCTGAGGAATAGCATTCTTCATTGCTTCTTTGGGGACCCATCAGCCTTCAGCGTGGAAGGCTGGGAAGGGCCATGAAACAGGAGGGTGTGGAAGGTATCAGCTCAGAGCCCCAGAAACATCGCACTCCTGCTTCTGAGAGGGCCTATGACTGATAGCTGTGTCCCGATGAGCCAGGAATGCCTTCTTGTCTGTGACCCCTAGCAGCCTCACTGTGGACTGGGTGCCACTGAGGCTTAGAGTAATTGTAAACCCAGAATCTTTATGAACCATGTGAGATTTGAGCCTGTGTGACTTCAGGACTGTCCTTCCAGGGTTTTCTTCCTCAGGTCCCTCAGCTAATTCTTATTGCAAATACATTTCTCCCTCCTTCCTACACCATCCCTTTTTCATTTCTCCAACTGCCCCACAGGGACTGCTGCCTGAACAAGCCCTCCACGTTTAGCTCTTCGAGAGCCACCTTGGGTGGCAAGCCCAGCCCTGCTTAAGGTCATTCCTTCCCACACATCATGGGAGAAGCCTCTTCTGTCCTCCCAGCTATTGGAGCCTTATGGGAACTTTGCCACAGCCCTGCTTCTTCTTGACCATATTTGTCTCCTTAGCTGTCATAAGCACTGAGCTAAGCACCCATGCTGGCCTGCTGCCCAGAGAAGCCCATTAGCAGCAGTTGAGCGGAGTACTCAGTCTAGAGTAGTAGATGCCAGAAATCCGCGAACATGCAGCTCAGTCTAGAGTAGTAGATGCCCCAACATGTAGCCATTGAGGTTTCTAGAAGCACAAATGAGCAGGAAATTCAATGTTGAAGGGGGAGACTCAGTTCTGTGGTAGCTGCCCTTAACCCTGAGGAGACATGAAGCAGGGACCCCAAGGGCATCGAATACTGTGAAAGGAGCAGATTCTATAACCATTACACAGTCTGGTCCTCACGCTCTAAACCTCTGTGGGTCTTGAGCTCTGCCAGTTGTCTGATCAAGATGATGCTAATAAAGAATTGGGAATGGGTGATTCAAGAACCATCACGGAGAGACAGGCTGAAGCTCCTGCCACTGAAGGGGCTTCAGCCGTGTCTTTGGAGATTTCAGCACATTATTCTCCCTCTTCAGGGACACAGACAAGGGCCCAAAGAACATCAGCATTCCACTCAGAGCCTTCCCAGTGCAGCGCAGGAGACGCCTAGTCACTGAACAGGGCCGTGTCCAGTTCTTCAGGGAGTCTGCCAGAGGGCAGAGTGGCACCAAAAGTTTGTGCTGAGCTGAGACTTAGTGTGCACGAAGGCCAAGGATGGTGCCCCTGAGCACTTGTGTCTGCCCTTGTGAAGGCGTTGGCTCTGCTTTGTGCTCTCATTCCTTGTTTCACTGAGGAAAAAAAGGAAAAAGAAAAAAGCTTATTCAGCAACTCTTTGGAAGGACTCTGCTATTAGAAGCCAGAAGAAAACGGCAGGCTAGAGAGTCTAGCAACACCCATACTCCCTTCTTCCCCTGTGTGTGTGTGTGTGTGTGTGTGTGTGTGCTCACATGTGTGTCTTGAGTCAGGGTCTTGTCATGTAACCCTAGCTGGTCTGGTCTGGTACTCTTCCTGTCTCTGCCTCCCTAGCGCTGAGACTATAAGCATGGGCCACCACACCCAGCTGCTTCTAGGAGTGGCTGCTGGTCCTACTGCCTTTCTTATTCCTTTTCCTCCTTCTCTGTGTGTATTGTGTGTACATATATGTGCACAAACCTTGAGGATCTTGCCTCGAGACACTGTTCAAACTGTTTTTTGAAACAGCATCTCTCACTAATCTGGAACTCACCAATTCAGCTAGGCTGGTTGGCTCTGAGCCAGGAACCCACTATCTCTGCTTTCCAAGTTCTGGGACTATAGGCATACTCTACCTCGTCCAATTTTTTAACATTAGTTCTGAGGATCAAACTCAGGTCTGCATCCTTATGAGACAAGTACTTTACTGACTGATCTCCCCAGCCCTCTTCCCCAACTTCTCAAATTTACCTAAGGTCAGAACGCAAGGAAACATCACAGTGGTGGAGACAGCCCAGTAATACAGTGGGAAAACTGATTGGGAAGCCGCAGCCTGCAGAGCAGCTGAAGTGCTTTCCAGGAGTCTATTTTATTAAGCATAGTTGGGTATCTCTCCCTAAGAGATACCAATCAAGCCCCTGCTTCTGTCAATCCAGAGATGTCCCAAGGCTCATCTGGAAAAAGAAGTGGACTTTGCATAAGACAGCAAAGGTGGATGGCTGTGTAGTAGCGGGTACAGCATCCAGTGGAATCTTCAGTTCTGTCTCTCTGGCACAGAGCCAAGCAGAATGGGTTTTTCAATTCCATCTTACCCTAAACTAAAAGTCAAGCTAACAGCCTCACAGAAAGGGAAAGGGGGTTTCTCTGACTCAGAGAGAGACAGAGAGAGAGAGAGACAGAGAGAGAGAGAGAGAGTCAGAACTTCTCACAGCAAAGTTAGTAGCTGGCAGAAGCATCTGGCAAACTAGGTATTGGGTTTGACCACAGCAGGTTCCCACTGCCAACAAGAAGACATCAAAGAGGACCATCACACCAATGCTGATTCCCAGTCACAGATTCTTCCTGTTGCGGAGGAAGGCTTTGTATGGGAACCAAAGAGAGCAACATGCTGACCTTCCTTCACTGATGGGTCAGCTCTACAGTGCAGTCCCACTGAGCCATGTGCTCTTGCTGGGTGGGCATGTGCTGGGCTCTCTTGTGGCTATGTTATGCTTGGCACACAGCAGATAGCAGAGAGCTTCTGGCAGATTAATGAAGAGGAGTTACCTGCTCTGTGATTTCCTCAGCCTGCGCCCATCACAAGTGATTCAGGGGGCTTGGTTCTCAAGGCAATCTGATTTGGGGGTGGACTTTCTAGACACCCATATCCAGGAAAGCACCTGTACCAAAGGCTAATGGGAAGTAAAAACCGGAAGGGGAAACCCTAAGTAATTAGAATAACTGCTCATGGCTGACCGGACAGGGACAGCACTGAGCACGGAAGGGAACAGTAACACAGTTTTATAAAATTTAATAAAATGTGTAATTGACCCTTATTAGATTTATTTGTGTTACAAAAGAAAAGCTGCTTGCTAATGAGCAAAGCTTTACTCTCCAAATTTCAGATCATAAATTCATTTTCCCCCCTCCTTGATAGTTGGCACGTTCTTTAATGGCTTGGTTAAAATGATTATTAATCCTAAATTAAATATCCTTGGTAATGAATTCCCAAGAGCCAAGGAAAGCGACCCCGCTCCCACTTCATCTCCTCCACGGTTCACTGTTATTTTCTCCCTCCTGTACTATCGTGAGCTAGATTAAAGCCAGGGAGATATCCTCTTGGTTAGAGGAAATGATGAGAACGTCACAGTGAAAAGCCATCAGTACCCAGCTCTGTGATGAACTTCCCACTAAAGAGTATGTCTTAAGGTGAAATAGCAGGTGTTCGTGCCAGTCGGCTGCCTTGTCTATAAAATATAGTGATAACTGGTTCCTAAGCTGTGGGGTTGGTGGGAATCCAGTGCTTAAAACAGCTCCACGTCCACAGTGAGTATCGCCTTCTGGTCATCGCTCGCCATATGCCACCCCAGGCCACTCAGGTAGCTGCACTGGCATGCCCTCAAACAACATTTTTAAAGATTTCTCAGCAATATTCAATTTGAATGGGCTCCAAGAAGTACTTTTCCATGAATAAACACACATTTTCTTTTCTGAACAAAACCTAAATTTAAAAATTGTGTGGAGTGTGTGTGTGTAAATGTGTGTGGGTGTATAAATATGTGTGAGTGTGTAAGGGTGTGAGTGTGTACATATGTGTGAGAAAGAGTGTGTGTGAAAAAAGTGTGTAACCGTGTGTGTATGTGTGTGTGTGTGTGTGAGAAAGAGGAGGAGAGAGAGAGAGAGAGAGAGATCATGAAACTAGGATGGAGCTTGTAAGAGGGGAGAGGGAACTCTCTTCAGGGCTGAGCGAAAAGGGTAGCCAAACAGGCAGAGAGGAAGAAAAGCAGGGAGGGAAGGAGAAGGGCTGGGAAGGAACTGAGAACGAACTGTATCATACTCTATACATGTGCAATGTCAGAATGGAACTCTTGCTTTTTATGCTAATGTTAAGTCATTAATAAAAGTCATACCATTTTGGTGGTAGCTTTCCATACTTGATAACTGACACCATCTCCCACCCCACACCCCATCAACTTCTTTTGGTTTAAAACACAAGCAACCATGTCTCCTGTGTCAAGCCACGGCCAGCGGGCCAGGCATGCAAGGAACCTTGTTATTCGTTTTTTTTTAAAGATTTATTTTATTTATTATATGTAAGTACACTGTAGTTGTCTTCAGACACTCCAGAATAGGGCATCAGATTTCGTTACAGATGGTTGTAAGCCACCATGTGGTTGCTGGGATTTGAACTTGGGACCTTCGGAAGAGCAGTTGGGTGCTCTTACCTGCTGAGCCATCTCACCAGCCCCCCCCCCATCTCTCTTAATTCTCCCTGAATTAAAATATGCCTAGTGTATGGAGAGAGTGTCACAGAACCACAACTGAGATCTTCAGTTGGATCTATAGCCATAGCTGCTGCCTCACTATGACTCAACCATCCCCACTGTGTGCTTTGTTCCTGAGTGTCTGGCCAATTCCAGGACTTTGCCAGGGAGAGACGCTGCTAGACCACCTGTTTAATACAATTTTCTCCAGCTGAGAGCCTTCCCACCCTTAAACTCCACTTTAGAGTGCCTGGTTCCATCTAAAGTCAGAGGCTGCCACAAGCTATGAGAGGTGATCTAGAGTAACTGTCATTCATCATACAAGCAGAACACTTGAGAAGACGTGTCAATGCTGTTATACAAGAGCAAGGAGCATTAATGAAAACAGTGAAGTGTCTGTGTGCGGCGGAGGGGACCCATCCAAAAGTCAAAGCACAGGGCTATTTGACATCCAAGAACTTGGAGACCTTCACAGCTTTTGATTCTCTGACCCTGCCTCTGGATCACTCCACACTCCTTCGGAGTTAAAGGATTGCAAAAGTACGTGTGTCTTTGTCACAGCACTGGTCAAAACTGGAAGGCTTTACCCCACTGGTAGTGGGCTCAGTAAATCATGGCTCAACTCTTGACAAAATGACAGAAATTACAAAAAACAATTTTTTCTAAAGAGGTAATGGCACATTGTTAAACAGGAAAAGATCTATGAAATATACTGTGAGTAATCAATTTTTTATTTTTAAAATATTTGTAAAATGAGAATCATAGCTGTATTCTTTACATGTTAGAAAAGACTTGAGGTGCGTGGCAGGAGCTTGGGAGACAGCCTGAGGTTCAGAGACCAGCTCTGAGCACTCATATGGAGGCTCACAGTCAGATGTAGCTCCAGCTGTAGGGGACCCAACACCCTCTTCTGGCCTCTGTGGGTGTGTGCATGCGAGCAAAGAAATACTTAAAAACAAAATGAAACAACTAGAAGGATATCTGTATCATCTATATCTACATGATTTACCCTTATTCATTTCAATAGTTTCTGATAATAAACACACTATAAGAAAATATAGGGGCCAGTAAGATAGTTCAGCAGGCATAGGTGTTTGCTGCTAAGGCTGACAACCTGAGTTCAATCCCCAGGACACACAGTAGAAGAGGAGAACGGCTGTGGACAAATTGCCCTCTGATCTCCACATGCTAGCCATGATCTCCACATGCTAGCCACGACACACGTGCCCACAGATAAACAAATGCAATGTTACAAAGTTAAATCACAAAGCAACCTTAACAAAAATATGTTTACACAAACACACTTTTAACATATGCTTCTATATGAAAACTATTTAGATGTTTTTTGTGTGTTCCTACAATTCCCTCGACTATGAAAAGAAAGGTTTTGGGAACATTCTCTTCAGCTGGGAGTTGATTTTGAGGAAACAAAGCTTAGTGCCTGGTTTTGCCAAACATGTTTCTTTTTAGTGCACAAAGAGCCAATTTTGTATATAAGATCATACTTTTTATAAAGAGTTGAAAAAGGAAAATAAATATTCTAGTTTTGTTTTTCTCACGGCACTGTGCAAAATCAGCGTTCGGGACTGCGCGTCATGTGTTTGTATTGCAGCCCTCGTTTGTGGGAATCCTGACCCCATGGGAATGGTTCTAAGAGGAAATGGAGCACTTGTGAGCAGAGCTTTCGTGAGTGGTGTCAGCTATGAGATCGCCATGAGCCTTCTTTGCAGCCTGCACCCTGGAGGACAGTCTTCCCTACCTATGCTGCCACATGACAGAGGGGGCCATTAGCCTACAGAACTAAAGAAATAAGTTCCTGCTGTTTATAAACCTCTTAGCTTCAGTGTCCATTACTCAAACTCACTAATACACACTAAAACTTACCTATTTCAGCAGCAAAACCGAGTTCCCTTTACTCCTTAGGACCCCAGATGACTGTAGTTCCGAAGGCTGTCACTGGCACATGGTTAGCATAGGTAACCAGGGCAGCTTTTCCCAGGAAGGAACTGACAACAGCATTAAGCTTCCTAAAATATCAGAAATATGCCCTAACTCTGCATAGTGATAGGGGTGCAGCCATGTCCGTTGCAGCCCCGCCCTGACTAGGGATGCTCTTCTGCAGCATCCTCAGGAACAGTAGCAGGTGCCCACTACATGCTCATCATTGGGCACCTCCTCGTAGAGCTTCCCCAGGGCTTTGTGATCGCGTCTTTGCAATTTCTCTCTAAAAACACCCAAGCTCCTCTTATGTTTTCTTTTAAAAGGTTATTAGTATGCTTAAAAACTGTATTGTTACTTGGTGTTATGTACACATGTGTGTGTGTGCGTGTTTGTGTGTGTACCCGTGATGTGTATGTGCCTATGTGTGAGTGTGCATGTATGTGTGTGTCTAGGTATATGTGTGCAATGCACATGTGTGTGTCTGTGTCATGTGGAGATCATGGGACAGGTTTGTTGTTTTTCTTTACAGTTGATTCTTTTCTACTGTAGTTGCTGAGAATAAAACCCAGGTCATAGGGCTTTCGTGCACGTACTTTATCCACTGAGCCATCTTGCCTCCCCCTCAGTCCATGATGGGACCACAAGTGGTATGCCATAACTCATAAAACCATGTTCAGGGTATTTATATTCCAACATTCTGGAAACTGACACTTCCATTCTAACACCCTTGCAAGAAGCTGGAAACCCAAGCTGGAGAATATGCCACCTTCTCTCTGCTTTAGATGGTCACTGCCATTAAAATGGTACAAAACCAACCCATGGAGCATAAGGGCCTGGGGGGCCACAAGGGGGGTCTTAGAGGGGAAAGGAAGGGTTTGCAGAAAATGATGTAAGGCTGAAGAGTTCAAAGCATGAAAATGAGAAGTGAGGATGTACCCCGTGGATCACCAAAAGACTAGGCACCAGGCAAGCAACTTCAGCATCTCAGACTGAAATTCCTATTACAGGAACATCATTAAAATCATTACCATCCATAAATATGTGCAACTACAATTTCTTAAATTAAAAATAAAAACCACCAAAGGTCAATTTACATTTAAGATATGTAAAACTAGCAGAAAGAATTCTGAAGGAGTAACCCAACCCCAACACATAGGCTCTCCACTGACTTCTGGTGGACACAGCAGACGAGACAGAAAAGCCGAAGGGGGCTACTTTCTCTCCTACATGGGAGACAGTGTGTGCTCCCCAATTCTGTGAGATAGAACAATGACAAGCCTGGAAGACTGGGGACGCCTGATTGGCAAGGTGCCAGCCATGAAGACAAAGAGACCAGTTTCATCTTGAAAACCCACATACAAAGACTGGCATCCTGGTGTCTTTTGTGATCCTAGCACCAAGGAAGCAGAGACTAAGCAGCCAGGCTTCAGTGAGAGCTCCTAACTCAAAACACAAGTACCTGAGGTTGGCATCTGCCTCCAGAGAAGTGTGCATACAGGGGCACTCACACAAACCGCCACATATGCACACCAAAACCAGGGAGGGAAGGAGGGAGGGAGGGAAGGAGGGAGGGAGGGAGGGAGGGAGGGAAGGAGGGAGGGAGGGAAGGAGGGAGGGAGGGAAAGGAAGGCAGGAAAGAGACTGGGATGAGAGTTATAATGAAATAATAGGATCTCTGAGTCTCCCTACAGAACCACTTCAGCCAGCCCCCAATCCGTGTTTATTGAATCAAGCTTCGTCTGTACTTTTGGGCATCTTCTCTGCAAGTCTCCCAGCTGGAGAGCACTTTGCAGTTCTGCTGAGCCAATGTACACACTCTCGTTTCTTTCAGCAACCTTCTGGGGTTTGGATCAGCTCTGGGGAATCAACCAGCATTAGGGAGTTCTGAGGAAGGGTGTGAGGTAAACCAGCTATCCATTTGCTGTCCTGACTAGAGTCTGAACCAGCACCCAGCTGGAAGGCCTCCCCTGACCTACAAAGGCGATGAAGAGGCTCCCTGAGACTAACTTGGGTGAGACTAACTTGAAATGTCTCTGGGAGGAAACAGAGTTTGAGATGAGCAGCTAGTTGGCAGGGCTGCCCAACTAAAGTTCACAGTGATTTCTGAGTCACACTTCTTGGCTTCCTGGCTCCATCCTCTCCATTGCCTACTTATTTGTGAAACACACACTTCTCTGGAAAACATTGTGGATAACACATTCGACATTAATGTAGACACTAATGGTTTTAAGTCTCTCCAACCAAAGATGAGCATTTTCCTATGGTACAAATAAATGCATTGGCTGCCGTGGTGGTTTTCTCCCCCTACCCCTGTAAGCTGTTTGGAATTCTGGATACTTGTTTTCTCCCCCCTCCCCCCAAATCTGAGTGTTTTCACAAATGCAGGGCATATGTCTTGGAGAAGGGTATGCTATAGGAACTTTCTGGGGGTGACAGACACTAGTCACTTTTTTCTCACAGGTAAATGGGCTGGGAACTTTTGAGTTCTGGATTTCACAGGTGCATGTCATAGTGTCTCCATTTGGTTTTCCTATTTGGTGTCACATGAGTTTTTTATTTTGTTTTGCTTTGTTTTTCTTGAGTGAAACAGCAGTAGCTGAGAGTAATAAAAAAGGGCCGGTCCCCCTTCCCATTCCCCAGGGCACACACCGAAGTCAGATACTGTCCTGAGGACTTACCCTGCTATGTCTAAATAGCAAGGCATGATAGCAATTTCTTGATTGATCAATGTTATACATGCTCTGTTGATAAAAAATAAAATAAAATAAAATAAGGCACATGATGTTCTTCCAGGGAAACTGAGTTCAGTTCAGAGCACTCATGTGGAACAGTGGGTTTACAAACAGTAATAATTACAGCTTTAAAGATTCTGACACCCTATTCTGGCCTCCAAAGTCACAAGTATATGTGTGTGTGTGTGTGTGTGTGTGTGTGTGTGTGTGTGTGTACGCGCGCGCGCGTGCGTACACGCATGTGTTTATATATGTATATTATAATATATAAATTATATATATTTAATACGTACAGCATTAACTTTATTTTGGGTTAGACAGGAGTAACACTCTTACATCTCACCCTCCCTGCCTTTGACAATGTTGGGCTTATCCTCTTCCTCTGTGGTTTCAGGAACTGGGCATTACTGGACAGCCAGTGATTTCATTCTTATCACTATCAGTATTAATCACCGCTGAGGAGGGAAAGCAGTTGCATCTTCACATCTCTTACAGATGTTTGGTTTTCCTGGAGTTTATCATTGCCTCAAGCTTTCTCACCTACTTTGTGTCTTCATTAGATCTATAAAAAGTCAGGATAACGTTTACTCAGTGGGCACACAAGGGGATGCTCTTCATGTTCTCTTGTCCTTCCAGCCATCTCTCCTCATGTTCTGGGCTGAGTGTAGACTTACCCAGGTTTTTCCACATGGCCACTCTGGTTGGTGTGTCTAACTTGGATCTTGTCTCCTTTCTCCCCCTCTTTCCCGTTGTCTCCTTTCTCCTGCTTAAACGTATCCTGTAATAGTGTCTCAGTAATGGCTGCTGAGGAAGCAACTCTTTGGACAGTATAGTCATCTAAAAATACTTGCTTTTAAGCTTGATTAGTAACTGAAAAACAAAGCTTCCTTGATTTGAAATGTTTTCCTCATACCTCTGAAGTTATTTACTGCCATCTGACTTCTGTTATGCATTTGAGAACTCCAGTGTCTTTATGCATCCAGTGCCTGCTGTAGGACATTATTTTCAATATTTTATTCTTCTTCTATGCTTTGGTATGAATACTGACATCCAGAACCTACATGACAGGCTCAAAGGACACCTGATCCTGTTACTATGTGCCAGCCTAATGGCACTAAACCTGATTCTAAGGGCCAGGAATGGGCTGGGGTAGGCCCTCAACTAAAAGGTATAAAACTTTCAGTTCAAATAAAACTTAGTCCTTGAATTGAATGTAATAGCTTTTTTTGAGATGTTAAATGTTTAGGGTCTTGGTCTCTGAAACTTATTCTTAATGTTCAACAAAAATAAGTATAAATAATAGTGATAAATATGTGAAAGTGAAATATAGAAAAAGTATGAGCAAAAATACATACACACGACCTAGGCATCTACCAACAGAGGAGTGAGCACAAAAATATAGAAAACATGCAAGACTCAATTGTTTTCACTCACAAAGAATCAGGCTTACAAGGTAGTGGGCGCAGCTGATAATAATCATATTAAATAAATTAGGTCAGTCTCAGAAAATAAATAACATGTTTTCTCTAATTCATGTCTCCTGGACATGATAGATACACAAAACCATACATGTGCAAGGGACATATGGACATAAGCAAAGCTGTTAGGGGGTGGGTTTAGTGGTTAAGAGCACTGGCTGCTCTTCCAGAGGACCTGGGTTCAATTCCCAGCACCCACATGGCAGGTCACAACCATCTGTAATTCTAGGTCTCAGGGCTCAGACATTCTCTCTTGCCTCTGTGGGCACCAATTAAGACTTACATGTAGGTAAAACCCTTGTACATATGAAGATAAATAAATAAAAACACATAAATAATCTCATGGTAGTGGTGAAGGGCATGCTGCATATAAATATGGAATGCCCTCCCCACTTTATAAAATCTTACCCTATAGTGGTCCTTGATTCATAGAACATTACATCTTAAATCATGGAGTTTGACTTCTTCTGGACCCTGTTACCAAGTCTTGCTGGTTGGCATACAAAATGTTTATGATGCTTTCAACTTTTGATTGAAACAACCCCACTGTATATCAATGAACATTGGTGTACTGTGACCCACTTAGTTTCAAAATGGTGAATTTCGTGTTATATAAATCACATCTCAAAAAAAGAAACATTTTAAATGTTCAGTGGGTACTTGCTATAGAGGAAGAACTTACTGTATGGCACTATGGTGATAGCTCAGGGGTTGAAGAGGGCCTCCTGCTCTTCCAGCTGACCTGAGTTTGGTTCCCACACATCCCTCAGGAGCAGAGGGCTTCCCCAGCTCTCCTGTGCTCCTAGGACACCGTACACACTTTACACACCGTGTCACCTACAGTTAGCACATTCTGTGGTGGCTGATTGCTTCTGTCTTGTAAACACATTCTGTGGTGGCTGATTGCTTCTGTCTTGTCAGTCCCCACCAGACTGGGTGCTTTAAAAGCTGGAGTTTTGGTTTGTTAACCCCAAGCACAAGGCTACTACATAATGAGATCTCAAGAAATGTGGGTCTAGGGGACTGTCCAGCTGAGTTTCATTTCTGAACCATTTTAATGTTGCGTTTTGTACTACTTGGAAGGGGGTATTAATATTCTATTGTTTGTTAATTTTTATTTATCTGAGTGTGTGCATGAGCATATGTATGTTTGGGAGTCCTTTGGGGAGGCCAGAGGTGAACCTTGGGTGTTGTGGGGGAACCATTGTAGAGGTGAACCTTGGGTGTTGTTCCTCAGGAACCATTTGACTTGGTTTTTCTTTTGAAAAGGTTCTCTTGTTGACCTGGAACTTAGTCTAGCTGAGTCTAGTTTGTCTAGCCCCAGGGATCCTCCTGTTCCATCTCCCCAGGGTTGGGATTACTGTGTACAACACCATGTTCAGCTTTTATGAGGGGCCTTGGGATCTGAACCCGGGTCTTCATGTTGTACAGCAAGCTCTTTACCTATTGAGCCATCGCCCAGCCCTGGGAGATGTTGTTGCTTGAACCTATCTGGAAGGACTCCATAAAGCCAGGGCGTTTTCTCTTCATGAGAATAATAAATGTTATGGGCAGAGGAGAATGGTGTGACTCTGTTCCTGTGACTGGCAGCTGTTCACCCACTACATTCTCATGTGAACTTCAGCAGTTAGTTGATGGCACTTCAGTTTGCAGGACAGAAAGAAAGAAAAAAAGAAAAAAGACAGAGAAGAAAAGATGAGCATTTCCAGTCCCTATTAGATTATAAATAAATTAGCATGACCAGACTGTCAATTTGGAAGACAATACCAAACTATAAAGACTTGTTTAAGAAGTCCAAGTGTGACTGAGGAAGAACCCAACAGCCACAGGGATCATATAGCGCTCAGGTCTGGACAGTCTTAAACCTCTCTCCTGGTAACTTTCAATGCAGAGCCCAGGCTCCCTGTGCACCCAGGTTCACCAGGTTCTGAGAACTGACACGGGAGTGGCTTCATGGCGCATTAGGCACATAGAGCTGCCATCCCCTCTCCCATTGTCTTCTCTCTCCCTCCTCCCTCTCCCTCCTATTCACAGGCTCCTCTCTAGCTCTGGCTCCTTCCCAAGTCTCTGTGAACATCTGGAACGATTTTTCTATTGTTCTTGATCTAAGTTTGAAAAAAAAAAAAAAAAAAAAAAAAGGAAAACCACAGAGAACTTTGCTAAGCACCATCTCCCTGGATGCTTAAGCCAGCTCAACTTCAGACTGTTCGCTTCTTGTGCCTCTGACTCATGCGTACCTGACTCATCTCGAGGCTTTCTCCCCCCTCATCCTTTTGCAGTTTTTTAAATGAGCTTTTGCGGCCTGAAACCTGGGATAAGCCTCACAATCCTAGTCAGCATCACACACTTTTTCTCCCAAAAAGGTGGATCCTGAACGTAAGAGGATATGCCTGAGGCCTGTGAAAGCTAGGGTGCCTTTGCTCACCCCAAAACATCAACTATGGAGATGGGAACATTAGGGTGTCTTTGAGAATGAGGGGCCTGCCTCTTGGTGAACTTGTCTCAAAGAGCTAGGATCCCAGAAACTTGATAGCACCTTGAGGCAATGGCTTTTAGGTTCTCATCTGGAAACTTCAAAAACTAAAATGTGTTTTTGTGTGCGTGTGTCAGGGGCAGGGAGGGGGACTCCTGTAGGAAATGGAGCACCATCAAATCACCAGGCTGCTAATCTGGGGGCTCTTTAAAGTAGGCCAAGCACAGGGAGAGAGTGAGCTGGTTGGTGGCTTAGTCTAACCTGGTGTCCAGAGCCTCTTGTCTCAGTGCCTGTCACACAGTTTCAGTCTGTGTGACTCAGTGAGTGGCCTCTAAGTCAGATCAAAAAGGAGGGGGAGGGATGGAAATAGGAAGTATTTTACCCCTTTTCTCCAAAGGAAAACATTTCTGTGAAGGGAGGATGGAAGAGGGAAGAAAGCTACAAAATTAGCAAAGATCACACACCGGGTAAATATTAAGCAGTTGCAGGCGTTTAGAGTTGGAGTGGGGCTGGAGGAGACTCAGCTTTATGTTTTCACTCTGTTCTAAGCATCCTACCTGGGGTGAATAGATGTCTGTCCATCCATCATGCAACAAGAATGCAGGTGCATATTTTAAAACAAAGAACTTTGTTGACAAATAGCGGTCTTGAAGTTGTTGACATGATTTCTGAATTGAATCCTGCCCCACAAAGAGTGAGCAGGTAGATTAAATTATAATAAAAAGAATCAGTCTGCACATTGAAGACAATAACCAGGAATGATTTTGTTAATGAATGAATGGTGCCTGCATCTCCTCCTGCCCTAACAGCTCTAAGAATGGCTGTATGATTTGGTTTATTTATTTATTTTTATTGGACAGACTTGTGCTCAGAGGGCCAAAGCCTCACTTGTAACACAAGAAACACTATAAACTGTAAAACTGTAAGAAAAGATCTGGGCAGAGAGAGAGAGAGAGAGGCTTCAGGTCACCCATCAGTTGACCTTTGACACAGGAGGTGGCCAAATGTCATTCAGATCATGTCAAGAATATGCACATATTGGCAGGAGCCAATAATTCAGAACTTGCCAGAGGTGGGATTCTTCAAGGAAAGGGATAGCAAATGAGCCTGGGAAAGCTTTGCCCAACTCTCCCTGTTCAGCCCTGAGCTGCCTCTCCTAGCTTGCATCCCTAGTCCTGACTTTTCCATTCATATTTGATGTCCTCAAGATGGAAGACAGCAAGCTTTCAGTAAGTGTGATATACAGCAGTACCAACTACTTCCACTTTTTTTGTTTGTTTGTTTGTTTGGCTGAGTGTTTTGGGGATAATTGCCTTAGGGGTGATATATGTCCTACTTGGTGACAACCTCCATTTTACAGATGCAAACATGGAGCCTCAGCTAGCTCTAGCAACTTGACCAAGGCAAGAGAGTCAATAATCCTAGACTTTCCACATGGAAGACCATGTTTCTGATGTCCCATGTCTTCCTGGCTGGATTCACGGGGTCACCTGCTGTTACAGTGGAATCTCTGACTAATCCTGATTTGGCCTCAACCAGTGAAGAGTTGGTTTATTCCCTGAGTACTTTCTTACTGTCCCCACCACTTGCATGAAACTAAGCTGAAACAAAGTCTACTCTTACTTAGGGTGCAGAGGTTCTGACACCTTGGCAGATCCAACTGGGGTTGGATGAGGTAGGAATGAGGCCCTGCCTGCCCTTTGCCCCTTCCAGCTACTTGCTGGTACCTGGGCACACCAAGCAAGATGAGGGAGAAGAACAAGATTAAAAATTGCCAAATTCTTCATGCTCAAATGGGGAGAGACAACTGTCCCAGCTCAGAGCACCATCAGGAACACCAGCCACAGCCTAAAGGCAGCTCCAGAGCACGGCCCTGAACAGCAAACTGGAGGTGAGAAAGAAGACAGAAAAAAAGAGAGGGGGAAATACTGAGCTATGATCTGGCGTTCATTTCTTCAAATGATCAGCTCCTTAAATGTATCCACAACAAAGGGTTGATTAAGTGCTGCTGGTACCACAGGCTTTGGGAATGAGCCTAGCTAGAGCTGGGAGCAGGAGAGTGGTATATCTAAGGAAGCTGGAGTGATGGGGACTGGGCCTGCTGAGCAGAGCTGCCAGCAGGTCCAGAAGGCTGACTTCCGCTTTCTGCCTATCGCCTCTGAATTCCAAAGACATCTAAGTGCATCTCTGAGCTCTGCACTGCATCTGTCATGAATCTTCTGGCTCCTGCATCCTTTCTAAGGGGGGAGGGGGCAGGCGGGTGGAGAGAATGCTGTATCCTGACTGCTCCTTAATAACATGGAAGGCTTGGCGAGTGTGTGTGAGTAGGAAGGACCCGAGGAGAGGCTGGAGCCAGGGTTTCCCTAATTCTATTAGAAGGCCAGTGGACAGAGGGCTGTCTGCTGGCAGAGCCCAGAAGACGGACATTGTAGCTAATAAGCCTGTGATGAATAGGGCATCTTGGGAGCCAGTCGAGTTGCAGCTCCAGAGGGACCCATGGCTGGAGAGGGAATTGTCTGTCCTTCAGGAGCTTCCAAGAACTCCCAAATAAGAGTCCTTTCTTTCCATACAACAAAATGAAGTGGCATGTCTCAGGGGTGACACATGGGCTTTGTACACCAGTGACAAGGCCCAGGTCCCAGCACACAGCACTTGTCAGTCCCTGTTTGTGGCACACTGGTGAACATCTCATTGGTTACATATTCTTGGAGTGGAGAAATACAGGGCACCTCTCTCTTGATGAGAAGGGGTGGGGCTTGGGAAACAGCTCGGTCAGTAAAACGTTTGCCTGGCTAGCTCAAGAACCTGAGTTTGGTACCCTATGATCTACAGACAAAGCCAGGCACTGCGGTGTGTGCTCCTAGTCCCAGTGATGTCAAGGTGTCAAGCCAAAACAGAATTCCAGCATTTGCTAACCAGCCTGCCTAGCTTACTTGGTGAAGTTCCAGGGCAGTGAGAGAGATCTTATCTCAAATGATTGAAGGCCCCTTAGGACCGACATCCAAGGCTGCCCCCTGACCTCTATAGTCACACACACAAGCACACGCACACAAGCATGAGCACACACTGGAAGTGGAGAGTCATACTGGGAAGGGGTGCAGTACAGGGAGGAAAGAGTTCTTTGAGCCATTTTGCAAACAGCATGTGGTATACCGGCTCTGGCCCACTCAGCTTTAAAGAACTCTAAGTTTATTTTTATCTCACTCAAGTTCATGGACTTTGGTTCAGATTTATATTTTAAAAGGTCACTCCAACAGAAGTGAATGGCAGGGTGTTGTAGGGCCAGCCAATTGAGAGAATCAGTAGCTCTCTGTATCTCTGCGCATCTTCACTTGCAGATGGCAAAGCTTTAAAGTGTTCAGGGGAGAGCTTGCATCTGGAGATATACAGATGTTTCCCTAACAACACAAGGTGACAACTCTGTGAGCTGTGTTAGCTGAATGACACCTTGCAAGTCACCTAGAGAAGAGTTAAAGCTTTGGGGAGTATTGTTCTGCATATGCAAATTTGTAGGAGGGACTTGAGCAATCAGGAATTTGGTATGCAGAGGTGGTACCAACCCCAGAAGAACCCAAAGAATGACAAAATCTCATTCACACACCACTCCCACCCCATGGCAGCACTGCACTGTTTTAAAACGGTCTCTGGTTCACTATAAACACATACTGTAAAGGGCCAAGAGGTGGCTCAGCAAGTGAAGGCACTGCAGGTTGTCCTCTGACTGCCAGGCTCATGACAAGACATTCATACACACAGAGAGACACATGCATGCTCTCATACATAAGAGAATAAATGTAATGTTTTTAATGCATATGGTGAATTCAGGGGGAAAGACTTAAACTTAAAAAAAAAAAGTACAATTGATATGTCAAGAGCTGAAACAGAATCACACTTGGAACAGCAGGCATGGTGTCCACCCCAGCAGCCCTCTGTAACTTGGCCTGCAGACTTACAACAATATTTAGCTTCCCTATTCTAGCATTGCCTTTCATATGGCCTTCATATGCCTTTCATATCCCTGAGGGAAGGAAGAAACCTGAGTCATGTGTACATTCCAGGCTGTCCCTCTCTAGCTTAGTATAAAAGCTAGGGAGTAGCAAGTGTTGTCATTGAATGATGGATGGATGAATGGATAGATGAATGCATGGATAGATGATGGGTGGATGGATGGATAGATAGATAGATGGATAGGTAAATGGATGGATGGATGGATGGATAGATAGGTGGGTGGATGGATGGATGGATGAATGGATGGATAGGTGGATGGGTGGATGGATGGATGGATGGATGGATGGATGGATGGATGGATGGATGACAGAATGACACAGGGTATAGATTTCCTTAAGGAAATTGATGGACTCCACCCAACTGGCTGAGGAGAAATGGTGTTGAACATACCTGAGGGCTCTCATTATAAAGGAAGATGCTGGGACATTTATGTACCTCACCCCAGCCCTCTCTGGTTGGTATAACTTCCCACTTTCCTCCACACCCAGATTCTTTCTGCTTCTAGCCCAGTGGCTTCCTATGTGTGGGAGAAAGCCTCAGACCTGTGTCAGCAGCATCCTGGGTATCAGAAATTGTTTGCCTCAGAGTGAGTAGATTCCCCCTCCCCCAGCTCATTCCAACCCAAACAGGTGCTTTTTTTTGCAGATGGTCAACAATTCCTTGTTTTCTGAAGTGACATAAACTGCCCATGTCATAGTATAGCAGTTAAGTCACAGCCCCTGCCCATCAGAGAACAGTATCTCTCTCTCTCTCTCTCTCTCTCTCTCTCTCTCTCTCTCTCTCTCTCTCTCTCTCTCTCACACACACACACACACACACACACACTATTTGTAAGCTGCTAATGCCTGTGATCCTGTATTTATTTACTTTGTTTTATTTGTTTTGGTTCTCGGGCAGAGTCCAGGGTTTTCCACATGCTAGGCAAACACTCTGCCATTGAGCTACATTCCACAGCGAGTTATTCCAGGATTTTGGATCACTGGTCATATTGAAAGTGTGGCCATTAGTCTTAAGAGCCACCTCACCAACATGAAACCTCTAGAACAAACTGGGTTGCCGCTGCTCTGTCCAACAAAGAGCAGAAGAGCTTTGAGGTGAAAGGAGGATGCGCCATCTCGCTTTAACAAAGCTGAGTGGTTTTGCTGATGTTTCTCCGAGCTTAGATGGCCTTTCCAGCTGTGAGGAACACATACGAGGAAAGAAAGAACAATTCAGTTCAGAACAGGGAGGAGGAAGAGCTGTCCACAGCTGATAATAGAATTGCTGGGCTGAAAGTTTCCCATTGTTCTGCTTTTTTCTTTTTCTTCTTTGCATTTTAGGAGACAACGCAGGGAGCTGGAATTCTTGCTGGAAAGCAAATTCTTTTTCCACTCTGAAAGAGATCAGTGTCTTCTGACTTTCTGATGTTCTTATTAAGAACTGGCCATCTGTGCTCACCTGCAGGATCCTAAGCAGGAAGGATGGCCCAGAATGGGCTCGTGGGCACCAATCCCAGAGATCAGGGCCACTGTGCTAAGTCACAAATAGTTCCCTGATCATTGGAACCCAAAACTAAGACCTTCAGTGAGAGCCCGGCAGAGCAGGTCTGGACCAAGTCCAAGTTCCTTCAGAAGGTAGTGAGAGCCCGGCAGAGCAGGTCTGGACCAAGTCCAAGTTCCTTCAGAAGGTAGTGGCACTTTCAGGTCAAAAGAACCTGGGAAAAAGCAGTACAAGAGGTGGACAGATGGACTCTACATGAAGCATGAAGAAGTGGGTTTGGGTTGGGGAGCATTCTCAGCCTGTCCCCAGAAGCTTAGCAGCATGAATTATAACAAAAGTTCGTCCATGTAGTCTCACGCAGCTCCGTCATTGGCTGGGGTGAGGAATAAGGTTGGGGGATTTATGGGGGCAGGTGAGTCTCTGATGGGCTGAGGCCAGTGTGAGCCCAGTAACCAACACTCCTGACAGCTTCAGACACACCCGCTTTTCCATAGATGGTTTCCAAGAGACCCGCTCAGTAGAACCAGCATCATTCAGAGTATCTTCATCTATGTTGTCACCAATATCTGTAAACACCCAGAACCACAGTGAACCAGGACGTTGCCCTTAGCTTTAACTCATCTCACTCAGTTTGCCATAGAAGGCGGGCCCTTAAGCTTAACAGCTTGTGGATGTTCCTTCAAGCAAATCTAAGTTCCTCCAGAACTTCGCATCTATTAGCGTCTGGCATTTTAATAGTTTTGTGAGTAACTATGCTGTTTGACTTCAGTGAGCCTTGTCACATTGAAATGTGAATCTGAGTTGTGCTTCTATGGCCTGGGTCACAACCAAGTAGAGGAACAAACAGGAGCATAGTGTGGGTTTGATAAGTTCAATTGGGGTAGGATCAGATTATCTTGACTGGAAGCAATTTCTACCCTTGCAACTACAGAGCACAGAGAAGCAGGAGCCTCAGCATACTCTCAAAATTGGAAATGTGTAGGGCACCATTTCATTTGTCTCCCATGGACATTTGTTTCAGATAAACAGCAGACTCAGTCCAGTCCTGTGAACACAGTCCTCTGCGG
Organism: Mus minutoides; assembly: GCA_902729485.2. NCBI lineage: Eukaryota > Metazoa > Chordata > Mammalia > Rodentia > Muridae > Mus > Mus minutoides. The sequence continues at coordinate 1,113,489 of LR753373.1, forward strand.
GACTCAGTATTCTCCCAAGTTCTCATCATTTGCCTTTTGATTTGCCCTTAATGCTGACCCAGGAAGGAAAGGGTGCCCACGTTAGAACTGGTGAAATGTGAAGAAGAGAAGGAAGCCTGCAGGAAGAAAAGACTCTCACTTAGCAGCAAGTTTGCCTGGTTGATAACCAGCTTATTAAGTCCTTTCCTGGCCTTCTTTCTTTGTAAAACCACACCTGGCTTTTGTGTGCATGTGTGTTGGTGCATCTGTATGCATATGTGCGTGTATGTATGTATATGTGTGTATGTGTCTTGGTGCACCTATATGGGTATGTGTACATGCATGTGTGCATGTGTGTGTATATGTGTAGGTATGTTTATGTGTGTATGTATGTATGTATGTATGTTTTATATATATATATATATATATATATATATATATATATATATATATATGTGTGTGTGTGTGTGTGTGTGTGTGTGTGTGTGTATGTGTGGTTGTATATGTGTGTAGGTATGTATGTGTTTATGTATATTTGTATATAGTGTGTTCTTTACATGTGTTGTGTACCTGTATGCATGTATGTGTGTAGGCTTGTATATGTATGTGTATATACACATTTGTAGATATATGTGTGTATGTATCTTTATGCATGTGGGTATGTACATATGTGTATGTATATTATTATATATGTGCATGTGTGGGCATGTGTGTATGTATATGTATATTTATGTATGTATGTGTATGTACATATGCATATATGTGTATACGTATATAGGTATATGTATTGCTTATATGTATATATATGTATGGATGAATATATGTGTGTGTATATGTGTGTATGCATATACATTCATATGGCAGTCAAAGGTTGATGTTAGGTGTCTTGTTCAATCTCCACCTTATTTTTGGGGCAGTCTCTCACTGAACCTAGAGCTTGATTGGATCTTTTTGTCTCTAAACCACAATACTGTGATTACAGGTGCAGATGTCTGGCCTGTTGTGTGGGTGCTCAGTGTCTTAACTCAGAACCTCAAGCTTGTGCAGCACTTTACTGACTGAGCCATCTCCCTATCCCTACCTTTTTTCCACTATTCTTTCCTTTGTCCTGTAAGCTAGTCACACTGAAGGCAGCTTTGGCACTGGTGGCCTGTTACATTCTTAGGTGTTGGCTTGCAGAGGTAGTTTTTGTGCTGGGCCTGATGCAGCTTCAGTGTCCTATGCCTGTTCCCAGGCAACAAACAGGAGAACTGGGACCCACCTCATTTTCTTGAGGATGCCCAGTCTGTACCAGTACTGAAGCTGGCAATTATTGTCTGCTGGGCTTTGAAGGGCCCCGGAGCCTGCTGCTCACTTGGGGTTCTGGCAGGCTCCCATTGATGATTTTATAAACACGAGCTTCCCCCTCTTTCTCTTTGAATATTTGCTTATATACGGTTTCTCACTTTCCTTTCCATCTCCCCCTCCCTTCCCACGTACACACTAAAATAACTCACTTCTGCGGCACTGTCAGAGAAGGGCTGTGGAAGCCTGTGGTCTCTTCCCTTAGCTGGCAAGCCGCCAAGCAGGGAGAGGGGGGTTCTGGCCCCGAACCAAGGACACAATTATTGGCGTGCTTAGCATCGTCTCCTTCAAGGGCCCCACTAATGAGATAATCTGCCATGCAGGTCTTTTGCCATGCTCATTTTGGGGCGGGGCAGAAAGAGCTCGGTCTCAGAATTCCCTTAGAGCACTGCAGAAAGTGGAGTCCCCTGACCCAGCCTGATGTTTCCTTTCATTAAAACAAACAGACAAACTAACAAACAGAAGTACCTTAGAGTGTGTATGTACCACTAAGTCATCTTGTTTGCCCTGGTCTGATGTTTCTTAGGAGTAAGATCATTTCCAAATCCAGACTGGCTGAAGTACCTGCAAACTGAGCACATATCAGTGCCACCAAAAAACTCACATGTCCAAAGGAGATAAAGTGCTCCAACTCTGAAATTAATCACAATCAGTTGTCTCTAAAGCCCTGGACAGAAGCCTGCTCTCAGTGATGCAGCCTGTGACAAATGACATCTGAGGTCACACCTTCCTCAGTCTTTCTTCTTGTGCTGTGAAGACCAAAGCTTATGCTCATGTGACAGGCCTAGCAATGTGGGAGGCACCCACAGGGGACACCCACTCTGTTTGCAGCAGCATCAGAAACTCTGTCATTACATATGCCCATGCTCACAAAACCCAGGCTGCAGTAATGCCACAGGCGGGAATGAGCACCAGGATGGATGGACAGGTAGAACCAGGTAAGGCACACACCTGCTGAGCTCTGTAGGTGAGCTGAATTGCATATGGACACATGGCTGGGAGCTGCTGACAGCTGACACGTTTTCTCCCCCAGAAAAGCCAAGTATCTAAAATGTGACATGAAATCTCTGGTTTTTCAATTAGCATTTAAATACTTTTTGAACAACACACAAGCTCCATCATGTATCTGTCATGAGTGGGATCCTCCCTGTGGCCCCAAAGATAGCTGTCAAGCATGAACCAAAGCTTCCTGGGGGAGTTCATGATACTCATGAAGGTCTGCAGAGACCTTCCTGTTCACATTGTTCAGGGGAGAGGCTGAAGAAGAGACGCACGTTCTCTAATAATATTTCTAGACTCATGGCAGCTGAGAAACTGCCTCTGTATCAGCCTGCAATGGTAAAGCACCCAGTTACAGCTGAGCCAAAGATGCTGGTTCACTCAGGCTCAGGGACAGGCAGCCCCCGAAGTCCAGGATAGCCCAGGAAGTTGGGCCATGTAACCTCAGTCAGTAGATACTGGATAGAACCCCAGTATCAGGAAGATAAATGCTGGGCTGTTTGGGCTAAAACAAGAGAACAGCCCAGGCATGGTGGGGTATACCAGTAATCTAAGCACTAGGGAGGAGGTAGGAGCAGAAGGATTGAGGATCTAAAGCCACCTACATTCTAAGACCCTGTTTCTTTTCTTTTTTACTATTTAAAAGCATTTTATACATCAAACATATTAAGAATATTGAGTATTTTGAGAATCAAATAATACATAAAAATTGTTCAACTTTTATATTTATATCCTTTCATACCCAAAAATATCATTAATGAACACTTAATAGTATCCATAATTGAGAATCCTATATCTAATGTTGAATAGTAAATTGTTTAAAAACATACAAAATATTCTTTGGGAATTAAGCACAGTAAAAGAGCATAAAATATTAAAAATGAATCATTAAGAAATATATTCAAATGCCCTTATATGATACCACCTGACATGGTGAGAGAGGATTTAAAATACATTATATATCTGTGTACATTGTCTAACTATAAGTTTACTTTAAAAAAGATTATCAATGTTTCTAGGAGAGAAATTATTTTATCAGTAAGTATATTTTAAAAATTTCAAAACAGCAAAACTCTTTGAAGTTAAACATTAAGAAAATGCTAATTTCAAGCACAGTGAGAAAAATTATCAACAATATTTCCATGATGTTTGTAGAACATGATTTTAATATTTTCAACTGTTAATATTCAACAAACATAATAATTATTTTAAGATATGTTTCACTGTTATGTCTCCCTTTTTATTTCTGATATTATTAATTTGAATACTGCCTCTGTGCCCTCTGGTTAGTCTGGCTAGAGGTTTATCTATCTTGTTGATTTTCTCAGAAACCCAGCTCCTGGTTTTGTTGATTCTTTATATAGTTCTTTTTGTTTCTATTTGGTTGATTTCAGCCCTGAGTTTGATTATTTCCTTCCATCTACTCCTCATAGGTGTATTTGCTTCTTTTTGTTCTAGAGCTTTCAGATGTGCTGTCAAGCTGCTAGTGTAAGCTCTTTCCAGTTTCTTTTTGGAAGCACTCAAAGCTATGAGTCTTCCACTTACCACTGATTTCATTGTTTTGGTATGATGTGTCCTCATTTTCATTAAATTCTAAAAGCCTTTAATTTCTTTATTTCTTCCTTGGTAGATTTTTCCTTTGACCAGTATGAAGTGTCCTTCCTTATCTTTTTTTTATATATATAACTTTTGGTTGAAAGTTGATTTTATTCAATATTGGAATGGCTACACCAGCTTGTTTCTTGGGACCATTTGCTTAGAAAATTGTTATCCAACCTTTTACTCTGAGGTAGTATCTGCCTTTTTCACTGAGTTATGTTTCCAGTATGCAGCAAAATGCTGGGTCCTGATTATGTATCTAGTCTGTTAGTCTATGTCTTTTTGGGGAAATTGGGTCCATTGATGTTAAGAGATATTAAGGAAAAGTGATTGTTACTTCCTGTCATTTTGTTGTTAGAGATGGAATTATATTTGTGTGGCTATCTTCCTTGGGGTTTATTGAAAGATTACTTTCTTGCTTTTTCTAGGGTATAGTTTCCCTCCTTATGTTGGTGTTTTCCATCTATTATCCTTTGTAGGGCTGGATTTATGGAAAGATATTGTGTAAATTTGGTCTTATCATAGAATATCTTGGATTCTCCATCTATGATAATTGAGAGTTTTGCTGGGTATAGTAGCCTGGGCTGGCATTTGTGTTCTCTTAGGGTCCATATGACATCTGCCCAGGATCTTCTAGCTTTCATAGTCTCTAGTGAGAAGTCTAGTGTAATTCTGATAGGTCTGCATTTATATGTTACTTGACCTTTTTCCCTTACTGCTTTTAATATTATTTTCTTTGTTTAGTGTATTTGGTGTTTTGATTATTATGTGTCAGGAGGAATTTCCTTTCTGGTCCAGTCTATTTGGAGTTCTGTAGGCTTCTTGTATGTTCATGGGCATCTCTTTCTTTAGGTTAGGGAAGTTTTCTTCTATTATTTTGTTGAAGATATTTGCTGGCTCTTTAAGTTGGAAATCTTTGCTCTCTTCTATCCCTATTATCCTTAGGTTTCATCTTCTCATTGTGTCCTGGATTTCCTGGATGTTTTAGGTTAAGAGCTTTTTGCATTTTGCATTTTCTTTGACTGGTGTGTCAATGTTTTCTATAGTATCTTCTACACCTGAGATTCTCTCTTCTATCTCTTATATTCTGTTGGTGATGCTTGTATCTATGACTCCTGACCTCTTTCCTAGGTTTTCTAACTCCAGGGTTGTCTCCTTTTGTGATATCTTTATTGTTTCTATATCCATTTTTAGATCCTGGACAGTTTTGTTCATTTCCTTCACCTGTTTAATTGTGTTTTCCTGCAATTATATAAAGGATGTTTATGTTTCCTTAGTAAAGGTTTCTAGCTGTTTACCTGTGTTCTCTTGTATTTCTTTAAGAGAGTTATTTATGACCTTCTTAAAGTCCTCTATCATCATCATGACAAGTGATTTTAGATCCAAATCTTGCTTTTCTAGTGTGATGGTGTATCCAGGACTTGCTATGGTGAGAGAATGACTCAAGCTAACCCTGAGATCCTGGTGTGTGACCAAGCTCTTGGGATCCTGGGATCCCTGGGCATGTTAGAGCACCTAGGAGCTTCTTCTGGGTGCCGTGGGACTGGCCGACCCTGTTTCAAAAACAGAACAACACCCTCCACCGAGAGGGAGAGGAGAGGGAGGAGAGAGGGATGGAGGGAGAGAGATGGATGGGGGGAGAGAGAGAGAGATGGATGGGGAGAGAGAGAGATGGATGGGGAAGAGAGAGAGATGGATGGGGAGAGAGAGAGAGAGAGAGAGAGAGAGAGAGAGAGAGAGAGAGGAAGATGAGCAGAAGTACCAATATACCCCTCTGCTCTCCAGTCCCCATCCTGAAAGCCCAGGACCCCCCCCTTCCCCCGCTGGTAGGCAGGGAGCCAGGCTGTGCAGGCTCATCACACAGCCTTCCCTGAGGTCTTTGTGCCTTTCTGAGGCCAGCTTTCTTCCTGCCCCTCAGTGCAGTTTCTAGCTATTTCTCTTTTTCTCTTTACCACCTCTACCAGTTGCTGATATTTCAAGAGTCCACTGAAGACAATGCATGCTCAGAGGATAGCATTCACCTTCCTCAGAGGACAGCATTCACCTTCCTCAGAGGACAGCATTCACCTTCCTCAGAGGACAGCATTCACCTTCCTCAGAGGGTGGCATTCACCTTCCTCAGAGGGCAGCATTCACCTTCCTCAGAGGACAGCATTCACCGTCCTTGACCCCCCCCCCCAGGTAACTCCTTCCTGTTCCATGAGCAGAAAAGTAAACTCTTGTCCACAGGTTACACCTGGCATGGTAGGAATCCATGGTGTCTGTGTCTCCCCTGTGAGCTTTTCCTACTCTCTGCTACTCCTCACTTGAGGTCTACACAGACTCACAGGGACACCAAGTGACACCACAGTCCTGCTGTCTGCTTTGAGGCTCTTAGCATATTTTAGATAAGACGTTTCCTGCTTTCTTTATATTGGCCTTCATTGGTTGTGAAGTTAACACTATGACCTTTCCTCTGGTCTTTCCTAAAGACATGCCATGCGTGAGGGGAAACTGGATGAGAACACCCATATCTCTCTGGGTCCCAGATCCTTCCCCTGTAGATAGCAGTATTACAGCAGAGTTGCCTGATTAGTTCTGACTACAGTAGAGAGGGTGGAGCAGGAATGCATGTTCCCTAGTCTTCTGAACCATGGGTGCAGGACATCGCTAGGCATGCAGACAGAGCCTCAGAGAGACTCTACATCCATAATAAAATGTTTTTTGTTGAAAATATATTACATATCAGGCACCTTTTATTCCTCTCAGCTTGTCCTTATAGCATGCAAAGTCTCTAATTTATAGAAGGGAAACTGAGTCACAGAAGGTTTCTGTAAAATGGCCAGAAGGCAGAACCTTGGACAGCAACCTCCAGCTGTTCCTGCCCTGCTCTGGGAATAGAAGGGTTCCCTCCTGTTCTTGGGGCCTAGAAAACATCTCAGAGGCATCCATGATGCTGCTCATAGCCTGAGCCCCCCCCCCCCCAAAAGGGTCAGAAAATAAATAAAGGACATAATTTTAAGTCTGAATGTCTGTACTTAGAACACATTTGTGGCAATGGGGACAACATCAGGTTCCCAGGGGCTTTTGATAATCCTTAGGGACACTGTAGTACACATTTCCAATGGATATGTTTTCACATTGTTCCCAGAATCATAGAGAATATTTGCTATTTGACTTTTCTGGGAAAAACTTGAACAAGTGTTTATTTACCCCCAGATAAGACACTAATGACAGGTCAAAGAAAGTATTGCATCTAAGACTAGTTTGGTAAAACAGTGAGTTTATTAGAATTATTCACAGGAGCAGGGTGAGGGGCTGCTCACAGGAGCAGGGGTGAAGGGGTTACTCACAGAAACAGGGCTGCTCAGAGGAATGGGGTGATTCTGGTGGCTGCATCACCCCAAAGTCGACTTTCCTGGTTTCTATTGTCAGCTTCACACAAACAAGTGTCACCTGTAAAGAGAGATTCTCGATTGAAAGATTGCCCAGATCAGACCTGCCTGTGGCCATGTCTTGATTACTGATTGATATGGGAAGCCCACTGTGGATGGTGCTACCCTTGGGTAAGGAGGTCTTGAGCTGTATAAGAAAGCAGGCTGACCAAGCCATGAGGAGCAAGCCAGTAAGCTGCACCCCTACTCTCTGTGGTTCCTGCCTTCAGAGTCTTGCTTTGAATCCCTGTCCTGAGTTCCCTTAGTGCTTCACGGTTACCTGGCGGTGTGAACCAAATAAACCCTTTCTCCCTTAACTTGCTCTTGGGCCCGGTATTAATCAGGGCAACAGAATGCAAACTAAGACGAAGGCTATGAGGGGTCACACCTGGGAATAGGGAAGCCACGTGACTGAGTCGGCAGCCATTGTCCTTTAGAAGAGTTCAGGAGTGAGCAAGAATAGATGGGCTCCAGTGCCACCAGGCAAGGAGCGCTGAAAGAGTTTTGAAAGCCGAGGAAGACTTAAAGCCTGCATAGCTGGATTGTCAGTTCAACCAGCCTTTCCCAGAAGAATGGCAAGACCTGTCTGGAAGGTGGTCCAAGATCTATATCATCGTGGCTGTCACAAACGGTCCTTCCTCTTTCTCTTCCTAGGTCAAAGCTTTTGGTTTCCTCTGGGATTGCTGAGAGAAAGCTGTCGTTCCCACTGCCACGTTGTACGAGTGCAACACAACCAAAATGAAAACAGAGTCTTTCCTCAACACTCTGAACGTGAGAAGGAGAGGGAGAAGTGGGCAGGTCTCCACGCCCACACCACATGTTTTCCCCTGTGTTCCTTCTCACTAAAGCAAGCACAACTATAGTAGAATTTCAGCCATGCCTGCCATGTTATATTTCTACACAGAGTTGTAGGTGTCCCTGACATGTGACAGACATGACTAGTGCCTGCCACTAAAATGTGGGACTTCCCTGACTGCCCAGATCCCTTCTGGACTCTGCCTAGGGAGTACTTTCTGGAAAGACCACATGCTATATACATGCTGGAGAGCCACGGGTTCAAGATGGATGAGTTATTGCCAGGTTAGTAGCCAGCCTCCTGCCCTACCCAATGGAGCAGCTCATCGGGCGCCTGAACAGCAGCGCTAAGTCCCAGTGGCCCCAGAAGTTAATTGGTCAAGAAAATCTCCTGGACCCAGAGAGATGGCTCAGCAGTTAAGAGTACATACTTCTAGCCGGGCATGGTGGTGCACGCCTTTAATCCCAGCACTTGGGAGGCAGAGGCAGGCGGATTTCTGAGTTTGAGGCCAGCCTGGTTGGTCTACAGAGTGAGTTCCAGGACAGCCAGGGCTATGCAGAGAAACCCTGTCTCGAAAGTACATACTTCTCTTGCAGAGGGCTAGAGTTCAGTTCGCAGTGACCACATCAGGTGATTTGTAATTGCCACTAATTGTAACTCCAGCTCCAGAAGATTGGACACCCTTTTCTGGCCTCCAAGGGTACTATACTCACATGTATACATATACACACAGAGATTCACATAATTTTAAAAAATACATAAAATCTATTTTTAAAATTTTGTCTTATGTGTGTGGATGTTTTGCCTATTTGTACGTCTGTGTGCCCTGGACCTGCCTGGTGTTCATGGAGCCAAAAGATCCATCAGATCTCCTGGAACTGGAGTTACAGATAGTTGAAAGCAGCCATGTGGGTTCTGGGAACCAAATCCTGGTTCTCTAGAAGAGTAGCAAGTACTCCTAACTGCAGAGCCATATCTTCAGCCCCTGACTGTTTTTCAAAGTTTCCTGCGTTGACTTCTCCCGCCCATGAGTTACTTCCCCAATCCTATGGGACTTCTGTTGTCTCCTCCCAAATCAACTTCTTGTCTCAGAGGCAATCTGCTGGGGACACATTGTTACTCCACTCTGTGTAAAAGGAGATCATTAAATAGCGTGAGAAGCTGTACAAATCACGTAGCTGGCATGTAACACTCACTTACCCTGTCCCTTTTGTAGGGTGTTTGGGAGTACTTACATCTGTGATGATAGCATTCATTCCTAGAATATAGACTCACCTGGAAGATGGGGCCCTGGGCATGTCTGTGGGGATTATCTTGATTCCAGTAACTGATGTGGGAAGATCATCCACTGTGGGCAGCACCATTCCCTAGATGAAATCCTGAACTGCTTAAGTGGTAAAGTTCATGGAGCAGCCGCGCACTCTACTTCCTGACTAAGGATATGATATGACCTGATATTTCAAGCTTCTGCTACTTTGATGTACCCCTTGACCTATGAGGCAGAGAAAAAAAAACTCTTGTCCACAAGTTGCTTTTACAAGAGTATTTAATCACAGAAACAAATAGCATCCTATGGACAGAATGACTAACCACAGCAGGATCTGCAGATTTGAAGATTCTCAAACTGTCTGTAGAGTATCACATCTTCCATGATTGCCCACATCATTTCCCTCCATACCACTGATACAAAAACCGTCATAGAGAGAGCGCCTCCTCATGACAAGAGGAGAGTCCCTCACCCAGAAGCTTCAGTGTGTGAATTCCAGTCTTGTCCTCATCAAGATCTCCATGAAAGGTCCTCTCGTGTCCTGCTGTGCACAGGTGCTGGGACAGGCAGGGCTTTGTGCACAGGAGGCCAACATTAAGACACAGCCCAGCTTTCACCCCACTGTAGACAATGTTGCTATTTTACTTACATATCATATTTTGAAGATGGGGCTCACTGATCTGGGTTTTAGATTGACACAGTTGGGGAAGACACTGTCTGGCTCGATCTGCTTTGTTTTCAGTAGCCAAACTGAGAAAGTACACTTCAGCCCATTGTTGTGGAAACAGCTGCCAGTGGGGGTGGGGAAATCTAAGCTTAGTCTTCATGCCAGGCTGGGTATGGGAGGCAGGATCATGGAGGGAAATGACACAGCAGTGCTAAGGCTGTATGACCAAAGGGTTGTCCCCAGACACATTTAGTTCCATTCCATGAAGCATAGACCTACAAGATCCGGCAGTCAGAGACAAAGTTACTTGCTGACAAAATGGTGTTGCCATATTTGGGAGCCACTTCTGTGTGGCCCCAAGACTCCCTGAGAATGAAAGTCCTTAATCCATCCCCACTTAACTGTTGCCACAAGTCCTAATCCACTAAGCCACCTTCCCAGCTCCTGGAATCTGCATCTTTACATTTCAAAATGGAGAACCATTTCTCCAGCATCCTGTCAGGGCTTGGTAACTGCAGCCCACCATCACCGTCCTATGGTAGATTGCTTTAGTCAGGGTTCTCTAGAAGAAAGACTGGTAAAATTAATATATACCACAAAGGGGATTTATTAAACTGCCCTCCATGATGAGAGCTGAGTGGTCCAGCAACGGCTGCCTATACCTGAAAGGGCTGCAAACCCAGTAGCCGTTCAGTGGGCTAGACTGGCCACTTCAGCAGCACCAACCTGGTG
>LR753372.1:0-54483 GCA_902729485.2 Mus minutoides
GCATGTACATACACATACATATATTTTTCTGTGAGTGTTGAAGTCAGGGGACAACCTCAAGTACAATCTACCTATGTTTTGAGACAGAATTTCTCCCTGGCCTGGCACTCACCAAGTAGGCTGGTTTGGCTGGTCAGAGGGCCTTAGAAAGCCACCTGTCTCTGTCTCTCCAGAATCTAAGAATCTAAATTCTTAGAATTTAGGATGTTCTCTTAGAGACAGTAAATAAATTTTCCCTTTTTCTTTTAAAATTCAGTCTGGGGATCTTATTTATTTATTTATTTATTTATTTATTTATTTATTTATTGTTTCAGGATTGAGTCTTAAGACCTAGACATGTTTTGATCACTGAGCCCCTCCCCCACATCCAACCTCTTCTTTAGAAAGAATATATATCCTTTCCTCACATCTAAAGCAATTGGCAATATAACTTATCAGTCCTTCCACTTGCTATTTGTTTTTCTTTTTACCTCACAAATTATCTTTCCTCATTTAAATCTTATTCTTTTTTACATTTTATTACATTATCTCTTGATCAGTTGTCCATCTATCTATGGCTTTTGGATGTTGCTTTTAGCAATTTCTCTAAGGACTATGACATAGTTATTTTGTTGTTGTTGTTTTGTTTTGTTTTGTTTTGTTTTGTTTTTCGAGACAGGGTTTCTCTGTGTAGCCCTGGCTGTCCTGGAACTCACTTTGTAAACCAGGCTGGCCTCGAACTCAGAAATCTGCCTGCCTCTGCCTCCCAAGTGCTGGGATTAAAGGCGTGCGCCACCATGCCCCGCTCATGACATAGTTCTTTATCACAGTTTATTTTAAATTAATATTGAAATATTTTGAGAAAATGTAGAGATTTTTGAAATAGCACATTTCCTTTAATTCTCATGCTCTTAGTCACACTTATGTATGCTATAAACCTATTATCCTAATTAGTTTTAATTGTAAACATGACAAAGTCTAAAGTCACCGAAGACAGAAATTTCCATTGAGGCATTGCCTAGATCAGATTGGCCTGCAAGATTATATTGATTGTTAATTGATGCAGCAGCATCTAACCCACTGTGAGCAGCACCATCCCCTAGGCAAATAATTCTAAGCCTTATTAGAAAGCAGTTCTAAGCATGAGCCTGTGAGCAAGCCAGAAAGCAGCTTTCCTCCGTTGCCTCTGCCTCAAGTTTCTGCTTGAGTTCCTGCTCAACTTCTCACAGTGATGAGCTGCAAGATGAAATAAACTCATTACTATTCTAAGTTGTTATTGATCATGGTGTTTGTCATAGCAACAGAATAAAACTAGATCAGAAATAGATATAATACTATAATTTGTGCCTAAAATGGTTCCATATCTTTAAAAAATTAGAAAAGATTTGTTATGACTAAGTTGTGATACATTGAAATTTAAATCTTGATACTTGAGAAGAATATATATTTCAAGTCTTTAAATGAGGCATAAATTAAGATGAAGTTATTTTGGTGGTTCCTAATCTAGAATGAACTTTTCCAAGTAGAAGAGACCCACATACACAGAAAGCAGACCATGTAGACGCACAAGGGAGAGAATAGTCATTTTCTATCACCACAAACCAATCCTATTACGTCATCATCATGAACTTTGGGCTCAGAACTGTGAGAACTGTCTGTTCCTGTCATTAAAGCCTCCTAGCCTATGGTAGTTTGTTTTGGCAACCCTCTCTGGCTGACATAGCTCCCATGTTTACCCCACCTATCTGCTATCTCTGGGTTTGATCTTTTTCCTGGTGGTACTGGGTGTGTCACACAGGTGACATGTGCTAAGCCACAGTCCCCACTTGTACTCATCCCTTTGATGGATCCTAGTGGCACCCACTGTCATTTCTGCTCAGCATGAAGAATTGCTTTAGCTTTTCTTCTGGTACAGATGCACTTATATTAAATTTATTTCTTGTTTATCTAGTAGCAGTGTCTTTATTTTCTCTTCACTGTGGGTGTATGTTGTTGGTGGCTTTTGAACTGTTAAAGAGAAGCACATTAAATGTATCTTTCCATCGTTTTCTGGATTTGATTCAGAAGGAGCGAATCATTTATTTGTCATTATTTCCCCAGTGGGATGCATCTCTTACTTTATTTCTGTGTGCGTGTGCATGGTGTATGAATATGTGCCCATGTATTAATGTCCGAGTCTGCATGTATGCACATGTGTGTACATGTGTGTGTACATATGCATCTGTATGCATGTGTGAGCATATGTGTACATGTATGTGTGTGCAAGGTGTGTGTATGTATGAATGTGTGTGCATGTCTGTGTATATGATACATATGTATGGTATATATATGTACATTGTATGTGTGCATGGTGTATATTTGATGTGTGTGCATTTGTATGCCTGCATGTTTCGGGTTGATATGTGTGTATACGGTGTATGTCTATGTTATGTGTTATAGTATATATACATGTGCATTATGTATGTGTGCATGGTGTGTGTGTGTATGATATGTGTATATAGTATATATATATATGTGCATTGTGTGTGTGCATGGTGAATATATGTGTGAGCATGACAATGTATGTACATGGTATCTGTGTATGGTATGTATATATATATGTATATATATATATACACATATGTATATATATATGTATATATACACATTATGTGCATTGCATGGTGTTGATAGTGTTTGTGTGAGAAAGTGAGTGTACTTATATGTGCATATGACACAGTGTGCATGTGGAGAACAGGATAACTCTGAGTATTGTCCTTGTGTTCTATCTTGTTTGAGACAAAGCCTTTCTTGTTCACCACTGTGTAAACCAGGGTAGCACAAGCTTCCAGGGATTCTTTTGTTTACACTAGGATGAGAGATGCATATTCCTGTGACTGATGATGATTGAACTCCTCACCCTGTATAGCAGGTGCTTTACACACTGCCATCTTGCTCACCTTGGTTATTCAACTTGGCTTCTGAACTTAAGTCTTCGCCTTTAGCAATCTATGGTAATTTTAGAATGGTTTTTATATTTATTCCGCCTTGGATTTGTTGAACTCTTTGCCTATTTTCTATAAAATTATTTTTCTAACATTTTTCTCTCTTCTGTTCCTTTGGGACATTTTCACTTATTATTTATTTATAATTGGATATTTTATGAATTTACATTTCAAATGTTATCCCTTTTCCCAGTTCCCACTTTGGGACTCGCCCCTCTTCTATCCCCCTGCTTCTATGAGCGTGCTCCCCCTCCTACCCACCTACTCCCACCTCACCACCCTGGCATTCCCCTACACTGGGTAATCAAGCCTTCACAGGACCAAGGGTGTCTCCTTCTATCGATGCCAGACAATGCCATCCTCTGCTACATATGCAGTTGGAGCCATGGGTACCCCTTGTGTACTCTTTGGTTGATGGATTAGTCCCTGGGAGCTCTGGTAGGGTCTGGTTGGTTGATATTGTTGTTCTTCACATGGGGTCACAAACTCCTTCAGCTCCATCAGTCCTTTCTCTAACTCCTCCATTGGGGACCCTGTGCTCAGTCCAATGGTTGGCTGTGAGCGTCTGCCTCTGCATTTGTCAGGCTCTGGCAGAGCCTCTCAGGAATCAGCTATCCTGTCAGCAAGCACTTCTGGCATACAGAATAATGTCTGGGTTTAGTGTCTGTATATGGGATGGATTCCCAGGTGGAGCAGTCTCTGGATGGCTTTTCCTTCAGTCTCTGTTCCATACTTTGTCCCCCTGTATTTCCTTTAGATAGGAATCATTCTTAGTTAAAAATTTGGAGATGAGTGGGTGGCCCCATCCCCCAACCTAACCTCTGGATATGGTCTCTTCAGGTTCTCCCTCCCCTTTGTTAGGCATTTCAGCTAATCTCATCACTGTTGGGTCTTGGGAGCCTCTTGCTTTCCTGGCATCTGGGATGTGATGGTGGCTACCTCTAGTTCCCCATCCCCCATTGCTACACACCTCTGTTCAAATTCCTGACCTTCTGTATCATCCCTGTCCTCTCGTCCCATACCTGATCCTGCCCCTCCTTTCCCCCCACCCCCCACCCCCTGTTCCTTCCAAGTCCCTCCCACCCTTTACTTCCTGTGAGTATTTTGTTCCTCCTTCTAGGAAGGACTGAAGCATCCACATTTTGGTCTTTCTTTTTCTTGAGCTTCATATGGTCTGTGAATTGTAACTTGGATATTCCAAGCCTTTGGGCTAATATCCACTTATCAGTGAGTGTATATCAGTGAGTGTGTTCTTTTGTGACTGGACTACCTCACTCAGTGTCTTAGTCAGGGTTTCTATTCCTGCACAAACATCATGACCAAGAAGCAAGTTGGGGAGGAAAGGGTTTATTCAGCTTACACTTCCATACAGCTGTTCATCACCAAAGGAAGTCAGGACTGGAACTCAAGCAGGTCAGGAAGCAGAGCTGATGCAGAAGCCATGGAGGGATGTTCTTTACTGGCTTGCTTCCCCTGGCTTGCTCAGCCTGCTTGCTCTCTTATAGAACCCAAGACTACCAGCCCAGAGATGGTCCCACCCACAATGGGCCTTTCCCCCTTGATCACTAATTGAGAAAATACCCCACAGCTAGATCTCATGGAGGTACTTCCCCAACTGAAGCTCCTTTCTCTGTGATAACCCCAGCTGTGTCAAGTTGACACAAAACTAGCCAGTACACTCAGGATGATATTTTCTAGTTCCATCCATTTGCCGAAGAATTTCATGAAGTCAGTGACATTCTTAAGTTTATGTGTTTGATTTTCTCTGTGGATGCTAAGGGTCTATTCATTTGTTTTTCAATTTCTTTTTATTTTC
The DNA here is from genome assembly GCA_902729485.2 of Mus minutoides. Classification (NCBI taxonomy): domain Eukaryota; kingdom Metazoa; phylum Chordata; class Mammalia; order Rodentia; family Muridae; genus Mus; species Mus minutoides. The sequence goes on from LR753372.1 coordinate 4,780, forward strand.
TTCAAATCAGGTAATTTCTATTGGCTTTAAGTGGTTATGCATTCTTTAAAAAATTTATGTCCACTGCCTTAAGACACATATTTTTGTTTGATTTTAAAATATATTTTACATATATATGTATATATATCCTTATGTATATTTGTATAATCTGTCATCTATCCATCATCTATCTTCTATCATCTATATATCAGTCATCTATCATTTTACTATCACCTGCTGTTTATCCATCCATCCATCCATCCATCCATCCATCCATCCATCCATCCATCCATCTTCTATCATCTATTTATCCATCTATCAGTCTATGTATCTATCATCTGTATATCAGCTCTCTATCATCTACCTATCCATCTATCATCTATCTATCCATACATCTATCTTCTGTCATCTATATGTCAATAATCTATCATCTGTCTATTATCTATCTATCTATCTATCTATCCATCATCTATCATCATCATCATCTATATCTATCTGTCTATTATCTATCTATCATCTATCTATCCATCAATCATCTGTCCATCTATAAGCTGTCACCTGCCTATCATCTATCTATCATCTTTCATTTGTCTTCTACCATCTATTTAATCTATTTACATCTTTGAAGTCTGTGGCTGCCAATCATCTGCTTACCCTTATTTTACTTTCCATTGATTCTTTTTTGTTCTTTAGATTTATTGTTATCTTAAATTGTATGTATGTGTGTGGGTCTCTGTGTGCACATCTGTATGTACACACAAGTGCTGGTTCCTGCAGAATCTGGAGGTGCTGGACCTTCCTGGAGTGAATTATCAGCTAAGGTATGTGCTAGGACCCAAACTCTAGTTCTCTGTAAGAGGAGAACACACTTTTAACCACTGAGTCATCTTTCCAGCACTGCCCATTTATTATTTTATTGCCTGCTTTTGAAGGCAAAAAGCTGGACATCTTGGTTGAAATGTGGCAACTCTTAATCTTTTTTTAAAAAGATGTATTTATTTTTATTTATATGAGTACACTGTAGCTGACTTCAGACACACACAGAAGAGTGCATTGGATCCCATTACAGATGGTTGTGAGCCACCATGTGGTTGCTGGGAGTTGAACTCAGGACCTCTGGAAGAGCAGGCAGTGCTTTTAAGTTGGAGCACTGATGGAGTTGGCCATCTCTCCAGCCCTAATGTTAATCTTGTTATTTTCTGAAAACTGTTGGATTGTGATTCTAGTAGCACTTAATTTGCCTGGGCACAAACAGCAAAGCTATCTTCCCCATGGAGATGGACAGTGATGATCATGCCACTCTTGTTTCCCAACACAGTCCTTTTCAACATGACTCCATGTAAGTCTTCTGCTATTTGTGTGATTCTGTCATCAAACAAGCACTGGACAGAGGACAAACATAAGAACTTCTGTTCTTATACTCTATTGTTTAAGACTATCTGGGGCACACTTAGATATATAACTGTTCAGCTTTCCACTGTGTGAACTCTGTTCCCAGTTTAAAACAAACAAAGGCAGCAGCAACAAACCTGCAGGCCAAACCCTAAGTGGATCCATTTTTCTAGAATTACCTTTTCTATACCTGTCTCTTCTTCCTTCTCCCCCATTTTCCCCTTTCCCCATTTCCCTTCCATAGCCAAAGTGAAAGATTTTAAAGTTCTTTAGTTACCTCAGAATTAGCACAAGCTTTCAAATATATATTAGAGTCTGACATTGTAAGTTTTTTCAGAGTGTCTAATTTAATACAATAATTTCAAGGTCAAATTTATCAGAAAGTTTACTATTTGTTATGTTCTACTTTGTTCCTACTAAGGATTGTTAGTTGTAAAATCATTATGGATTGGAATATAGGATAAGGTCTTTCTTTATAGGTTACATCTTTCACTTCTTTTTGTTTTGTTTTGTTTTTGTTTTTGTTTTGTTTTTTGTTTTTTCGAGACAGGGTTTCTCTGTGTAGCTATGGCTGTCCTGGAACTCATTCTGTAGACCAGGCTGGCCTCGAACTCAGAAATCCACCTGCCTCTGCCTTCCAAGTGCTGGGATTAAAGGTGTGCGCCACCACGCCCGGCACATCTTTCACTTCTAAGAGCTAGATTTATTTTTTTTTTACCTAATGAAAAGATTTGAGACACAGTCTCACTAAGTAGTCTTAGGTGGCCTGGAACTCTCAATACAGATTAGCTTGGCTTCAAGTTCACAAATATCCACCTGCTTCTGCACACTGAGTGCAGGGATTAAAGGTGTGCACCATCACACTTGGCAGCTATCTTCATTTTAATTACCACAAGAATAGTGTTTGTCATGGTTCGTATATTCTTGGACCAGGGAGTGGCACCATTTGGAGGTGTGACCTTGTTGGAATAGGTGTGACCTGGTTGGAGTAGGTATGTCACTGTGGGTGTGGGCCTAAGATCCTCACCCTGGTTGCCTGGGAGTCAGTCTTCCACTAGCAGCCTTTGGACGAAGATGTAGAATTCTCAGCTCTGCTTGTGCCATGCCTGCCTGGATACTGCCATGCTCCCACCTTGATGATAATGGACTGAACTTCTGAACCTGTAAGCCAGCCCCAATTAAATGTTGTTTTTTATAAGACTTGCCTTGATCATGGTGTCTATTCACAACAGTAAAACCCTAACTAAGACAGTGTTGAATATCTACTTCCAACAGATGCTCCACCATGCCACAGTGATATGTGTTCCACTATGCTCTCTACTGCCTTGTTTGTGATGGCCGGAAGCTGGAAACAACCCAGATGTCTTACAAAGGATATCACTTATTTAAACAGAAAGGAAAGGATGGCCTTGTCTGCAGCTGAGAGCCAAGAGAATTATACTTTCCATTCCTCAGGGTGTCAGCTGGATCTGATCTGTTATCATCTATAGCTCTGATAATCATCATTGGAAATCACAGTAGCCAGCTTGTCAAGACAATAAGCTCAGCACATCTTAGTGGCCAGGCAGGCATAATGAGGTCATGGTGTTTGTGTTTATTTCAGAGCAAAGGGCATTGCTTCTTATAGTATTTTTTACACAGATCTGAAATAGACCACAGAGTTGAAGTTCAGAGAACTAGGGGCTGAGTCAGAAAGCAGCAATGACTATAACACAAATTGTGTGGAGAATTGGGAGGCATAAATGCATAGCCCATAACTCTAAAAGGGGCTACTTATATGAGAATACAATTTGAAACTCCCAAACAAATTCTATTCTCTGGCTCTGCAAATGTTCTGCATATGTCTGGACATTTTTAAAATCATAAGATATATTGTTTAAAATAGTGTTATTTATATTGTTTATTACAAATATTTTTCCATGGCATTCATCATTGTTAGAATTACATCCCAAGGTTAACAAGTTACCTTGCTAGTTGGATAACAAATCCCAAATGAACAGGTACTAATAGCTCATGTATCAAAGGTGTCTGGAATTCTAACTCATGACTGAATTTGGAAAACATAAGAAATAACAGTTATTTTTATATAACCCAGGCTGGCCTTAATTTTTCAGTCCTGTCTTTGCTCATGGCCCTTGGGTTTCCAGGTTTGTATGTACCACATGCCTCATTTTATAGCCTCAATTTATAAAGTTATTAATGCTTGCTCTAAATATTGGTATTAAGAACAGAAAGAAGGCTGAAGAAATAGCCTACCCATTGAGAGTCCTTGCTGTTCTTACAGAGGGGTGGAGTTTGGTTTATAGAACCCATATGAGGTAGCCCATGACCACCTGTAACTCCAGCTGCAGGAATCTGATTCTGTTGTCTGACACTGGCAGGCACCAACATGAGCAAACACATACTAACACATGGTATATACATATAAGTAAAAATGAAAAACATGTGCTTAAGAAAACAAGCAAACCAAAATGAGAATTGGCATGATGGACCGGTAGGTAAAGACACTGCTACTAAGCATGATGATCTGAGTTGGATCCATAGGATCCACATGGTGGGAAGAGAAAAGCGATTCCCATACACTGCCCTCTAACTTCCACATGTGCACACTAAAAATATAAGTATAAGAATTGGAGAGGGGAGGGGGGGGAGAGAGAATTTTCCTATGTAGGATGAATTGAAGATTATGTATCTGTATCTTTTTAAAAATAAGTATATGATCAGTAATTACAATATGAAGAGTACAGAGACAGCTACAGTGAACTCCAATGTATTGAGTTCTAGCACTTATGGTAAGTTTTATGTTAGACAGAGGTGAGTACCTGAGAAAGCGAGTTCTCTCATTTATTTTAAAACAAATTACTTGATTTTTTTTACACAATTCATAAAGTTAATTTTCCCCATTTTTTAAAGTTATATGTGTGTGTGAGAAAGAGGGGGAAAGAATATGTTCATGTGAGTGTAGTTTCTTGGAGAGGCCAGAAAAGGGTGCTAGATACCCTGGAGCTGGAGGTACAGGGCTTTGTGAGCCACTGAGGTGGTTGCTGAGAGCTGAACACTGGTCCTCTGCAAGAGAAATCTATGCTCTCTCTCTCTGATCCCAATTCATGAATGTTATGCGTATGTAAAAATCTAGTTAGCAAGTAATGGTTTCGTTCATTCTCCTAGTAATATTTACCAAATTTTTAGTAAACATATTTATACATACATACATACATATGACTTTGATTATGAGAGCTACCCCCAAAAAACTAATTAGCAGAATCTCTTGATAAAAATTAGAAGGTTTCTAAAACAAATATTCCAAATTGTTCCCTACTTGATGTGCCAGAGTTTTAATGAAAAATTTCAGTACAGAAACCAAACCACTGATAATCAGTCAAAACAAAACAAAACAAAACAAAACAACAACAAAAAGTAACACACAAAAGATGGTGGAGAAATAATAGCAAGTCAGTAATTCAGTTTGGGATTTGTAATTACTAGTAAACATGAATATCTCCTATATATTCGTTAATTGATCGTACTTCCTGTTTGATGAATTGTGATTTCTACATCTACTCATAATGCTCTTAATTTCATGTTATCTTCTGAGAACAGATTCTATGGAAATGAATTTTCAGGATGTTGCAGGTAGTTGAGGAAGCTTTGGGTCCCAGTAACTATGTTAACAGTCAGTGATATGTACAAAGGTCAGGCCAGCATGTGAGACCAAAGACATGAGGAATGAAAGCCATCTCCTTGGTATTATTGTGTCTTTATAAAAGTGTTAACTAGTCCGTAGATTTGGATACTTCATCTTCAAATGTCTATATGTTATAGGTTGTAAGAGCATGAAATTTGGGGGGCTGGTGAGATGGCTCAGCGGGTAAGAGCACCCGACTGCTCTTCCGAAGGTGATAAGTTCAAATCCCAGCAACCACATGGTGGCTCACAACCATCCGTAACGAGATCTGGTTCCCTCTTCTGGAGTGTCTGAGGACAGCTACAGTGTACTTACATATAATAAAATAAAATAAATCTTTAAAAAAAAAAAGAGCATGAAATTTGGAACATAAGATCTTTTTAGTCAGTTTTTTCTATATGTTAGTTAACACCAACACAAATTCCTTCTATTGAGCATACCTCTGCAAAATGCTCATATGCTTTATCACTTGGTCTCCAGTTGATGGCGCTATTTAAGAGGCTGTAGTACCTTTCAGACTTGAGGTTTAGTTGGCTGATGTAAGGTTGTCAGAAGGTGTGTGTGTGTGTGTGTGTGTGTGTGTGTGTGTGTTTGTGTGTGTGGCAGGGGGGGCTTTAGTTCCCATAATTCTGGTCCCAGCTGTCTGTTTCTTGATCCACTCAGATGTAACCCATTAAATCATACTTGCATTAGCCCATTTAGGAGATGTTCTTACTACCATGTCTTCTGTGTGCTGATGGATTTTTCCCTCTCAAATAGTGAACCAGAATAAATTCTTCCTCCATTAAGCCACTTCTTCAAGTATTTTATCATAGCAAGAAGAAAAATAACCAGCCCAGCACTTCCTTAGAAGGGGATTGTTTTTCCAATGCTTGAGTCAGTACTCAGTCACATGACTTGCTTTGGTCAATGCAACATTAGCAACCATGATACAAGTAAAGGTTTGTAATGCTTTTATCTAACTGAGCACTGCTTTCTGGCAGCAATTGAGACACTAAAACCATCATATGAAGGACAACCAAGATGACCCAATTAATCTCCAGCCACAGCCTGCTAAATACTAAGCATGGGCATGAGGACTTACCATATCAGCCAGCTGCCAGCTGTTTAGCTGACCATAAATTATTATCTGAGCTCAGGAGACTTCAAATGAGCTGAACTTAACAGAACTATCCAATTAGCATGGGTACTAAAGAGACTCTAGACAGCCTAAGCATAGCAAACATGGCTCTGGCAGGCCTTGCCCTTCCTTTATTACATTAGATTACATTCCTTAAGCTGGCCACCAAGGTCTATTCTCTTATTTGGCTGTTTCCTTCTCCTAAGGCTAACTACCAAAGTCCAACTATCAAAGTATTGAAGTCCAGCAATCAAAAGCCCTCCTTTCGATACCCTAATTAACAAACTCTATCAAAACAAACCAACTTATCCTAACGCAGGGTCCCCTTTCCCTCCATAAACCTTCATTTGCCAATGCCACTTCTGTGTCATCTTCTTTCTATCCACTTCTCTCTATCAAGAGTCAGTTCTTTGTCCCACTCCAAATGTCCCTGTCCCCTCCTCCTTCTCCCTCCTACGCTGCCTCCTGTCTTTGTCTCTTATTCCCTGTCCTTTGTCCCTGTTAACTTAAGGGACAATAAGTTAAAGCAAATAAATCTCCTTTGTGCTGAGAACTTGGTCTTGAGGTCTTGTGAATAGCAGACCCTTCAGGGACCTCATTTGGGCTTACCTGAGATTTTCATAGGTGTAACACTGAAGCTCTTTATTTAGGCTAGGAAGCCCTACAGTCCTAGACAAACTGAGACAGCCAGTCCTTCTCCACCCAGATAGCCCACAGAATAATCAAATGGTAGTTATTTTAGACTACTTGACTTTATAATATTTTGTCATGCAGCAAGAACTTATTGACATAAAATACTGTTCAGTTGACTTTTCAGCCATCCAAAAATGTCAAAGCTATAAATGCAGAATTGTCAGCAGAGACAATTCAAAGCCTTCTGTCAAAGATCATTTACAGTGTGAAATAGTCCTGTGTTTGATAATTTATATTATTAAAACCAAGTTTCTTAAGTTTAAATACTTTCTGAACATTAGCAGATCCTGTAAAAGTAACTTTTATTCTCCTGTATTAATCATCTCTGAGGCTTACTGCCTCCATCTGCTAACCTAGGCCTAGTCCTGGAAGCTTCCAGCTTCCATACAATATTATCTAGGCCTAGAATGTTTTCATCCTATGAGACTTACTGTTGAATAAGCTCACTCTTTCTAGCTCTTTCTGCATTCTGACTTGCTGGTCAACTCAGCTGTTCTAGCTCAAACACCTCTCCAAGCTGATTGATTCAATCTTTTTTCTTTCTCTTGGCTTCTCCTGAGTTGCTCTGCATTGCCCCATACTAACTTTGGCAATTTGTTCTAATCTTCTAACTCCCCATTCTCTGACTCATTCTGTACTTACCTGGGTCTACCTTGTTCTTTTATCAACTTTTCTGGGTACATCTGTCCCAGTAAAACTGCCTCCCTCTCCTTTTTTTCTCTGCCTTGCTCTCTTAAGTAGCTTCCCTTTCCTCTCTCTTCTCATGAGAGTTGGGCATATCCTATTCTGTCAAATCTTTCTCTGATTCATCACTTTGTCTGCTACTCAATTAGACATTAGTTTCAAACACGGGTGCTTCCTTCTACAAACTAATTTTACCTTCATTGTTTGGGATTAAAAGTATGTACTAAGGGTGTGTCTGTATTCCAGACAGAGGGATTAAAAGTGTGAGCTAAGGCTGAGCCACACTACAACTAGAAACAGGTAGTTTTTTTTTTTTAAGTAAATAACACAATCTCAGGGTTCATAGTATAATCAAATATCCTGCAATAAGATCCTAATAGTTCTTTGAGAATTTCTAGAATTCTCACATGCACATTATATATACGTATATATAATATATATCATATGTACATATACATATTATATGCATATATATATACTCACATGTACATACATTTATACATATATACAACTATGCATATATACATCATATATACATATAACTAAATAATAAAACGTGAACCACCATGTTGGTGCTGGGAACTGAACAAGGTCCTGTATATGAATAGCCAATGGTCTTAAGTACTGATCCATCTCTTTATGGTTCCAAAGCTCCTTTTTCTCTTTTCTTTTTTAGCTAGGCCACTGATAGAAAAAACTAAGACAGTAATAGGGACTTGACCACATTAAACCCAGACATAGCTTACTGTGAGTTACTACAGATGATCATCTCTCTTCTGTGTGTAAGTCTGAATCCTGATCTATATTATTAACATAAGCACCATGATTGCTGCTGAACATCTACTCCATGTCAGGCAGAGCACAAGGCATTGGTAGTGCCATGAGTAGATTCAGGTAGAAGTCAACAGTGGCTTAGTCAAAGCAAAGAGAGGCAGATATTTGTGTAGGAAGAGCACTAAGCAGGGGAAATTTACAAGCAGCCAGGGGACTCTCCCCTGGGGAAGGGCATGCAGTAACACTACCTGAGCATCAGTCAATAAAGGTGAGGGTAATCAGGTGGAGTGTGGGACGAGTTGTAAATTCTAAACCTCCAGGCCTAGGAGTCATCCTAACACTCCCTTTCCAGTGAGTGAGTCTTAGAGCTAGCAGCTAGAAGGGGATTATATAACTGATTTTTTATTGTAATAGTTTATATAAAAGGTAATATGGCTTTTGCCTGTTATACTCCCAGAATGTGTGAGTTTGAGCCAAAAACTACAACATAACATTTTTTGATAACCTGAAGTTGTCTACTAAAGAGACCACAAGGAGAAAAGGAGAAAGCTGCCCAGAGAACAGTGATTCAGTGACCAGAAAGTTCTATTTTCCCCGAGCCACATACAAAACATATGATTCAGGTAATTTTTGGAAGTTACAATGATGTTTTTTGCCATTAGTATACCCATGCAATGTTATTGGCTCAAGTATTTTGGATCTAAGAAAATAACAGAACAAACTTTTGAGGCTTAATTCATGGATCTGTTGGGGGTCCATTCTGAAATGTCACTCAGAGTTAAAAGTTTTGATCTAGCAGAACCTAGCAGAAGGAGGTAGACCATGGAGGGGGAACCCTTGAAAGGAACACTGAATCACAGCCCCTTCTTCTCTCTGTGTGTTTCCTGGCTCCTATGTGATGGAGAATTCTTCTCTCACCGCAGACCTCCACATCAACAGAGAAGGCTGATAATGAATAGAGTCCTCCAAAGACCTGAGCCAAGATAAACTCTCATTCATCATTTCCCCCAGGTTTTCTTTTCTTTGTCATGGAAAGCTGACTAGTAGACTATTCACAAGTAGCTAAAGTAACATTATATTGTGGGAGTGTTGCCAGAAGTTTTCTGGAGTAAGTACTCTCCAACACCAATGAGAATGAAGGGGGGGGGGATGTCACCAGTGGACCTCACCAAAGCCAGGGATGGTCCCTGAAAGGCTTCAATCCTGGGTCCAGTTTGTATGTTTATTTTATATTTTAAAACCACAAGGTGGGGCAGGCTAGCAAGTAAGATTTTTCAGAAGTCTCCATGGCAGTCAGCAAGTTGCTAAGGGCAACAACTCATTGTTTCAGGTTTTTTTTTGTTTTGTTTTGTTTTTTCATTTTATGTTAGGGAGCAAGTGAAGTCATGTTTGGCAAATAGCCTGTACAAGTAGTGTTTAAGTAAATCAATAAACCAGTAAATAACAACTGGCCTTTATTTTAACCTTATTTTACTTTAGTAGCACTGTTATGGGGATAACCAGCTGCTTTCTGATTATATTTTAAGTCCACTTTGCAGAGGGTCATGCCATGTAGTGTGGAGCTTCCTAAAAGCCTGTGGCTGAGGAGGTCACAGATTCTAGCAGTCAACCTACTGCTTCTGTTTTGCTAAATGAGCTTGTTGTCAAACTAACTCCTAAATGTGTATGTTTATACCCATAGAACAGTTCTGCTCTCAGTCTTTTTTTTTTTAAGCTTCCTTTTAAAGAAAATGGTAGTTGATACAGAGAGTCATAGCCAGCTGGTCAAAATGTTGAGAATAAATGACCAGTGAGTATCCCTAAACAAAACATGTATGTCACTGCCTCCAAGGTTCAGGAAACATCATGGAAGAAGTGGTGGGAAGAATGTAAGAGCTAGCTCATGTAGAAAAGAGCTGTGAACTGTCTACTGGGCATGACATGACTGTGACATCTACGAACTCAACAGCAGTCAAGTTTGCCCACACATGATAAGGCCTGCTAATTTTCCATCACGGGGGCTGAACTCTCACTGAGAAGCTATTAGCAGCTGATGTATGGTGAGGAAGAGAGAGTAAATTATCTTCAGTGATGCTGCACAGGTGGAGTGACCAAAGAGGTGTGGTCTCAAGGGCTAGCTTCACCAAGAGCACCAAGACAGCCTTACTCCTTGGAGATATCACATTCCCTGGGGCACAGACCCAGGCCATCACTTACCTATTATAGAATATCAAACTCCTTCCTGTCTTCTCAGTAATGCCAGGGATTGGCAGCCTCTCCTCCGACACTCTGTTTTCTTCTATTTCACAACTTTACTGGGAGGGTCTATGGTTACTTACCGTTGGTATACATTTGGAATACAGAGACAGACTCTTACCAAGGGAAGAGCGAAGCTAAAAAGAGATCTCTTTTTAACTCATCTGGCTTAAATGCAAAGCGGACTTATCAGGATTTACTTTAGGAGACTGAGAAGAGAATGTGTTTCCTTATTACTGGATCCCTTATGAGTAACACCAGTAGAGGGCTCACCATGGAAGTTTTATATGATATTGACAAAATTGTAAATGACAGAGCTAGATGTGATGGTTCCCCTATTGATCCCAGTCCTCATAGTACAGCCAATGAAGGAGGTTTAAGAATTCAAGGCTAGCCTGAGCTACATATTGAGACCCTCTTACAGACAGACAGACAGACAGACAGACAGACAGACAGACACGGTAAATATGTATGGTGGAAGCTATGCCTCTGAGAGAGAAGTATATGATAAGACTGAACATTTTCTTTGTGGCTATATCTTGAAGATTCAGAGATGCATTCTAAGTTGATTGGACTTCATTTGGTGAGAACAAAATTAGATTTTAATATGATCGCTTTGGCAACAAATGGGCTAAAAAATGAGACTAAAATATTGAGGCATAATATAAAGATCACAGGATTCATCTGTGCTTAGTAGAGCAAACTGGACATTAGAAAGCAGAGTTCAAATCTTAGTTTTCTTTTGTGTGATCTTGTATTAGTTACTTTTCTCATCACAGTAACCAAATATCTGACACACACAAAAAAAAAACCTAAGGGGGGAAGGACTTCTTTCTGCTTATGGTTCATGGGGTGTAGAAATCATAGAGGGGAGGCATTGCTGTGGGATCATGAAGCAGCCAGTTACAGTAAAAAAAACAGAGACTAGGAGCCATGGAGGTAACACTTAGGAGTACATACTGTTCTCACAGATAACCTGAGTTTAGTTCCCAGCACCCACATTTCATGTCTTATATCCACCTTATCCTCCTGCAACCTCAGGCCCATTGGGATCTGATGCACACACACAAACACACACACATGCATTCATGTATGCACACACATACAGACACAGAGACACAGACACCGACAGACACACACATACACAGAGACATACACACAGACACAGAGACATACACACAGACACACACACACACACACACACACACACACACACACACAACCAAAACTAAGTAGTACACTCATCCCCAGTGATCCACTTCCTCCTCATGTCTGGGCCCATAACCAGCTGGGGACTAAATGTTCAAACACATGGGAGGCATTTCATGTTCAAACCATAACAGTCCTACATTCTTGTTTCTTGTTTATTCATCTCCTTGAGTCTGAGCTGACTTTTAAATTCAACCTTGTACATTTACAACAAGCTCATCCATAGTCCTCAGTGCTCCACAAGCCAAGTGTGCACATATTTGTGTGCAGGAGAACAATTCACAAGGACTTTGGAACTTTGATGTCTCTGCTTATGACACCCCCTGGAGTTATGCAGTTCACAGCCTGAATAGTAACATGTGTTTACTCCCATTGACTCTAAAGGCATCACAAAAAGAGGGGAAAAATCAAATGAAGGGTTAGAGCTACAGGAGGCATTTCTCAACAGCAGTATAGCACATCTTTCCAGAGGTGCCCTGGCTATAAATTCTAAATTCTTAGCCTGACTAAATCATTTTTCTAACAGCAATTTTTCATCAGTGTCTCCTTCCACTGGACACTAGCAGATGATGTGGCCTTGGGGAGCCTTCATGGTTGTCACTGGAAGCTGCCATCTGGCACAGACTCTCCAGAGTTCTGACCTACAGCACATAGTCTCATCCTACGAGGACTGACAAGGGAAGCACAATCTTGATTCTGTGATTCTCTGAAAGCCAATTTAGCTAATTTACTTGTTTCCGTTAATTATTTAGTTTCATCTGACTGCTTTTCATTGTAGTGTCTCTGTAGTCTCCCTGTAAAATTCTTTCTTTGTTGAGAGGTCTCAGCCTGTCCTCTTCCAGCTTCCGGTTGCAGTTGACAGAGGAAGGGAAATGGTGGTGAAGGGAGAGATGGCAGATGTGTAGAGGTTGCTCAGTAGAGGAGTCCTTATGAGGTTTCTTTTCACAAATACATTATCATGTGTAGGTGTCTTCAAGCCTGAGTTTGGCAGATATAATGTTAATGGTGTTTGGGAAATTAATGTAGAACTGAACAGAATTCTTCATAAAGGCATTTTTCTTTTTCTAAGAGCATAAGTATTTACATATTAGTTTTGTTGGAGCCCATATGAAGTCTAGGAATCAGAGAAGGAGCCTCTGGGTTCTGCAGTAAAGTGATAATAAATTCATTTGTATGTATAGTCTTAGTCTTTTTAGTCATTAGCCAACACAGAGCCTTCTTTGTGCTTTGTCAAGGAAGAACATGCATCTTTCAGGCATCTTCAGACTGCCTTCCCCTCATTCCTGACTCCATATCTTTCTCTGTGTGGCTAGAACACACAGTGAACCAGTTCCTAATGATGCCAGTCAACTGATTTTCTTCCTCTCAGTGCTATTTGTAACCTACCAGAGAAGGGTGTGATTTAACTTGCCAGCTAAACGCCTAACTGGAGCTGTGTCAAACAGACAATGACTGTGTGCTATGAACTTTAACATCCTAGTGATCTATGACTGCTCAGCAGGAGACTGAACTATTACCAGAAAGAAAAAAAAATTTATCTTCTCTCTTCAAAGTATCACAGTCTTAAAGGGATTATCTCACCCAATTTGTTAATGATAAGAGCTCATAACAGTAAGATCTTGCAAATGGATGACAGAATGAAGGAGTCTAATGTATTTTGCCAAAGGGAAATTTACCATCTGCCTGTCTTCATGAATCACATATGCTGAGAATAATATTTTAGAAGATACTGACAACAAAATGCAGTAATTTGTAAATGGAAATTACTGATGCTGCCCTTTTTAAAGCAATCTGGGGGATAAATCAGCACAGAAGTCTATAGGATCACACATGAAAGGCTTGAGATGAGAGAATAATAAACTATACTGTGGGCTTTTCTGTAATTGTAACTAAGATACCAAATCTTTACAATGTAATTACTTGGATTCAAATGTCACTGTTCTCTCAGACACATTTTCAATGTGCCCCTGAGATACACACACAAAATATAAGATTAAGCCAATGACAATAGAGTCTTCTCTGCAAGTATTGTCAGGCATGCAATTAACAAGCACAGGACTGTGCCCCTTGTCACCTGATTCTCAGAAGGCACCTCTCCCAACATAGATCAGAAGATGCCATCAGCGGAGATTTCATCAGCCTGTGCTGAGATCAAGAACTCTTAGAAACAACAAAATGTAATTTGAAATTGTAGAAACTCAGGCATAAATTTGGAACTAACCATCTTTTTCTAATAATAGCCTTAGAGTGCTCTTGCTTTATCATAGGCATATCATAAATTTAGGTAGAAAACTAGTAACGCTAATCAAAATGAAGAAATAGGTGTCTTTGTTGATGAAAGGGTGTTAATCTTATAAGATGAAGATTATTTAGAGAGCAATTATGTTATAAATTAGATCATTTCAGCTTGACTGCCTTAAAAGTTCTTTCAGTTAGCTTTTCTTTGCTGTATCAAATACCCACTCAGTCCCTTTGTTTTGGGCCTGTCTGGAGGCAGTAAGACAGGGCAGACACATGGTGGAACAAGACATTCACCACTTGTCAGAAACTGGCTGAGCCTCAGATGCACGGCCTAAGGATAGGAAGACTGTCTATGCTCTTTTCATGGACTTTCTGCTCCCTGCAATAGTACAGAACTGCAACCAGTCCTTTCACAGGAGGGTCTTTCTGGATGGTTTAGATACAAAGTAGCAATCATAAAGACAGCTTTTAAATGCAGCTATCTACCTGTATACAGTCATTCACAGTGTGACTGCTGGTCTGGAGGGCCATTGCAACCTCAATTTCTACTACAAAAAGTATATCTCCCGCTAAAAACTAAGTAAGAGGGAACCAATGGTTAAGAAAATATGTCCTGGCCACAGTTATTCATGGCTTCTTAATAGTAGCAGTATATTTCAGAGGTTTTAATCTCAGATCTGGAAAAATCCATGTCTCACTGCTTCATCATTATCTCTGTAATGTACAGTAGACCACATGGTATGTACACAGTCACATGCTGTATATAATCATTGTTTCTGTCTAAAAGTATTCATTTGTGTGTCCCTTCAGGTATAATCTCAAAGGGTAAACAGGACACTCTCATTTAGCTTCTTTCTTTCCACCTCACTTTCTAATGCATAGGAAGGAAGATACTTAACAACTTAGATAAGAACTGAGTCAATAGCTGAGGTTCTAAGAGAAGCCAAGATCACTACAGAATGCTTGTGTTGTTTTTCCTTTGAGACTTACAAAGTACAGGATAAATGTTTAAAATGAAAATATCTAGAAAACAAGAACAATAACAATCAAACAACAACAAAAAACACCAGTTTTAATGAAAGTCTTATCAACAGGGAAGACTAGAGCTCCCAATTTTTCCTGGGCACATTAATTTAATGCAGCTTTTTATCAAGAGAACAAAAAGGCAGGCAGGCAGGCAGGCAGGCAGGCAGGCAGAAAGGAAGGAAAGAAGGAAGGAAGGAAGGAAGGAAGGAAGGAAGGAAGGAAGGAAGGAAGGAAGGAAGGAAGGAAGGAAGGAAAAGAAACGTTATCCAGATTGGAAAAGAAGTCACATTTTTACTTTGTTGGGTGATTTTATTTGTAGAAAACCCCAGAGGCTCCTCAGATCTATTAAAGCCAAAATGTAACTTCAGCAAAACTGCAGGATACAGAGTTAGCATACAGGAATATCACCCAAGGCCATAGTGAAGTCTCAGCTCATGCTCCCATTGAGGGTCATGTCTGGGTTTGTAGTGATATCCATGGCCCACATTACCACCAAAGGTCATGTGGACTTCCCTGGCCTGGGCTGTTGCCTGGGATTATATTCATATCCAAGGGTTGTGCATGATATCAGGAGAGCTGCTTGACCCCCTGCTGACTGAGGCACTGGGTGAGCTAGCCAGAGCAGTGTTGGAGAGCTTGCCCTGGTGATAAGGGTTCTGGAGAGCTAGCAGACTCTTCATGACACAAGACAAAAATAAGATATCCAAGCGGAGTCCCAGTGAGGATCCAGTATTGATAGTGTAGCAGAAGGCAGAGGCCTCTAGACCAATGACTCAATGCAATGAACATTTTCAAGATGTATAGGCAAAGGGTATACTTTGTGACACACTGTGACACATTTCCATGATGAGATGTTTGTTTTCTTTTATGGGGTAGGTTGCAAGGGCAGAGGGTTGATACAAAGGGATGTGGAAATGAGGGTGATTGGGGTACATGGTGTGAAATTTACAGAGTCAATAAAAGTTTAAAAAGATAAATCAAAACATATTTAGAAACCAGCTTCTTTACCATATATGAATTCAGACAGAATCCTCAGTTTGAGGAATCACTGTATTCTCCCACATCTGTAAAGGGAGTAAAGGCAGATTAATATGTAAATATAAAGAGGGTAAAATACAGATTAATATGTGTTAATCTGGTGTATGACAGATAAATGAAAAAAGAGCACAGACAAAGATACTTAATATGTCATGATAAATAGAAGCTAAGATTTTGATATTAATAGATATCTTGATTTTTGTATTTTTTGTATGTGTATCTGTGTATGTGTGTGTACTGGTATATGTATATGCATGTATATGTGTGTATATTCGTATATATGTGTATGCTTTATCAGTTGCATACCATACATAGTTCATATGTGGAATAAATTGTGCCATAGAATAAGCTGTGGGAATCATTTCTCTCTTAGCACTTGGGTTCTAGGGATGGAACCCAGGTTACTGGCTTATAGAAAGTTCTTTAATCCATTGAGACACATTGCTGGCCTGAGTGGTTCCAATTTAAGCTTGAAAAAATATGTATTAATTATTTCAGGATTGGATTCCTATTTGAGTTCATGTAATCATAAACTGTATTTTACACAATACTATATGATACAGTGCTTAAAATTTAATAGAAATGTGGCATAATATTTTAATGAAGCAATAATAAAACTTGGAGGAAAAGTGAAAAGTAAGATAATCCTTGAGTGTTTTTATGACCTTGGTGGTCAAAAAGTCTATATGCCTATCCATATAGCAATATAGAATCTTTGTACTTTATGTCTAAAAGGCACTATTAGAGCTGGGTATAGCAGTGCACAATTTAATCCCAGCACTTGAGAGGTAGGGTCAAGTAAATCTCTGAGTTCAAGACTAGTCAGATCTACCTAGTGAGATCAAGGACAGTCAGAGAAACATAGTGAGACACTATTTTTGTTGGCTTATTTTGTTTTGTACCGTAAGTAAATTTAAAGAAAACAACTAATTTGATATAGAAAATAAAACTTCCACATCAAAAATTTTCAGGCTTCCCGATCAACAAATGAAATAGTACAGAGGAGGCAATGGATAATAAAAATAGAAAGTTCTTTAATGTCAGTAGTAGTTCATCAAATGGTTATTCATCAATTACTACATCCCCAAGTCATTATCTTTCTCTTATACATTGACAACTGTTGTACTTTCTTTTTGTTATTGTTTTTTGAAACAAGATCTCATGATATAGCCTGTGCTGGTCTTGAACTTGTGATCTTTCTACCTCAGCCTTCCAAATATCAGAATTATAGACATGTATCATCATACCTGGCTCCAAGCTTTGTTTATTTTTAATAAATGGTACCTAGTGTTGGTAAGTATGAAGAGAAATGTCACTTCTTATTCTTCAATGGTAATGTTATTGGGCACGAAGGTCTCAGGAGAATAGCTTGGCAACGATAAATGTATATTATGTCAAATTATTTGATCAGAGATTTCTATTTCTAATAATCCAGATGAAGAAGTGATCAGACACACACAGACACACACAGACACACACAGACACACACACACACACACACACACACATATATATATATATATATATAGAGAGAGAGAGAGAGAATGGTTTTCTTTGCACTTCTTGTTTGTCCTTCTTGAACAGTGGCAGGGTCACCTAAGATAGTATGGTACTATGGATTCCAAGTGGTTTGATTGTCTAATTGTGTTCCTCAAAAAGTCTGTCATAATTGAGGTCTTGGTTCCAACAGTGGTACATAGAGTTACAGATTTTCATAATTTCATATCTTAAAAATATTGAGAGAAAAAGAAAGAAAATGTACACATACATTATGTATATAACATATATGTGTACAGCCATATGTACTATTTCTGGTCCTCTTCTAAACTTTGTTTCTCTTCAAGTGTCTTCTTCTTGCATATCATGTGTGTGTGTGTGTGTGTGTGTGTGAGAGAGAGAGAGAGAGAGAGAGAGAGAGAGAGAGAGAGAGACTGGGAAGCAAACCTGGGATCTTGACCATGCTTAGAAAGCATTTCATCACTGAGCCACAGGCCACTCCCTATAACTTTGTTTTTTCTCCCTCTCCACTCTTTTCCTCTTTTTCTCCTTCCCTTTCTTCTTTTTCCTTGTTTGCTTGAGGACAAGTTTATTAGATCTTAAAAGATAAATTCCTGGACAGAAAATCCCCACAGTTGCCCAGTAGAGGAGACAGAGAAAAGAGTCATGTCTTCCAGTTAAGCCAGCATGGAGGTCAGCCATGTGAGCAAGCAGCCCTATGGCAGGGAAGACAGCTTTAGAGAAAATGTGAAGCCCAAAGCATTTGGGAAATTGTGCTTAGAAAAGGGACAACAAAAAGGCGAAGAAAATTTCCTTCTTCAGAAAACCTTAGTCTCTGACAATGGGGAAAAAAATCAATTATCAATGATTAATCAGTCTTAGATTTTGATTATCTGGGGATGTCTTTATTTCATCACCATAGATTCACAGAGTCAGAATTCTTGGTTGAGTTCAGCACTCTGAGCGTGCACTATGAGCATTTCTGGTTCCCTTCACATTTGTTGAGAAGCATCTGTTGACTGGATAGTCTGTTTGTGTTGAGACAGAAGCCATCAAGGAAAGGCCATGGCAAACAAGTGAGTTTCCTGGAGATGGCCCTCCATTTTGCATGGTGGCGATGGGTGCACACTGGAGAGGCACAGCCTCAGAGACTTCATTCCAGGATTGCTTCTCCCTGCTGATATGCCCTTCCTGCCATTATTACATAGCCAAATGATTCCTGGGCATCAGCCTACCCTATTGGGCAAAGTTTCTGCAGATCAACATGAAGATGACCTTTCATGAATTAATGCTATTTAGATGAATTAATAACTTTATAGAATTCCTGATTTGATTCAAATCATTTTAGGAAGAAAGTTTAGGGAAATGATTCTAGTTGTTTTGCCAAAAAGATGTAATAAAGTTACAATCAAGAATAGAATGTGCCCCTCCTCATAGAATAGTAAGTAAGGGCTTCATAATAAGAAATACAATGAGCTTTCATAAATTGCATGAAGAAAAAGAACAGGCTTGGAACAGATTTGTGATCAAGGAAAAATATTCATTCTAGGTCGGGTCCAAGGATGAAGTCACATGTGTGCTCTATGATAAAGCAAGGCCACATGAAACTGTGGCTTTGAACTTATAATGAGCTTATAGAATGAAATACAGCTTTGAACTTACTACTGACATCCTTCTGTAACTTCCCTTTTGTTTAACATTTTATCTATGAGGTGATTTTATAAAAATTTTTGTCTAGAAGTATAAATTGCCAGAAAGAAGAAATAAAGTGTGGCTGTTGGGGCTCTGCCCCCATCCATTAAAAATATATACATGTATTTGTCTGTCTATAAGTATGTACACTTAAGAGTTAAAAGAGTTCAGAGTTTATTGCTAGACATTCTTGTTAGCCACAGATAATTAAATTTTGTTCTATCAGCAGTACTGATCCTCTTTTACAAAAACTCCCTTTTGCTGCCCGCCTCAGTTAACACTATCATGTCAAATCTGGTTGTGACAGCATTGTATCACTTTTTTCTTATTTTTGAGATTATTTCTGAGTTTCAGCAGTTTGACCATAACAAACTTCTCTGTGATTCATAGAGATTCTGGGGTTTGTAGGTTAGAGCTTTTGAGCAAATTGAGGAATTCCCAGGCATCACATCTTCAAATACATTTCTACCCTTTTCTCACCAGTCTTGCTGGGACTCTTGTGACACACAATTCAGCTGTTTACTTCTATAGACTTGCTCCTGACACTGCTGGGCTTTAGTGTGTTCTTGGGTGGGATGACCCCTCTGTGGCTGCAACTCCAACTCCATCATTCTTCCTTTTACCTTCTCAAGTTGCTGTCCAACTTATCTAGTAAATTCTTTATTTCCCTTAGTTGTATTTTTCAGCTCTTGTATTTCTTTGCATTTTTTTTTAGATTTATTTTATTTTATTATATGTAAGTACACTGTAGCTGTCCTCAGACACTCCAGAAGAGGGAGCCAGATCTCGTTAGGGATGGTTGTGAGCCACCATGTGGTTGCTGGGATTTGAACTTATCACCTTCGGAAGAGCAGTCGGGTGCTCTTACCCGCTGAGCCATCTCACCAGCCCCTTCTTTGCAGTTCTTAAAGTAGTTTAGATTGCAAGTGTGGGCATTTCAGATAAGCTATGATGTGTTTTGCTTGTCTTGGAGGAGCTGTGGTTATTTTTAGCAAACCACAGAGGGTATTTATTTCATATTTCCTTTATATAATTTTAAGGTTTCAGTTTTTGCCTGTCTTTCTAGAAGATACAACCGTGTCTGTGTAACTTAGTGGTTAGCCATTGGTTTAATAAAATTGTGTTAAAACTCTTCAAGCTTCTTCTCCTTTGCTCTCCTTATAGGCCCTGAGTAGACTGAGGACAAGCTTTTGAATGTCTCAGCTCAGTCTTGGCTTATATTTGTGAGCTCTTCTCAGTTTCCTCTAGCAGGACTGGTATCTCAATGACCCCATAATAATGATTCATTCCTTCATAACACATTTTAGAGTTAGTACTTTACTTAATATTTGTTATTAGAAATTTATGCTTTGTTCACTTTTCACATAATTTCTTAAAACCTCAGAATAGAACCTTGAGAATCAGAATAAATGCAGGTGTAATCAGTTAGGTCGAGGTCAGACCAGAGTAAGCCCTGTTACTGATCCAACATGACTCCTATCTTCAAAAAAAAAAAGTAAACGTGTCATACAAACAGAGACAACAAATAATGGTGCCCTGAGAAGATTGATTAGAAGGATATTGGAGTGATACATCTATGTTCAAACTAAGGACCACCTGGGGCTGATGTTCTAGTTTGGTTTCTGTTGCTATTGATAAAACACCACTTTGGGGGCAAAGGGTTGATTTGACTTCAACTTACATTTCTTTATCAAGTACAGCCAAGGCAGGAATGTCGGGCATAAACCTGGAGGCAGGAACTGAAGCCGAGAACACAGAAGAATGCTGCTTAGGGGCCATGGTTTGCTCAATCTGCTTTCCTATATGACTCAGGACAGAGGCAGTGCCACCCACAGTGGGCTAGACTCTCCAGCTTCACTTATCAGTCAAGAAAATACTCCAGCAGATATGCTCACAGGACAAGGTGATAACAATTCACTGACTGATTCCCTCTTCCCAGATGACTGTTGCAACTAGGGCAGTTACCCGGAAGTAGAAAGAGGCAAAGAAGAAATCCCTGAGAAGCCTCAGAGACTCAGCCTGCTGATGCCTTGATTTTGAACATAATCTCAGGACTTGGCATGATAGATCACAGCTGTCAGGGGCTTTGTCATGGCATCTTAGGAAGCTGACACCTGGACCCCACCCAGCCTAGCTTCCTCTTTCACCCTTACTTGTTTTTCATACAGAAATCTGTTCATGCAGAACTACCTTCCTCCTAGGTTTGCAGTGTTACAGGAGGAAACCAATGGAAGCAAGGAATGTGCTTATTGCTTTTCTAAAGCTGAATGTCCAGTGATTGCTGGCTTTAAACTGACATGAAGGTCAGAATATATATCTGAGCACAAGCTTATGGCACACAGCCCCTCCCCCCAAAGCTGCCAAAACAATATTGGTAATTATAATTGAGCAAAGTCCTGTGGCTGTGAATCAGCCTTTCATGTGGTTGTTCACTGGCTCTCATTCTTTGCCCAGCATGCATGGCTCAAATCAGGGTAGAAATAGGCAACTCAGATTTTGTAATGGTAGGAAAAAGGAAGCCTTTTGTCACCAGTATTTTTTCCGCCCAGTCTCCTCAGTCATACAGAATCTGGCACCAGCCAGTGGATAATTCTTACAAGGTGGCTGTGTCTGGAAGCTATGTTGGCCAGACCTGTTTCCACTGACAAGTCAGATCAGACAATCACCACTGGGCTAGTGAGACCAAATCACACCTGAACCAGAGCAGTTGATGCAGGCCCCTGGGGCCTCTCCATCTTCCTGTCCCTCCATATCTGCCCTCTAGCCTTGCAACCTTCCCCCTAAAAGAAAACAAAAATTAAAAATAAATAAAATTTTTAAAAAAGTCACTGTGGAAATTGCAGTGTGTCTCACAATATACCCTTTTGCTCAAACAGCTTTAATTGCAAATGTTTATTGCAATGAGGCATTTGTCTGTTTCTCTAGCTGCTGCTACACCATCAATCCTGGATGCTCAGTGGGACTCCTCTTGGACATCCTGTTGTTGCATTGTGTCATGGAGATCCTACAGCTTTGGATATATAGGATAGGCCCCTTCACAAGCTCTAGCTGCTCATACATGGGGTAAATGTTGGGGTGGGCCAACTCAAAGCCCTGGATCTGAGTCTGGATAGTAGCTGAGTTGGTCAGCATGCAACCATGGCTAGCTCTCTTGCTTTGCCCAGGTGAAGGGCTGAGATGGGTCTTCAACACTGCCCCAGCAAGAGATGGGGCCAGTTCTCCCTCTCTCATGTCCTCAGGTGCCCAGCTCACCACCCGCCACCACCAGTGAGGGGTGTGGCCAGCTCTGCACAGTCTTTGGACATTAACATGGCCCCAAGGGGTAGTCCAGACTAGGGTTGTTTAAATGGCTTTTGGTGGTAATATGGCTCATAGAGATGGACACATACCCCTGCTGCTGCAGGACCAAGGACCCAGACTTGACCCTCGTCAACAACATGGGCCAAGTACATCATGAGCTATCCTCACAGCTCCAGGTTCACCTCTCTTCTGGGTGCACAAATTGTTCCTCTTCTCGTTCTCTTCTACTTCTCTTCTACATACTTCTTCATTTCAGCCTCTGAGTGTCTTCTGCTTGCCCGCTGCTATTTTTCTTTGAAATAACATGACTCTAGACTTCTTTTGGTCATTTATTATTTGGTAAAATTCCACCAGTTCATTAAAAGGCTAAGGGTAAGTATTTGCAAAATATTAGCCATGTTATCAAGTAAGTGTTTAGAAATGAGTGCACGTGAGTTACTTAGCAGGTGCCTTTTTACCTTGAAACAGAAAGCGGTTACACAGCGTGGGGATGTGAGAACCCGTATGTGTGCAGTTCTTCTCTCCAAACATTAACACACAGTTTACTCCGAAATTAGGAAGACTGACACAGGAATTCACACACACACACACACACACACACACACACACACACACACACACACCCTGGGAATAAAATCCAGTAAACGCTCCGTTAGTGCCAGTGACTCTGTGCAGAAGTCCTTTCCGCTCTTCTCACGATGTGGTCTCTGCGGTACTAGACAGCCCCTCCCCCACTTTTCTGGGTGCTTCCACGCAGCTTAGGTCTGACCTTAGAGGAAACAGTCTGATTTGGAACTTCATTCTTAAGGAACAAATCAGGCCAGATTATATGTTGCTAAAATAAAACAAATTAAGAGTGACTTGGAATTCCACCCACATGGCAGAGTTAGAGGAGGAATAAATAAGTGACCAGGGGCTCTAATTTCAAGAGTCAGAGACCATAAACAATCAGATGGAGATGGCCTACTCATCAAAAAGGCCTCTGTTTTTTCCCCCCATACCTTTTATTTTTTCCACACTCCTGGAGACTAATGACATTTGGGACAAATTTAGAAGTTCTAATTTTGGCTATATGATTAGCATTAGAATCCTGAAGACTTGAAAGTTTGTTTGCACCTCGTTGACAAATGGAAAGGATCAATAGTAGAATAAGTCACTAGCAACTGAAAGCACCTGAGAGTAAGTGTGAGCCTGGAAACCACACTGATGCCAGTCCTGATAGGTGGAACCCCACTGATGCTGTTGCTGATAGGTGGAACCCCACTGATGCTGTTGCTGATAGGTGGAACCCCACTGAGGCCACTCCTGATAGGTGGAACCCACTGATGCCGCTCCTGATAGGTGGAACCCCACTGAGGCCGCTCCTGATAGGTGGAACCCACTGAGGCCGCTCCTGATAGGTGGAACCCACTGATGCCGCTCCAGATAGGTGGCTTCATTGATCGTGGTTCTGCTGTGAACAGCAGGTTGTGTGAGAGATAAACAGTCTTTTGCTGGGTGATAAGCCTTCTGGATATTCCATCCCCAGCCCCTTCCTCTTTCTTTCCTTTTTTTTTTCAAAAACAATATCCAGGCCTGAGGCAGGATAGAAAGATAGGAAAATTATGGGGACCTAAAAAGAGAAAGGAGCCTCTCAGGCTAGAGTCTGAGGGAAATCTTTAGGTAAGTGAGAAATAAGGATTCCAGCACAGCTAACAGCACTTCCTTAAAAGGGTACTGGCAAAATAAACAAACAAACAAACAAATAAATAAATAAATATTGTGTTTTCTGTGTTAAAATGTCAATGAACCAGGCCAAGGCCTAATTGTCTACAACATGTCCTGAGACTTTCCAACAAAACTATGAACTTTGAAAAGTCAGTCCACCTTCCAGTATCCCTGTGGTGTAGGCTTTTTGTCTAGAATCCTGTCAGGTCCCCCCACAGGAACCACCCAGTGATTTCTCTAGGTTCCTTGGAGCCTGTTTGGGGAGAATAGCTTCAAGCAATTGCCACTCCTCAGAGAAGCTAGGAGTGTGCTCTGAGTCCTTGTCCTGAGTGCCTTTCTTTCCCTTGACCCTAGGTTAAAATACCTCATTGAACTCCAATTATGCTGCCAGTCCTGAAATTCTTTTCTGCCTCAAAGACTCAAATCTCAATTTAGCAAAGCCCAAGTCCCCTAAAGGCTGTTGAAGGTAACAGTGTGGAGCAGTACCCCCTTCCCTGTCCCCCCACTACTGACAGGATCACATGTTAGATTCTAACACAAGAGCTGTTTAGTTTATTAACCTCAGTTAAATGGTGAACTTGATTCCATTTTAGAGGCATTTCTTCTTCCCAACTAAAAAACAAATCAAAACCATAACTAATACTCTATGCATTTCAATCTTGGGTAATCTCTTCCCTGGTGGTTTGGAGGTTCTAAACACACCCTTGAAGGTCTGGGGAAAAAAATTCCTAGATTCGTATATTAAACTACAAATTCACTTCTTGTCTTTTCTCCCTGTAGTCTTCTGATGCTTCAGAGTATGGATGTTTCATCCTTCTTCAACTCTGGACCTACGGAATGCCTGGTGGATCAGCAAGTATCCCTTAATGTCATTTTGCCAAAGAAATCTCAGAAGTCCTTGGGAGAGGCCAATGCTCTGAGCTTCTTGAATACCGAGTTAATAACAGAGTGTGGCCTCTGAATTTAAGGACTCCTAGTAAGGACACATTTCAGGATTAAAACTTAAATTCTATCTAATCCTTTAGTTAGCCCCCTATTCCGTAGAGATGATCTCCACTGAACAGCATTTGATTTGCTGAAGCTCTATTGCACTTTCTTGCTGACAGCTAAAATTAGGACTGTCTGTGGGCCACGAGGGGAAGCATGGGGGAAGGAGGGGGTGTGAAATTTCAAAAGCCTTCTGGGAACTGGTTCATATTTGTTATAACCTATCAGGTTCTTTCCCTATTCTTTTTAAGAACTGAAATCAGAATTTGTAATATCTTATCTTAGTCTTCTGAACCAAACAAATTTCATTTGTCTGTTTTAAAATTGTTGTTGTCACTAAGGCAAGCAATCCTGAAACTTTAACTGAGCTTGACACCTTTTCCCTTGCTCATAATTATTAAAAATCTACACCTTCATCATTTGTGGCTTCTTTCTTTTACATGCATCCTGCCAAGAACCTCTTACTGCACGGAACGGCTCTTAGTAAGATTTTCATGTTATAGAGAATTTATCTATAGCAAGAATTGCTTTATTCTTCCTGTTTACACACTAATATTAACTTGAGAATCTTTGGCATACATCCAGCTAGTTTTGTTTGCCAGTCTTTTAATTTGTTTATTTGTACAAGTGAGCTTGTGTATGGGGGTATGACTGTGACTATGTGTGTGTGCGCACATGTGTGCTAGTGTGCTTGTCTGTGCAAACACTGTGGAGGCCAGTAGTTGACATCAGTCAGACCTCTAGTGTTCTCCATCTGACTTCTTATTTTTAAGGCAGAGTCTATCACTGAACCTGGAGCTCACTTTCAAAACCCTGGAGCACACGTCCCTCTGCTCCCCACTGCTGGGTTACCAGACCTGGCTTTTTTCATGGGTGCTGAAGATCTGAATACAGTTCCTCCTTGAGACATCTTCCCAGCCCCACTGACATAAACCACATAAGAGCACAGAGATAGGCATCTTGTCTATAGTATCATATAGAACAATTGGAGTTTTAAAAATGGGAACTAGAGGTCAGATGAGTCTAAAGGACCCTGTAATGTAAAATAAATTAAGAATAACTAGGTTCATAGGTACCTGATGTTGGAAAGTAAACATTATATTCTTTTCTTCAACATCCTGGTTAGATGGGTGGTAATCTTGTATAGTGGTACCTTTACTTTTGGGCAGGGTGTTTTCTCACTGACTTGGCTTAGTTGGGTTTCTATTGCTGAAACGAAACACTATAACCAAAAGCTAACCCATTATTGAAAGAAGTCAGGTCAGGAACTCACACAGGGTAGGAGCCTGGAAGCAGATGCTGATGCAAAAGCCTTGGAGGGGTGCTGCTTACTGGTTTGCTCACTATGGTTTGCTCAGCCTGCTTTCTTATAGAACCCAGAACCATCAGTAAAGCGGAAACATTGGGGCTTTTTGGAAAGTCCCTTATATCAGATGATGTTTTGCTGGGGCCCACGGGTGAAAGGATGTTTTGCTATAGCAGACATAGGACATGTGATGTTCAGAGGGAATAGAAATATGAACCCACAGACAGTGGGAGATCGAGCATTGGTTTGCCTTGCTCTACCTTGCTCTTCTTTGCTGATGACAGACCTGTATTGGTTCACCTTATATTGCATTGCTGAGCTTAGTTTGTGGTGACTTCACAGAGAGAGAAAAACTCACCAAAGAACTTCTTGTGAGGTTCCTGAAGCTTTCTGCAGCTTCTGCATTCAGGTGGTTGGCTAGCCTTGTGATTTCTTCTGGATTAAACTGCCCCTGCTGATTCATGTGTGGTATCTGCCGAATGGACCAGTCTGCAGCTGCTGATTCATGTTTGATGTTTGCAAGTGGACTGGACTGAGAACAATGAAGATTGGAATATCCCCCAAAGAACTATTTCTAAACAGGTCCACTTCCCCTTTCTTTTTTCACTACTTCTTTCAGGTGGTGAGCTAGAGGGGAGGTTAAACCCTTATTAAAGTAGGTTGAGAAAAATAAATGCCTACACACAAGCCCAATGGTGGTACCACTTCAATCACTAATTAAGAAAATGTCTTACATTTTCTTGCTTACAGTAGGGTCTTATTGAGGTGTTTTCTCTATTGAGGTTCCCTCCTCTCAGCAGACTCTAGATTGTGTCAAGTTGACATAAAACTATCCAGCACAGAACTTTAATCTTTCATGTGTAGAAAACTATATGTATGATTCCTAGGCCCGTTTGCTGCCACATACCTGTAGCTGAAGGAGAGGGTCCAGAGCAGAAGAGTGATTCTCTGTATTTACTACTATCTTCACCACCACCATCACCATCACCATTACCATCGCCATCACCATCATCATCTGGTAATATATAACATTTAACATTCTAAAGTGTGCAATTCAATAATATTAACTATATTCATACTTCTGCAGTTATTGCCAACACCTATCTCCCAGGTTTCAGTTTTTTCACACCCTCCAGCACACTTATAGCTTGTTACTCCAGTAGAACTCATCGTAATGAATGTGAAATGGTGTCTCACTATCCTTTGGATTAATTTTGATTGGCTCAGTGTGAAGACCTACAGAGTGTTTACAACAGTTTGACTTAGCTGGCAACAGTGAAGATGAGGAGCTTGAAGGTCAGTTTTCAGAATCTGGATTTCTTATGAGAAATCAGCTGACCTGGTGGGCACTGAGCTTGAATTTTTGCATGATATCACATGGGTAGAGATGAATAGCCATTGCCTGCTCTGGACATGGCAAAGTGAACTGTCACATCTTCCCCAGACCATGGCATACTGGCTGCTAGGTTTATTTAATTGCCTAAGCTTAAGGGCTTTCTGGTTTGCAGCCAGTTTCTGAGTTGAAGAGTATTAAAGAAAAGATAGTATTGTGAAATATGAAAAGCAGGAGGTGGTTTTGTCTCCAGGATTGTTCTTCTAAGGAATGAAGACTCTATAACCAGAATCATAATTCAAATCTATAATCAGAAAACTATATTGGTATAAAAACACATGTATGATATATTTAACACTCAATAAACTAAAGATGTTGATGGAGCACTGTTAAAGTTTGGATATGAAGTGTCCTTCCAAAAGGCTCATATGCTAAAGGATTGGTTGCTATTGTTACAGTAGTCTTGGAAGCCATTGCGGATAGATCCTGGGGCTTTGTTGAGATACATTAAAGGAATGCTGTTTTTTCCAGGTCAAAGAATAGAATCTATCTCTGGTCTAGGTGACTAAATGACATTCTTATCTACTCCAAAAATAAATAATATTATATACTATGGTCTCTCCCTTAAGAATTAATACAAATATGCCTGTCTATTACAGGGCCAGGAATATATCCCTCAAGGAAAATTGGTTCACATAAAGACATGCTAAGGAGAGGAAAGGCTAATTAACCCCTTAGTTAGATAATATGTTTATCCTTCCCAGAAACCCCTCAGTACAGTCATTTATCTTTGTAATATTTGTGTTCTAGATAGAGCATGGAAGAGAAAAATAAAGCATAACTAAGTGAATAAATTATATAACATAAATTAAAAAGTCAGGACATAAAGTTGTTAACGGTGTATAATTATACCACGTGAGAACCATGCCTGCTTTCATAAAGGAAGTCAAACCACTTGATAACTGCATGGTTTAAAGGTTTCGTCTTTGTGTCTTTCAAATTTTCATTGATTTTATTTCAGATTATCAATTTAAAAGTAAATCTATTATTTTAAAAAGAATGAAGAAAAGTTGTCCATTCAATTGTTGGGTGATTGTGGAAAGACATAAAGAAGCCCTGTTTGCCCATCTGCTGCCCAAAATTTGCTGCCCAAAAATGCTGGGCTCAAGTTTGTGAATGTATTTCATTTAATCCTTAAAATAATACAAATAATGATGCTAGACCTGAGCTTCAGGAGACTCATTTCTTCCACAGGTGGGGCTCATGCTGTTAGCGCAGTCAGTATTGTGTCCAGATGAACATAAGACAAGGAGAGGAAACCAACACTTAGCTGAGCTCAGGTTCGAATAAAAGGGATAATAAGCTAAGAGCAAGTCAGAGAACAAGCCAAAGCTGTGGCCTAGGCATTTACTAATAAATAATTAGTCTCAGAGTTGTTATTTCAGGAAACTAAATGGCCAGGAGGAAAATTTGGTAGTTTTTTTTTCAATGTTTTCTCCCTCTTTTGGACTTTTCCTCATTCTGTGTTCTTTGTCTTTCTTTCTATAGTCACAGTGTTATTCTTTTTCAGCCTGGGTCCTGGTTAAATGTTGCATTCTCAGGGAAACATCCTATATATATATATATATCTAGTTAAAAGTAGCAAGTACTTCCCCACCATAGTGGTTCTCCAAGCAGGACAAACAAAAGCATGAGTGCCAAAGGGCAGGAAAAGAATACAAGGATTGAAAAAAATATAAAAATATTATACAAAGAGACTGAAAATGCTGAACAAAGTTGAATGGTATGTGCCCAGAAATGCTCTTGGATATTTGCTGGTGATTCTTTAAGCTGGAGAGGATCTAATGAAATGGGCAGCTCAATCATCATTGTTTCAGAATATTTGAAAATCAGTAAAAGTCTTTAAAACATGACTGCCCCTTTAAAAGAAATAATTACACTTCTAGTGATTTTTAAAAGGAAATAACAAAGTGTGCTATTTATATTAGTAAAAAATCTTAATGTTCAAAAATCTTCATATGGTTACATCAATTATCCATATATAATGAAATGTTTTGCAGCCATTGAAAAGCACATTTGTAAATCATGCTTAACAGCATGGAGAAAGGGTGGTATTTATAATTCAAATGAGAAAGCATGATTAAAATGTATAAACACTGATTTCAGCTGTAAAAAATTACTGAAAAATATTGGCATGAAATACATCCAAATCGTAGTAATGGCTATCTCCAGGAGGTAGAATTATGGGTGATTTTTTCTTTTCTTTATACTTTCAGATTTCTTTCCATAACCTTCACTAATAGAATAACACAGAATGCATTTTAAAGCACAGTGTAGATGCTCAGAGTGTAAAAAATAAAGCATTTAAAATTATGTGTCAGCTGCTAAACCATCACAAAGATAAAATTAGGTAGGGAAAATAGCACACACGTCTAAGCTGAAACATCACAAGACAATCCGAGTTTGACTTCCTTCTCAAGTGTGGGATTTCCTAGAAAGTGCCTCTAACCCAAAATTTCACTATGGTTGTCTATAGGGTGAGATATGGTGCTTACCTCAAAAGTAGTGACAATCTTTGATAAATGTCTTAGTTCAATACTTGATATTTGTTAACACTCAATAAATATTAACTCTAATAATTATTATCATATCTAACTACATTCCCATTAGAAATCTTTCAGAAAACAAAACAAAACAAACAAACAAACAAACAAAAAAAACATCTAATCTGCCCTGGTCTCCAGTTTGTTCACCCAGCCCATACAAATAAAAAAGATTCCAGAAGTCTGTCTCATAGCTCTGGAATCTCATGTTTTGCAAAAATATGTCCAGAGGAGATAAAGGGAATGTTTAAAACCCAAATCTGGGTGAAATTGAGGGAGAGAAATCCCTGTGAATAAGTACTGGTGAGATGTCCATAGCTTTGAAACTTCAGTGCTCGATGAGGATGGTGTCAGGAAGCTCTGATGGTCAGGGACTCTATCTGGGTGTGGGATTGTTAGCCACTAGCACAGTGTGATTCTGCCACCCTGGGTAGGACATACCTCTTTTTGCATTCTATATATAGTTACAGTATTTGTCTCTGTTTCCTCTGTGCTTAACAACATGTACTAAGGAGGTACAAGCCAATGATATAGATATTGGCTTTGATTCTCTCTCTTTCATTTTGACACCTCTCTATCACCCTTTGATACCTCTCTCTATCTTCCTTGACACCTCTTCCTCTATACCCTTTGACACCTCTGTGTCCCCCTTTGATACCTCCCTCTTTATCCCTTTTTGACACCTTTCTTAATTATTTGATGCCTCTCTATTCTGACTCTGACACCTTTCTCCTGCTCTGACAACTCTTTCTCTTTGACATCCCTATCCTACTTTGATACCCATCTCTCCTGACTGTAGAGCACCCTCTTTCCAACTTTGACATCTCTCACTCCAGTTCTGAAACCTCTCTCCCCTGCTTTGACATCTCTCTCCCCTACTTTGACACATCTCTCTCCTGCTTTGACACTTCTGTCTCCAGCTTTGGTACCACTCTTTGTCTCTCCTGACTCTTTGACACCCCTCTCGATCTTTGATGCTTTTCTCTCCTGATATTTTGGAGCCCCCCCCCCCAGTTTTGATACCTCTTTCTCCCATTTTGACAGTTGTTCTGACTTGTCTCTCTCACATTTCTACCAGTCTTCATGTCTTTACTCTAGAGCTACAAGCACCTCAGATGTTTGCCTTCTGTGTGATTCTTGACACCTTATTCTCCCTGTACTGACTAAAGTCTCTCAAAAGCTATGACACTTGTGTGGTAAAAGACCTTCTAGGGACTTTTCACTGTGGTTTTGATAATAACTGATGTAGAAAACAGAGCAATCCTTGAGTGAGTGAAATCTTGAATCGGTGTGTATTTTGATATGGGTATGGCTGTGTTGAGGACTCCAAGACCTCAGACCTATGGGAAAAATTGGCAAAGCTTTCTTTAGGAGTCCAAGTATGAGTATTTGTAAACAATTAATCAGTGTATGCAAAGACAAGCAACTTTGTTTTCTTCCCCGGGGGATGTTTCCACCTTGAGACTTCTTGCCTACAGAGACCTCCTTGAGGACTAGCTGCTCCTGATGTACATAAGAAACATGCTGATGTTTTGGGTTGTAGGTTAGAGAACCCTACCTGGTCCCAGCTCAACTGAACATGTGACTGCATGTCCATCCCTTCTTCATTCCCTCACTGTCCTTATCCAGGGTTTTAAAACCCAAGCCACATGGATCCCACTAACCTAAAAACCTTTCATTCCTTGAGATCCTTCTAAGATTCCAAACTTTATGGATAATATTTCATTTCTATCCTGTCTTCCCCAGGCCTCTTCATGGTTGATTAAACTCTTTCTCAGCATCCTCTCTCTATACACAGTAGACACTGAATGTTTGTGTCCTTCAACATTTATATGCCCAAAGTCTCAACCACCAGAGAGACTATGGACTATGTGTCTATGAAACTAATTACCATTAAGTGGTGTCCTGATAGGGTGACCCTGACTCTATGGAACTGGTGTCTCTAGAAGAAGACAATGTCTGTGGCAGGAAGAGTCCTCGCCAGAAGACAATCCTGACAACTTGACCTTGGCCTTCTATCCTCCACAACTGTGAAGAATATATTCTGCCATTTTTCTCCTCTATTATTCATCCTGAGCTGACTAATCCATCATACTCCACTTCTTCCTTCATCTCATGTGTTCAGACAAAGCCAAAACAATCTGAAAACTTAGCCCTGAATTATTGGCTTACAGAAAGCACTCCCAACCCACTCCCTCACAGCACCGAGAATTACTACTATTCTACCCTGCTTCAGCTTAAACATGTCTGCTCCCCACAAGGCTCCTGAAACTCAGCAGTGAGTGTGATGGAGTCAGGAGAGAGACAGACACCATGTGGAGTCAGGAGAGACAGACACCCTGCTGTGATGAGGCTAAGGCACACCTCCTAAGATGGTGCATAGGATTAAAGGCTTGTGGAAGAACTTCAAGCAGCATTTGGCTAATGTTCCATTGAGGATGATGCTCCTTCCCTCCAGGGATTCACAACACCAAAGTTACAACATGTAAGCAGAGATACTGGGCTACAGCTGGCACTCTTGAGGACTCCCCACCAACCAGAACTGTGAGAATATAAATTCCTGTTCTTTATAATTACCCAGGCTCTGGTATTTTGTTATCCAGCAGGAATAGATGAACATGTCACAAGATGTTTAGTATTTGGATTCATAGCAGACAATAATACCACAAAGTCCAGTCATTCAACTTTGCATAGCCTCAGCATCTGGCCCCTCTGCCTGATAATAATGATATCTCAGAGTACTTTATGGAGTTCACATAAGTATTTAAAAGAACAGACCATTTTCAATCTTGATCTCTGTTAGCTGTGAGAAATATGTATTAAATTTTTCAAAGGATTTATTGAGAAAAGGTTGAAAAATAACTTTGAGAGCAGTAAATTGTTTATAGTAGAGTACAAGACAGTGGTCTTTTATCCACTTTGTAAATGTCTTCAATGCTAAACCCAAATGGAAGAAGGAATTGTAAATAGCTTTTGTAAGTACTTTATGCTCTAAGGACTTTATAATTCCCACAGGTCAAAATATATTCTAAGGGCCAGGCTTTGTAGTCAAGCTGACTCCTGTGAAACTGCAGCTGACAATCACCTAACAGGTGTGTGATGTAAAGACGTGATTTTACACACTTCAGTTCCCCCCACCCCTCTCTTCTTTCTTTTCCACTTTTATTTTGCATATGGAACTTAGGGCCTCACATACATGAGGCTAGCTTCTACCATTGAACTCTGTCCCCAGGTCTTGTACTAAATTTATCCATCCATCAGTTTCTTCATTATTTTTCTATGGCCATGATAAGACACCATGACTAAGGCAACTATTGAAGAAAGAGTTAATTTAAGAATTACAGTTTCAGAGGGTTAGGGTCTATGACCATCATAGTGGGGAGCATGGCAACAGGCAGGCAGGCATGGCACTGGAACAGAGCTGAGAGAGTACACATGGATCCAGAAGCACAAAGCAGAAAAAAAAAAGGAGTGTTAACTGGAAAGAGCATGGGCTTTTGAAACCTAAAAGCCCACCCTCCAGTGACACACCTCCTTCATCCTTCCCAAACAGTTCTACCAACTCAGAATCAACTATTCAAACATATGAGCATATGGAGGCCATTCTCTTCAAACCGCCACACTTAGTTTTCCCAGTTGTTCATTTCAGTTGATAATTAACACCTGTTTCCTAGAAATGGTCGAGCAATTAAAGAAACAACACAGGTAAATGTCTTAGAATAACAACCAACATGCACTAGGCACTCAATTGTTGGTAAGCTGGAATGGTTTATTTTTTTAATTAGTAAAACAAGTTTAGGAAAAGGCAAACTATTGGTTTTCTGAACACTAAGGTTGGATCTGGGACTCTTGTTTTAGACACTGTGGAGAATGAGTGATTACCTTGGGCTCTCTTCCACAGTTGCCATATCCAACACAATTCTAATTTATACATTCCGCATTGTGCTCCAAATAGATGGCAGGGGAATTAAACATGAATGTAAAATGTAACAAAGTTAACTTAAAGTTAAAGGTTGAATAAGAGTGAAGACAAAGTTGGGTTAGCAATAAATAATATATCACTTAAAACTATGAGTGTATTAAGGCTTAAGATAAGGTCCTAAGGACTGGCAAGATAGTTCCACAGGTAAAGGGTGCTTGCTGACAAGCCTGATAGCCTGGGTTTGATCCCAGGACCCACATGGTGAGAAGAGATAACTGACTCCTAAAAGTTGTTCTCTGACCTTCCAGGTATGTGCCTTAATATGTGTACCTTCCTCAAAGAATGCGATATGTTTTTAAGATGAAGCACTAAAAGCAGAAGAGGATAGGCTGGGATGTTAATTCTCTTCTATCTCTCATCCTTTTAAATTTCTTTCTCAAAATTATTTCACTGGTTAATTAATTTTGAAAGTCTCTATTTTTATTTTCAGCATCAAAATTTCTATTAAAAAAAAGTCATCTGTGGTAGTGCACGCTTTTAATTCCAGTATTTAAGAAGCAGAAGCAGGTGAATCTCTGTGAGTTTGAAGCCAGCATGATCTCAGTATGAAGTTCTAGGACAGCCAGGCTACATAGTAATACCATGTTTCAAAATAATGATGATGATAATGATAACAATAACAATAACAATAACAAAAAGGATAATCTGTACCTGCAGATGAATTTTGATTGTCCCTATTTTGATTCATGAAGCTGTGATGATTAACCTTAGTTTTCAACTTGACTGCATCTGGATCAACTAAGAAACAAACTGTTGAGCACACTTTAAGGAATTTTCCTGAACAGGTTACTTGAGGTGGGGAGTCCCACCCAAATGTGGGTTGCCCCTTCTGGTGGCAACCAGATTAAAAGATATGCGGCCCCATGGTAAAGGTTTGCTTCATGCCTGTGTGGTTTCCTGTTGTCTTCTGGTCCTGCTGGCAAGTTCAGCCACCTTGTTTCTGCTGTTCTGTGAGTTTATCAACCATATTCTGCTGCTGCTGTAACCTCTTTGACATCAGAACTCAGTCTCTTCAGCCCTCAGTGGTAGACTGAAGACCAGTGGCTCTCCAGGACTCTTCCAGGCCTTCAGATTGGGAGGCATTCAGCATCATGGGCTGAGTAGTTTCTGGTTTCTCAGCCTCACATGAGTGCAGTCAACCTTGGCAGAAAGCTGACTGAGTAAATCTTTTAATATACAGCTGTTTCAGAAACTATATATAAACCTTGTGAGAAGATGGGAACTTTCATGAATAGGAACACAAACAGGAGTTTGGTATTAATTAGATAGTGTGCCCCTCTGGGTATCAGACCATTGCTGCCTTGAGTTTATGAAGTAATTGGGCTTTCCATTTTACAGATAAGGCCTTATCTGTAAACAGTGAGCATCCTGGAGTTGCAAGTAGTTAGACCTTAAATCCATGGCTGTCTCTCAGGCTTCAACTGCTGTTTGAGGAGCGAACACATATTTCTGTCCAAAGATGTCAAAAAAGCTCCAAAGAGCTCTTTGCAAGCCCAGCTTTGTCCTATGGGGAGACTTGCTAAGTGAGGTGTGCCATTAGGTGGTCGTGTGTGCATTCTGTGCCAGATTGCCAGCAGAAATGTCACGAGTGATTGGGAAGAAAGTCTTAGCATGGATACCCAGGGTAATGGGAATCACTCTGAATGTTCCAGAATTTGAATCACGTCTAAACAAATAATAGGAAAAATAATAGAAATAAAACAAAATGGATATCAGATTAAACTCAGGAGCAAACAGTTAAAAGCCTATGAAAGGCCTGGGACCTTTAGAATTACAGCTCAAAGCAAGATGTTAAAGCTACAGTGCTCATTTATCTTTACCTGAACTTTGAGAAATGGCACCTGGAAATGGAATGTGTATAGGGATTACTTCCACCAGCTCACCAGTGAAGTAGAAGATTGTTCTAATTTATAATAACATAGGAGCAGTTGGATTTCAGTTGGAAAACATCAGGCTTAACTATGAATAGTTCCCCTGGTTCTCTCCCTTCCTCACCTCTCCCTCCCTTCCTCCCCACTCTCTCTGTGGGCTATTAATGCACATGAGGAGGCTAGGGAGAAATGTTGGGTATTGTTCTATATACTCCAGAAAATAATCTATAGTTAGCTGTGCTTTGAATGAGTGAATTCATTATGTATTTAGCAAGCAAAAAATGAAAGAGTAAATATTGAGTAGCCAATAGAGAAAAACAGCTGATAGATAGCAAACTGTCATCAAATCAGGCACTGGAACATGCAGCAGAGACAACTGGAGCAGCCCAATAACAAAAGCAAGCAAGCAAACAAACTGACAAACATCCAACAGAGATCAACAGGGGAGGCCCAACTGAGGCAGTCAGCTGGAGTTCTGGGCTGAGAGGCCTGGTGGAACAGCCAGCCTGTCCTCCTCATGCCCTCCTCCTCATCCTCACAGTGTCCTCCCGTCCCCCATCCCAGTAGTCAGGCAAGCAAGATTTCTAAGTAAAGGGACAAACAGCAGTAAACATGATCTAACTGGGAGCCTAGCAAAATTTGACTGGGGCAGTTGAGGCAGTCAGTAGGAGATGCCCCATGCTTCCTATGGCTGAGCTCCCAAGTTCCTATTCCTACCTTAGACATTGGAGTACCAGGGGGTCACAATAAGCTGACCCAGAGGCTGCTCCCAGGAATCCAACTCTTTTAATCCTCTTGCCTCTTGTGGTTTTCCCTTTCCTGGCTATGAAGACATGGTCCCAGCCTGACACAAGGCAGAGAGTATGGGAGATGCCTGATATAAACATTCTTGGGTCAGAAGCATGGGTGAGAACAACCCCACTTTTACAGTGAATTCCAACAGCAGATGACAATTTATTGATTTAATGTCCTGCTCTGTCACTTTCTGCCTTATTCCCTTGGGCCAGGCTTTCTCACTGATCCCGGAATGAAGCTGGCAGCAAGTTCCAGGAATCCAAACAAACAGGTGTTTGGTGTAACCTGTCTTTTGATGTGGGTGGTAGGCCTTTGAACTCAGGTCCTAATGCTTCATGGCAAGTGTTTTTACCTATAGACCCATCTCCTTAGCCCCTAAAACCCTTTTATGACCAAGCATGCACATAACTTTCAATCTGCCTTGGTAATGGCATTCTCTCTGATCCAGTCTCCTGTCTACTTGTCCTTTAGATCTCAAGAAGAATAAAGTATATATACTACATATTTTACATACTTCTGAGGGTTGGGTATGGCAAAGCTTAACAAACAGGGTCCAATATGGCTGCCTCTGGTTTTTGCAATTGAAGACGTGGTCACAGACATGCTTGTTCATTTACGTGTTTCCCAGAGCTATCTTTGTGCTCATTGGCAGAGTTGAGGGTTGTGACCCAGACTGTGTTCCATGAAGCCTAAAACCCATGACAGAAAAATTCTACCAACCCTGGTGGTAAGACAGAATGGCTTCTTTTCCTAGCTTTATTTGTTAAAAGAGGAAAACAAAAGCAAAAGTAAGATTAAATTAAATTTAAAAGTGTGTGATAGGCAATACATCCCTTGTGGGTGCTTCTCTGTCATGTAAGTTTTCTTTGAAATGTGTTTTTGGGAAACATCTTAGGATATGGACTAATAACATCTCATCAGCAGGATACTCTGTGATGGCTTGCCTTTTCTCCGTATCTGAGGTTAGCACACTGCATGGAAATCTGTTCCTTAGATAAGTCCCCAAGCT
Source organism: Mus minutoides (assembly GCA_902729485.2). Lineage (NCBI taxonomy): Eukaryota > Metazoa > Chordata > Mammalia > Rodentia > Muridae > Mus > Mus minutoides. The sequence continues at coordinate 42,938 of LR753372.1, forward strand.
GCATAATTAAAAAAAAGACTGGGAGCATTCTCAAAGCAAGTTGACTCAGGGGCTACAATGGCTTCATATAACAATGAAGAAAAATATCCATCTTTATAGTTTACAAAGTATTTCCCAATTATTTAACTAGATTCTAGTTTTCTCTTCAAACTAGAGGGTGCTACTCTGAACATTATATAAAAGAATAACCTGTTGTGCTTTAGCCCTTGTTTTCATTTAAAAACCAAAACAAACACTATATTAAATATTTAAGGTATATTTCATGGGATATGTGTGAATATGAAATAGTTACTGCAGAGATATTAGCACATCTGTCATTTCAAAGTTGACCTTTTTTATATGTATGGAAAGAGCAGCTAAAGTCTACTTTATTTAGCATTTGCTATTTTATTTGCTTGTTCTGTGTTTTTAGAGTTTACATATAAATGGGATTGTGTGGTTTCTGCCTGTGTCTGGTTTATCCTACCCAGGATCATGGGAGGGTCTCTTTTCAAAAGACTGAGTAACATTCTGGTGGGTGTCCATACATCACATCTTCTCTTTCCACTCATGCACTGACAGACACTGGTCTGCTTCCACAGTGTGGCTGAACAGTGCTGTGGTGAACATAAGAATGAAGACATCTTTGAGGGGGTGACTTCTGATTGCTGGGCCACATGGTAGTTCTAATTTTAATTATCTGAGCCACTTCCATACTGTTTTCCATAGAGGCTACGCATATTGACCTACACCCCCAGCAAAAGTCTCTGAAACTGCCCCCATCTCTACTTGTTAGCATTTGTTTTTCATGACTTCCGAATGGCAGCTACCTTAGCAGACATGAGTTTTTTTCTGCCATGCTTTAAAGGAGGAAGGATGCAGTGATCATATAAGGCCTTGCAGGAGCTGGGCCTGCAGCCTCTGCTACAGGCAGATGGTCAAGGATGTTTGACAGGGGCTAGGTGATACAAGCCACTAAGATTAGGGTAGAAGGAGAGATGGAGATAATAAATTGAAAATGGCACTCATTTCCAGGCAGGAGATAGCTGTGCCCAACAATTGTACCTAGTAGGCAAGTTAAGGAAACAAGGCTGTGTGTGTTAGTATTTTGTCTGGACTTCCACCCCAATAGATAACTGGAAACAGCCAGGTATGCTCCTCCCCATGGTTACCTGGCAACAGCCTTTCTCTGCCTCTACAACTCTCTGAACTCCTCTCTCCATACCCTGAATAAACTCTATTCGATACTATACAGTCCTGTGGTTGGTCTCTCAGGGGGAAGGGATGCTTGGGTCCATTGAGGCACCCTCCCATACTCAGATAGAACATATTTTTATAGCTCTTTCTCTTTTAATGATCACAACAGTGTGTGTGTGTGTGTGTGTGTGTGTGTGTGTGTGTGTGTGTGTGTGTGTTCCTTATCCTCAGATTCAAGGGTCTTGGGAGTTTCCTTTGCTCCCGGAGCAAAGATGGGTAGAAAAGGAAGCCAGGTTGTGCTGTTGGCAGTTATTCCCAGAGCTAAACTGGGCTTAACAAAAGAAAGACTGGCAGGGCCTGAGCACCGGCTGAAGTCCCGGATAAACGCAGTAGCGATTTTTTAATACTACATGCAACACATGACATTTTTTCTCTTTTCTCTTTTTTCCTTCTTTCCTTCCCTCCCTCCCTTTCTCTTCCTCTCCCTCCCTTTCTCTTCCTCTCCCTCCCTTTCTCTTCCTCTCCCTCCCTTTCTCTTTCTCTTTCTCTTTCCCTTTCTCTCTTTCTCCCTCCCTCCTTCTCTCTCTCTCTCTCTTTCTTTCTTTCTTTCTTTTCCTTCCTTCCTTCCTTCCTTCCTTCCTTCCTTCCTTCCTTCCTTCCTTCCTTCCTTCCTTCCTTCCTTCCTCCCTCCCTCCCTCCCTCCCTCCCTTCCTTCCTGGGGCCTAATTTGTGCTGCCCATATATACATGGGGTATGGGGCTGGTGCCGTAATCATAAAGAAAACAGCTTTGTCTGTTTTCATTGGTCTGTTTTTCTACCATTGGATGCTATGTTCTTAATCTTATTGAGTGAAAATTTGACTCAATTTTGGATATTAATGTCTTAGCAAGTATGACATTTGCAAACCTCACGCCAATTGTAGGTTGCTGCTTTCATTTCTTGTTTCTTTCACTGCTGGATTCAAGCTTTGAGCTTGATGTCCACACTTTAATTATTCTGGCTTTTGTAGCCTGAGCTTCTGGTGTGATAGCCAAAATACCCAGTGCTCAGGACTTCTGTTCTGTTCTAAGCTTTATGCCCCGGGATGTAGAGTCAGCCTGTAATCGACCAAGAGCTGATTTTTGTGCCTGGTAGCAGAATCGAGTTTCCTTTCCTCCTTTAGTATTTTTTATAACATGCATGACTCCTCACTACAGTAAGTATTTACTACTCCGTAGCCTCTCTCCAAATCTTACAGCAATTTCAGGCCCCCTATGGATAAATCCTTACTGTGTACTTAATGCCAAGACTAGGACTGTGGCCTGGGTACAAACTGGGGAGAATTATTTTTACCCTCATTTGGTAGATGTCAAAAATATCGAGGTAGAAGTTTAAGTTAAACCAACTGTGACTATATGTAATTATAATTGAGGGCCATAGGAAATAGGATTCATAAGAAATATGAGAGAGGAATGCCAAATGTGGTAGTATATGCCTTTAATACCAGAAATTAGGAGGCAGAAGTAAAAGAATCACAAGTTCAAGGCTAGCCTGGGGCACCCAGCAAATATCAGGTTAGTCTGAGCTACATAGCAGGATCCCATTAAAAAACAAAAACAACAACAACAAAAAAATCATTGGGTAAAGGTATTTGTTGCCAAGACTAATTCAGGCCTACTGACTCACACAGGAGAAGAAGAGAACTGTTGTCCTCTGACATTGACTGTTAACCATGGTGCATGATTTCCCCACTCCCCCTACCCCGTCCATATACAGCAAGTAAGTAAGTGTAAAATGGTTTTGAATAGAAAAGAGACCATGAAAGAAGGTAGGGTAATATAATAAAATTAATGTTTTTAAGGGTCAAATGTGACAAGAGGGGTTTTAGGCAAAGGAGATGGAAAGTTACAGATGCCCATACTCCACAATGAAAGTAGTTGCTGAGAGCATTGAATTTCTTCAGTATTACAGGTTTCAGACCCTATTGAGTGTAGGTACTCCTCCATTTTACATATCATTAAGGAAGGAAAATACTTCCAGGCTCAGTGAAATTCTGGTTGCTGATGCACCCAGCTCCAGATTTAATAAAGAGAAGGAAGCACGCTGGAGTCAAGGTCGGAAAGTGAACAGCAGCAGTAATTGGTTCTTCATTTGCCTCCTGGCATTTGTAATGGCACCAGGAGGTTGCCATCCTGTAACAGTTTCTGCTGTACAGGAAGTAACATTACCAAGAAATTTCCAAGATCAGGAGCTAATGTTGGCTTTAGACCTCATGGTTACCATGACTACAAGATGGAGCCCCTTAACTAGGTATCATTTTGGCATTGTTAACTTAGCATCAATCTTAGAAAAACTGCATTTAGGATCACCTCAATAGATGCTATTGAAAATATACCACAACAGTACTCTCATGGCAAACAACTGACACTATTCCTTTATGTCACACAATATTTAATAATATTTAAAATCCTTGATGGTAAATAAATCCACTGAACTAAAGCTCATAGCAATAAAGTTCATCATTTTAAAGTACAGCTCAGTGACTTTTAAAAGTATAATCACATTGTCCACTTCATCAGCACCTAATGCCAGACCATTTTTATTGCCCTAGAAAAATATCCAATAGCCATTGCCAGACACTTCTCATTTACCCAGAACTTTCTGGTCCTGGGAAGCATGAATCTGTTAGTTTGTTTGTTTTTATGAATTTTTCTATTCTGGACATTTCCTGTGAACAGAATCATGTGTTCTTTCATTACTTAGCATATTTTAAGTGTTCACCTATGTTACATAATATGTAGTTGTTTGTCTTATTTTATTTCACTTTATTTTATGGATAAGTGTTTTCCTGAATGTATGTTTGTGCCCAGTGGGCTTACCTGGCACTTGCAGGGGCCAGAAAAAGACATTAGATAAGCTGAAACTGGAGTGGCTGGTAGTGGTGAACCACCAGGTACATGCTGAGAACCAAATCTAGATCCTCTGCAAAAACAGCAAGTGCTCTTAACTCCTTACCTATATCTTCATCCTACTTTACTCTTTTCTGTGATTCTGGATATGCCACATACTATTGACCATTCTTCAGCTGATGAAGAACCTGCAGCTGACGCTGCTATGAACCTTGTGGAGTGTGGCTGGAGTCCACATTTTCAGTGCCCTCAGATCATGCATATGGGTGGAACTGCTGGGCTGATGGTTTCCCGGTTGTTCCTCCTAGAGGAACTGCTGGACTCTTTGGTCACAATGTCTGCACTATTTGGTGTTCTCTGCAGCAATGTACCAGGGTCCCAGTGTTTCACATACTTGACAGCACTTGTTGTCTCTATTAGACATGCCAGGGAGTGCAGGACTGTTGCATTATGTGTTCATTGGATGTTTTTTTCTTTTAAAGAATAGTTTATAAGTATGCAATCTGTATGATTTATCCCTTCGGTAATTTGAATGAAAATGGACCCCATAGGCTCATATATTTAAACACTTGGTGCCTAGTTGGTAGACCTGTTTGGGAAGGATTAGAAGGTGTAGCCTTGTTGGAGAAGGTGAGTCACTGGGGACAGTCTTAAGGTTTCAAAAGAGTCAGATTGTTTCCAGCATTCTCTCTCTCTTTCTCTGACTCCTACTTTTAGGGAGCTCTCAATTGTTCCCACTACAATGTCCTTGCTCCACCATCATGGACTCTAATTCTCTGAAACTGTAAGCCTGATTAAATATTGTATATATAACATATTAATATATATGTTTCCTTGGTCATGGTGGTTTTTTGTCACGGCAATAGAGAAGTAACTAAGAAAATCCCAATCACTATGATCTCTGAAAAATCCAAGTTGTCTTTACAATCCTAAATGATAGTTCCAGGCCCATTCAGTTCCTGGGGCTCTATCTGAAGATTGCACCGTGGAGTCTGTTGAAGGAAGATTATCCAAGAGTCTAAAGGCAAAAGTAAATCATCCTCTTCATGGTTCAGTGCATTATTACCATGTCACTAGGTCAGGGGTAAGGAACCAGAGAAAGAGACTCCAAAGAGACTCTAAATTGTGCACACCATTAGAATATCTGAATCTAAGGCAGGGCTTGCACCTACAATATGTCTTTTGATGATTTGCTCCATTCACTTTTAAAGCTAGGAAGGTGACAATAAAAAGACTCTGTATCATGTAAAATGACATGCTTTATTTTTCATATTTGTTCCCTCAAGAAGTAGAATTGCAAAGAAATAGCACTTCTGAAAGCCAGGGCCTGCATCATTCATGAGCTCTGCGTGGCTCTGGCAGGGAAGCAGATATTTCAGTTCTCAAAACTCAAGACACAATTTACCTTTTATCAGAGCTTTGTTATAAATCCTTTTTGTACATGTGTATACTGAGCTGTTTTATATTAGATACCCTGGCCATAAGAAATGGTTATGTGCTGCTGTTTGTCAATCAGAACAAGACCATGGTTTGTAAAAGGAGTTTTCTTTTGAAAAGAGAAGAGACAGAAGCCTAAGAATGACAAAAGGTCCCCTGCCCACAGCTAACCCCAAACTCCTAGCATTAAAATATCTGTTGTGTTAGTTAACTATATGACATCCACTCTCAGGGAGAGGAGAGACAAAAGACCTTGTGATTTCATGTTAACCTTTATATTGCTACTTTATTCTCTTGGGAAGATATCACTAAATGGTTGTTTTTTGGTTTGTTTTGGTTTGTTTTTTAATTTTTATTTAGTTCAGATCAATTTTTGTCATGTCTGTATTTTCACTGAGTTTCTAGAGCTAATCAGTTATACATGTGGTTCCATCCTTGGGTCCTTAATATACTTCTTTTACTAAACATGCATTGAGAATTCTGTGCCTGAGAGGCACCAGACTGCCTTTCTCTCCTAGCAAGCCAGCTAAGACTTGTTACCTAGACAAACCTGCTCCAGGAGACTCATCAAACAAATTCTCCTCACTTGAGCCCTTCATCTACAGGTCTCCATCCCACACCCATGTTTGTGATGGTCTACTTTGGTGTCTAGGAAATACACGGTACCCTCCTCTATCGTATTGGTTTCCTGCTATGCAGAAAGAATGACCAGGTCCCTAAGTTTTGGTCTGCTTTTTCCCCATTTTGATATATCTAGGACCCTAACAGCTTCTGGCCTATAGACTTCCATCAGCACTTCTGGAAAAAGTGAAAGTGTAAAACAGTTGCTGTTTATTAGACTCTGCTTTTATATCGCTGGGCCTTTCATTTGTTTAAAGAATAAATTCATTAGCTTCTTTTGAAACTCTAGGACAGGTCTGCATACATCCTTTTCCCTACCAGTCACTTCTTCCTCTTTCTACCCATTTCTTCTATTCTTTATGCTTTGTCTGGTCAAGCTGATATCATGCTGCTGGATACAGGCGCTGATCCCTTTCTAACAAATAATCATCTTCCCCCTAATACCTACTACAGGTAAATAGGCTTTATCTTGTTTTCTTTTTAATGAAGTCTTTATTTTTGAGGTCTCATGTAGCCCAGGCTCATTGTGAATTCTCTATGTAGTATAAGATGACCCTGGGCTCCCAGTTCTCCTATGTTGGGATTATATGCACAAGCCACTGGGCCCAGTTTATGTGGGACTGGGGATTGAATCCAGAGCTTCTTGTGTACTCTTCTGGTCTAGGCAGTACTTTATCAACTGGATTGAATTTCCAGAGTTTTGGTCTTTATTACCACTAATCCCCAGGCTCTTTGACACAGTCTGATGAACTCTCCCTCTCAGGTATCTCCTGGATCAAGTCTTTCATGCCCAGCTGACAACCCAACTATGGGCCACTGCAACCTTCTCATATTGGGGCCATGCAGCACCTGAAAGTCTGAAATTCCTACCATGACATCATGCTATCTTTGGAGAAAAGAGACCTAGATGGTTCTGGGTAAGGTCCAGAGGCTTGGGTAGACTTTATGAGGTAGAAGGTGCCTTGCTACTTGATTAACCTTGTGAGTAGAAATAAGCATAATTATGTTGTGGGCTGGGCAGGGGATAATCATCTAAGGGGGGTTGAGAGGCAGTTAGCTCTGGTGGGGTCAGAAGCTGGCCTCACGTTCACAGTGAAGCCCCATATTCTCAGGCCTCTTAGAATGCTCCTATCAGATGAGGCCCCTCTTTGTATTGAACAAATGACACCAAGGAAACAGATGTCTGAATCTTATCTAAACCCAGATGAAAACAAAACAAGGTCGCTTGCAAACCACAAATACCAAATATCTCCTCTCTCAGCTAACAGGAGCAGACTGCTTCTTCCCAGCTACAGTGGCACCTTGTGCTAGTAATCCTGGATGTATAGGCATACAGATCCGTCAAATCTTTATGATAATAAATCATAAAGAAATCTATTTTAAAGCAACTTTGGCATACATATAATTTTACTCTCTACTAAAGACAAAAGTAAGCTTGCACACCAATAAAAAGGATTTGTCTGTCTAACACAGACACTAATGTGATATGTGCTGAGAAACGATGTAGAAAATCTTAGCATTTTGTCTTCTGTAATTAAATCCTTATGTGTTTATAATGCAAGAACCTTGATGTGTGTAGTAAGAACACCACAATCGGGGCTGGAGAGATGGCTCAGTGGTTAAGGGCACTGACTCTTCTTCCAGAGGAATTGGGTTCAAATCCTAGCACTCACATGGAAGCTCACAACTATCTGTTAACTCCAAGATCTGGCACTCTCACTTAGACATGCATGCAGGCAAAAGCAACATTGCACATGAAAAAAAAAAAAAAGGTAAATTTAAGAAGAAGGAGGAGGAAGAGAAGGAGAAGATGATGACCACCATAGTCCATAATGTTCAGTAGTCTGGGATCTGAGCCAAGGTATTTCAGGCATTTGTGGTGAGGTGTATGGCAGGACAAGAGTGTACACCCATGTGCAAAGCATGTAGGTTACCTTTAGAACCAAGGCTAAAGCACAACACGGTGAGCACTTAAGAAAATGATTAGAATACGTCAGGTTGGAATTTGACTTAATTTTTGAACATTGCACATTCAGAAACATTTTACTGTTGCTGTTGCTAACTTTATTTTCAATCTCCACATGTCACTGACCTCATAGGAGTCATGGTCTGCAGTTTAATAAGCTTTGATTTGGGGGTGGAGAGTTGGCTTGGTGGTAAAGGCAGCTTGCTGTTCTTCCAGAGGACTTGGGATTGGTTCCCAATAACCCTCACTCCAGCTCCAGAGGAGTCAAAGCCCTTCTGGCCTTCATGGGTTCCCACACACACATGACAGACATGTAAACATAAATTTAAAAAAATATCAAAATATACTTTCCAAAAAGAAAAGCTTTAAGATATTTAGTCATGGAATTAATCCCCTCTTTCCAACAACACCCAGTGCAGATGAAAGCCCCACATTCTGGAACCTTCCCAAGTCACCTGACCCCTTCACTAACCCTGTAAAAGGCCTTTCCAATATTCCAGTTTAGGCTGCCCCACGCTTTTCCAGGTGCACGGCTTACTTTAGCAAGCAGTGGTAAACCCAGCTGTCCAGTTCCAGCTTTACCTGGGTCATCTGTGACTGGTGAACAGGAATCCTGGGATGAGAATTCTCCTTATTTGACTGAATGACTCAGCTCGTTGTTTGGAAATATTAGGCACTGAGCAGACAAGGGGAAGGTAGTAACTGGAATTCAGGCTGTAACTGGGTGCTTGAGAATAGCTAAGGTTTTCAGTATTGAGAATTGTGACTGCCCAAGATGCAGCCTTCTTCCTCAGTTTCCCCAAAGCCTCAAGGGTTCTGATAACCTGTCCCTAAAAGGGATATGTTCTGTCTGAAATTAAAGAAGCAGTAGTCTACTGCCTTGGATGCTTAAACTGCTTTAAAAACCATCTGAGAGTTATTAACCTCTATGTTCCAGATTGAAGCAGAAATTTGAATATGGAGAGATAGAGCACCACACACAGATCATACAGAGGGCATTCTGGGCAGTGTGAGTGCCAGTGACCCTCAGCTGAACCACCCTTGAGCTAGGCAGTCTCAACTAGCAGCAGTATTTTGCCTGCAAATCCCAGGCTCCTGACTTTATAGTGTCCCCGCCTCCGATTCCCATGACTGCAGTAAAGCTCCTGCAGGAATTTCATCCCTCATCCTCAAGTCTTCAAGTGCAGTGGCTTGTACAGCTGTTCATGGTCACACCCACCAGCCCCTGTCTTCCTAGGAAGTCATCCTTAATGTTAGTGGACATAAAGAATAGCTTCTTTTTTTTTCTGAGAACAAACGTTAGCATGGTACAGCACATTATGTCTATATCTGAAGCACTTAGCTCTCTATGTACATCTCGACAAGTGTGTTCTGATATCCTCAATTAGGGTGAGAAATGCAAAGGTTGGGAATCAGGAACAGCTACAATACAGAATCATTTAGCACAATTATTTTCATGTGAGCCTTTGACCGATGATTTAAAAGTAACAGAAAGTGTTAACAACTATAACTAACACTTAACATTATTAAGACCTTGTAATTCTCCATGCTGTATCTTTAAAAATCATTGAATTCTCCTGACCAACTTTGGAGGTAGGTACTGTTATCTTTATAAATAAGGAGAAAGGGAGAGAGAGAAACACACACACACACATACCGGGAAGAGCAGAGGGAGGGAAGGAAGGAGGGAGGGAAAGAGAGAGAGAGAGAGAGAGAGAGAGAGAGAGAGAGGCAGAAGTACTCCAGATAGCAATGATAGACCAAAGTAATGAGTCCACCAAATCTAATCAAGTAGACTGTCAGAACATGGTCAAAAGAATGACTCATGGTGAACAATGCCTTGGGGGAACTGTGAGAGGGGCTTCAGGTGACTTTTATTCCCTGGATTGTTCTTGGACATGATTTTGTGCCTCCTGCAACAAACATTTACATTCAACCTATAAAGTGTGTTTATTCTTGTTGGATGTCAAAACACAGCTGTAGAACCCAATCTGACCACTGTACTCTGAATCTGGATATGGCCTTCTGCCTTGCTTTCGTGCTTTCCCAGATACAATCTACAGTATGTGCCAAGCCATCTATCCTGAGAGCAGTCTGGGAGAAGGGCTGTTCTGTTAACATTTTAGTATGTGGTTACTGGTGTTTATTTACATATTTTCTGATCATGTTTTTCTGAACTCATCTTTCCTGAGATCATTGCTTTCTTTGTTATATTCCTGTATAAAGGTATTATAAAACTGAAGGAAGATGGTCTACAGTTGTCATTCTGAAGCTCTCCGTGTGACTTTGGGGCCTCCACAGGTCAGGGAGCCTCCCTGACGCAGCCCTGCCCCTTTCTCTCTAGCAACTGCAGACTGCAGGACTGCCAACTGCCGTACAACTTTGGGGAGCAGCAATATCCTGCTGGGTTTAGGCCGTGTGGACTTGAGAGGTTTCCTTCCTTCCTTCCTTCCTTCCTTCCTTCCTTCCTTCCTTCCTTCCTTCCTTCCTTCCTTCCTTCCTTCCTTCCTTCCTTCCTTCCTTCCTGGGTCTCAGCAGCCTGCCTCTCCTTCAGGGAGGGATAGTTCCAATTTGGAGGAAATCACTCTGCAGCACTGCTGCCCCAACGGGAGAGAGACAAGTGATAGCTTCGGCTCTAGCTCTGAGAAATTTTACCAGCCAGTCCCTGAGGACATGGCCAGTGTGTAAGAATCTACTGAATACATTTCAAAATCACGTCATAATCCAAAAGAGAAAAATAGACGCTTTCCAACTAACTTTCTTCCTTTCTTCCTTCCTTTCTTTCTTCCTTTCTTTCTTTCTTCCTTCCTTCCTTTCTCTCTCTCTCTCTCTTTCTTCTTTCTTTCTTTCTTTCTTTCTTTCTTTCTTTCTTTCTTTCTTTCTTTCTTTCTTTCTTTCTTCCTTCCTTCCTTCCTTCCTTCCTTCCTTCCTTCCTTCCTTCCTTTTTCTTTCTCTTTTTTTTTCAAAATAACCAAGCCTAGAAAAGGACTAATGAAGTAATTTAGGTGGTGTCTAAAATTAGCCACTAGTTTCTAAGACTTAGATGTATTCTATTTAAAATATAAATGCAATATGACTTTTGGAAAGAAGCTGTGTACCCAACTCAGGCTCGTCTGTCTCCCTGTCCCTTCCTGCTCTCTGGTATTGTCTATAGTATTGGAGGCATTTCCATCCTCAATGCATGGCTTCTATCTTTTGGGGTCTAGAGTGGCTGCCCTACTGCCACCGTCCAGTGAGTAGTGAGAAGGACCAGGATGAGAGGAATTAAACCTAGACTTTAAAAACTAATTGGAGCATATGTTCATTCAGTTGCATCCAACTGGCTACATGACCACAGCTATTTGTAAGGGAGCATGGGATATTGACTTTATCTGAGTGATTAGTTGGTATGAAGTGGAGAGCAGATATTACTTCAAAATAACATAGTATCTGTACTGGCTAGGTTTGTGTCAACTTGG
>LR753372.1:54583-138841 GCA_902729485.2 Mus minutoides
AGCAAGCCAGTAAGGAACATCCCTCCATGGCTTCTGCATCAGCTCCTGCCTTCTGACCTGCTTGAGTTCCAGTCCTGACTTCCTTGGTGATGAACAGCAGTATGGAAGTGTAAGCCAAATAAACCCTTTCCTCCCCAACTTGCTTCTTGGTCATGATGTTTGTGCAGGAATAGAAACCCTGACTAAGACAGTATCTTATCTGTTTCTTGAGAAATACTATTTTGTGTAGTTTCCTAGATTTCTTGTGGTCTCATCTGTGGACACTTAGACCATATTACAGAGAAGATTTTCAAAGACAACATATATTTATAACATGAACACCCGTTATGTGGCACTATTCCAGGGAGATATGAGCAAATGTCTATTCACTCTTACTAGGTGTCTTAGGATTTCACTGCTGTGAATGAACACCATGACCAAGGCAAGTCTTATAAGGACAACATTTAATTGGGGCTCGCTTACAGGTTCACAGGTTCAGTCCATTATTATCAAGGGGGGAGCATGGCAGCATCCAGGTAGACATAGTGCAGGAGGAGCTAAGAGTTCTACATCTTCATCTGAGGGCTGTTAATGGAAGACTAACTTCCAGGCCCCTAGGATGAGGGTCTTAAAGCACACACCCACGGTGACACACCTACTCCAACAAGGCCGCCCCTACTCCAAGATGACCACTCCCTGGGCTGAGCATATATAAACCATCACATTAGGACACTGGTGACAGCCCAAAGTGAGCATATCACCAATGTTAAACAAGGTGAACCAATGAAATGACTGGGTATATACACAGAAAAATAGATGAGAAGTTACAGAAGAATAAACAACTCAAAAGTGCTGGATTGCCTGGAAAAGAAAGCAAGGATGGTCTTGGAATGGCCTTTTGAAATCTCAAAGCCCACCCCACGTGATGACTCATAAAATCTGGAACCTTGGCGCTCTCTGCATGACCTGCAGTCAGCTCCACAGTTTAAATGATATCTTCCCAGCTGCTTGCTCCTCCAAGTCTCTGCAATAGTCCTTACTGCTTATATGAAGAGAGAGGAGGCTTGTGCATTTGTTCAGGTTCACAAGCACTGAGATTGAGTAGTTCAGTGACATGGGAAAGGCTTTTCTGAGATTTGTATGAAGTGGAAATTTCTGTTTTCTTTGGAGATTCAGTTGTATCGTGTGATATTCTTCTGAAAACTTTCTTATGAGAGGACACTTTGATGAGGCAGACACTTGAGAGGATGTATGTTTGCAAAGAGAATAAGTAGAACCTGATAGACAGAGATCAACGTTCTTGCGTTGGTTTGCCTAGCAACACTTTGCTGGTCTTTGCTGGTCTTTGCTGGTCTTTGCTGGTCTTTGCTGGTCTTTGCTGGTCTTTGCTGGTCTTCGCTGGTCTTCGCTGGTCTTCGCTGGTCTTCGCTGGTCTTCGCTGGTCTTTGCTGGTCTTTGCTGGTCTTTGCTGGTCTTTGCTCGTCATGATTTTGTAGATGAATGCACCCCGTGGTATTCTGACTGCTTCTTGCACTTCCACTGACTCATGCCTATTCGGTGGAGCCTCACACTTTCTTCTGGATGGAACCATTACTATTGATTCATATTTGGTGTTTTGGACCAGATTGATCATATCCCGACAATAAAGATTGGAATTGCCCCCAAAGAACTACTTCTAAACAGATCCACATTCCTCATTTCCTATTTACCTTTCTTCTCCCCTACCTCTGGTAGGTGGGCTTGAAGGGAGGTTGAAGCATTTAACAACCCATATTAAAGTAGGGTTTGACAAATCTTAAGTCTATACTTATGAGTTTTTTTACCTCCTGCATCTTAAGACACCTCTCTTTAAGGTGCTTTCCTCTTCTAGCTTGGAGGAAAGTACTACATTGCAGACCTCTGTGATGATAATTATAGTCATGTAAGAAGAGCAGAGACAAACTGTTCCAGAAATATTCAATTTTTGAAAGGAACATTACTTGATCAGAAAAAAAATCTAGCTATAGTCAGATAAATAGCTTTGCCAGGGAGTCTTAAACTTGGCTGATTATTAGATTCTCTGAAGAGCTTTAAAATAAGTACACCACTCTAACAAGGACATAGTGATAGAATAATGGTTCCCAAGACATCTATATTCTAATCCCATGAGTATGCTCCCTTAGGGTCTGTGTGGACTCCTTTTCTCCTTGTTTTGACCAAATACCCAACAAGAAAAAATTCCTTGTCTTCTCTGGTGCCTACAATCCTTTCTCCACTTCTTCAGCATGGTTTCCCAAACTCTGCCTACTGTTTGGTTGTGATCTCTGCAGCTATTTCCATCAGTTGCTGCCTGAAGCCTCTCTGACAACAGATGGGTATATATATCTATGGGCATAGTGGAGTATCATTAGTAACCATTTTGTTGATTCTATCTTTCTATGATCTATCTATTATCTATCTATCTATCTATCTATCTATCTATCTATCTATCTATCATCTATCTATCATCATCTATTATTTATTGATTGTTTGTTTTTTGCCAATCATATTTGATTTTACCCTAGGTCTCTGAGCCATCTAGCCTCTGATTTCTGGTCCTATGAACTTTTCCAGTTTTAGTGGGGCAGGGGTAGGGGTTAAGGGGTTGGGGAGTTGGGAAGATGGGGAATGGAAGATCAGAACCCTAGGAAGACTATCCATTCTGGGCAAACTGGCTTCTTGACTATAGTGGGGCTTTGTGACCACTTCCTTCTTATGTGCTGGGGTTTGTTTTGTTTTGTTTTCTGGCTTGTTATATGCGGTTTTTGTGTATATAGCCTGTCAGTAGAGTTTTCCTTGGGACCATGGCCAACCTAGTCTCAGGTTCTTGACTTCATGAACAATATGAGATATAAGTTTCATCTCATTCAGTGGGCCTTAAATCTGATCAAAAAGTGGTTGGTTTCTTCCCTAACAAGTGTGTCCCTTATTACAACTTTCAGGTATCACAGGTGGTGAGATTGAGGAATTCATTGGCATGGGAAAGGTTTTTCTGAACAGGACTTTGTCAGTATAAGAATTAAGATTAACAACTTAATAAATGGGACTTCATGAAACTAAAAAGTTTCTTTTCAGCAAAGGATTCCAATAGGCAACCAACAGAATGGGGAAAAAATCTTTTCTAACTATACATCTGACAGAGGGTTAGAATCTAGAATATACAAAGAACTAAAAAAACAAAACAAAACAAAACTCCCCAACCAACCAACCAACCAACCAAACAAACAAACAAACAAGCCTGAATGTTGAGAAAACAAACCAATTTAAAAAATGGGGTACAGAACTAAACAGAGACTCCTCAAAGGATGAAAAACAAATGGCTGAAGAACACTTTAAAATGTTCACCTTCCTTAGTCATCAGGAAAATTAAAATTAAAATTACTTTGAGATTTCATCTTAGCCCTTCCAGAATGGCCAAGATTAATAAATAACAGCAGATACTGCCAAGGATGTGGGCAACAGGGAATACTTACTCGTTGCTGATAGGAATGTAAACTGGTAGAACTTCTATGAAAGTCAGCATAGGGGTTCCTAAAAAACTAAAAATAGATCTACCACTTACCACTCTTGGACATATACTGAAGGACTCTACCTCTTACTACAGAGATATTAGTTAATTCATGTTTATTGCTGCTCTATTCATAATAGGTAGAAATTAGAAATAGCTTAGCTGCTCAACAATTGATGAATGGATAATGGAAATGTGGTACATTTGCACACAATAGAATATAATTAAGCTGTTAAGAAGATGAAATTTGGGCTGGTGAGATGGCTCAGCGGGTAAAAGCACCTGATTGCTCTTCCGAAGGTGATAAGTTCAAATCCCAGCATCCACATGGTGGCTCACAACCATCCGTAATGAGATCTGGCGCCCTCTTCTGGAGTGTCTGAAGACAGCTACAGTGTACTTACATATAATAAATAAAATAAATCTTTAAAAAAAAAAAAAAAAGAAGATGAAATTTCAGGTAAATGAATGGAGCTAGGAATATCATCCTGGATAAGGTCACTGAAATCCCCAATGCCAATTCCCTCAACTAAATTCCCATGCCAATGAATTTATCAATCTCATCGCCTGTGAACCCTGACAGCTGCAATAATCACCCTGTTTTCAAGATGTGCCCTCTGGTGGAATGGTGGCCTGTTTTTTTGTTTTTGTTTTTTTGTTTTTTTGTTTGTTTGTCTTTTTAATGTGGATGCTAAGGTTTATTCTTTAGATATCTGCGTTTCATTTAGAATACCCACAGAGGTTAGGTAGCTTGTTAGGGACCAGGGGAGAGCAGAGGGTCTTCCAAGGGTGGGACAATAGAATATAGTTTTATAAAGGGATAAAGGGGCAATCAGAACAGGAGTGATTTAAATGGGGTAGGAGAGGGGTGCTTGGTAAAAGAGTGAACACTGGGAGCAATAACTAACGCTAAAATCTTTTTGAAGAGCCATGTGGAAACCTACTAGTGTAGAAGCTTTCTAAAATATATACATATATAAAATGAATTTATATGAAATCACTTTATAATGGGGAAGACAATAATTCAACTAGGTGTCACATGCTACCAAATAAAACCCCTGGTACCAGGAACAGGATGCATCTTTTTGTATAGTTGGTCAAAGGGGTTTCATGGATTCCAAACACTACAGGATATTTCCATCAGTTTTGGTTACTCTCCACACCTTGACAGTAAGGCTGTATAGCTGAAGACACCATTCACTTATGGCATGGAGAAACTGAGCTAGTGCTCAACTGGAAGTTTCACCCAGGGTCAGTATTCTGCTATGTCTAAGATTGTGAAGCACAAAGGTAAAATGGGACACTCTTGGGAAAAGCCTTGATATCAATGAATAAATAGATGAATAAATAAGACAGGTTTCATGTTTTATTTAAAATCTAAGCAAATATTAAAAACTTGTGTTAAAAAAAGCTAAGGAGAGGCTGACATTGTAGACTTCACCCATAAAGCCAGCTCTTGGGAGATGGAGGCTGAAGGGTCACATATTTGAGAGAATTGTCTCAAAATAAAATAAGGAAGCATATTAGCTTTTTTAAATTATTAAGGTTATTCATGCTCTAGCAGGCCTGTGGAAGTCTGAGGATAACTTGCAGCAGTTGGTTCTCTCCTTCCCTGTGTGGGTCTGTCCCAAGGATCAAACTCAGGTCAAGAGATTTGGCAGTAAGTGCCTTCACCCTTTGAGCCAACTTGTTTAGTCTTAGCTATTTAATTTTTTTTTTTTTTTTTTTTTTTTGGTTTTTTCGAGACAGGGTTTCTCTGTATAGCCCTGGCTGTCCTGGAACTCACTTTGTAGACCAGGCTGGCCTCGAACTCAGAAATCCGCCTGCCTCTGCCTCCCGAGTGCTGGGATTAAAGGCGTGCGCCACCACGCCCGGCTGCTATTTAATTTTTTTAAATCAAAATTGTGTTTAAACTGATACTTATTCATCACGGTATTTTTAAATGATTATAAGTTTTTATGGTATATATTTTTACTGTTCAAAATTAGTGACAATTTCCAGCCAGTCATGAGAGTACATACCTGTAATCTTGATAAAGTATGTTTTATTCTCCTGATGTGATTAGCATCTCCAAGTCAAACTAACTTTATCAATATGCTTTTATTTTTTGGCTCCCTCTCATTCTCTGGCATATTCGACCCTGACCTTTGTCTAGCTTGTTCTCTCTTCAACCTGCCTCTCTATAACTGTCCCAATAAAACTGCTTCTGTCTTTCCTTTTCCTCTCTGCTCTGTTCGTTCTTAAGCAGCCTCTCTTTTAGAGGGTATATCTTATCTGTCCAATTTCTCTCTGACTTGTCACTTTGTCTGCCATTCAATTAGACACCACATTTAGACGTGGGTGCTTCCTTCTACAAACTATCTTTACCTTCATTGTTTGGAATTAAAGGTGAGTAGTAAAGGTTTGTCTACATTCCAGCCAGAAGAACTAAAGATATGTGCTAAGGGCTGAGCCACACCACAAGTAGAAACTTTTTTTTTTCATTAAATAATGTAATCTCAGGGTCACAGTGTGACCAAATATCCTGCAACATAATCTTAGCACTCTCAAGAATTGGGAGAAGAATCAGGAGTTCAAGGCCAGCCTATGCTATGTGGCAAGTTCAAGATCAGCCTGGGCAACATGAGACTCTGTTTTGAAAAATTAAAATGCAGTGAGTTTTTTCCTTATTTTTGTGCATTTGGGTTTTTTACTTATGTTTTATATTTGACAACATAGCCTACCTACGACAATAATAATAATAACTTGTGAAAATCATTCTTTTCTTCTTTGGATTTTAATGTAAATGCCTGTGGTGGTTCACTGTCAAATGCAATGTTGCATATTAGTTATCTACATTAAGGAATTATCATTTAAAGAGATTTTTAAAAATTAAGTAAAATCTAAAAATTTTAAACTTTTCTCTGAAGTGAGTAGAGTAGATTTGGAGCATACTTTTTAATACAACTTGATCATATCCAATTATGTTAGAACTCCTTGATAAAAAGTACACAGTGTAATTTCTCCATGACATGTAATAATTCTGTAATGAGTAGCAGTGTGCTGGGCCAAGAGAAAGTTTGCCTTTCTTATCTTCTCCTCTTCATTTAAGCTTAAGTAATAACTCAAAATCATACTTTTTAATATCATGCTTATTCCATTATTTTGAGTTTCTGTCACAAATATTTTTCTCCTGTAGGTTACAATACTTCAAATCTGATTAATGCAGAACACTCTGACAGATATTTTATCGAGTTGATTTGTACCTCTAAATGTTTGGAATTTATGCGGTTAGTTGACAGCCAGGCTTGGGCAATAAAATATTGAGAAGTAAAAATGCAAGCTTGTTCTTCGTTAGCATATGTTTTTTTGTATCAGCACCATAAACTTCCACATTTGCAAATTTCGTTCATGAGATGTTTATTGTAGGGAGAACCTTGTAATGTAGATTTCCTCAAGTCAAAAAAAAAAAAGGAAGACGGAGCTTCAGTTACCTCACCTCCAGCCATAGATACAATCCTCTGGGAAGCTTCTCTCAACACTGGGAACCAAACTGAGTGTCCCTCTTTGGTGTTCCTCTACTGCCCTGTATTGGACAATACACGGCCCTGTGTAGTACAGTGTATGGCCCTGACTCTCCTATAGATCCCAGCTCCACAAGTGAAGAGTTGCTTACTCTGCTCATCTGGCTTTGTGTACCTTCTCCTTGGTGAAGGGCATGAGGTCTGGACAATGGACACATAGAAGGTACCTTGTGAATGACTAATTCTTAAAAACTCAAAATGTGGGTTCCTGTTTTCCAAATTTCTTTTAATTAACATTTTATAATATGTAAAATATTTCTTGTGGAAAAAGAAATAAAATATAAGTCAGACTAACAAAATCATAGAGATTCTTTTCTTCTTTTTTTGTATTTGTGGTGATTTATTTTATATAACCCAACATTGGTAATAGCTCTGTGAATTATCTTTTTTTTTTCTTTTTTTAAACATTTTTTATTAATCATTTTATTCGTTTACATTTCAGATGATATTCCCCTTCCTTGTTACCCCTCCACCAACCCCAAATCCCATCTCCCCTCCCCCCTTTGCCTCTATGAGTGTGCTCCTCTACCCATGCATCCACTCCGGCCTCACCCCTCTAGCATCCCCCTACTCTGGGACATCAAGCCTACCTCCCTTCCCACTGATGTCAGATAAGGCCATCTTCTGCTACATATGTATATGTTCCTGTCCAAAGAAAAGACAGGGACAAAAAATGGGATGGAGACAGAAGGCTAGGCCATCCAGAGACTGCCTCACCTAGGGATCCATCTCATCTGCAGACACCAAACCCCCACACTATTGCTGATGCCAAGAAGTGCTTCCTGACCAGAGCCAATATGGCTGTTCCTTGAGAGGCTCTACCAGCACCTGACCAATACAGATGCAGATACTTACAGCCAACTATTGGACTGAGTCCCGGGACCCCAGTGGAAGATCAAGGGGAAGGACTGAAGGAGCCGAAGGGGATTAAAACCCCAAGCGAAGAACAATGTCAACTAACTGGACCACCCAGAGCTCCCAGAGACTAAACCACCAACAAAAGAGCATACATGTAATTTCTTTTTCTAATTGCAAATATTATACTTGACAACCTGAAGATCTAGTTTTCTTTACAACGAACATGTTTTACGATTATGTCACAATAATAGAACCTAGAGGTAAATGAACTCAAAGCAAATAATCCAAACTGTGTGTTATGCTCCCTTCAACCTAACACACTTCTCTTCAGGAAGCCTCCTTGACACTCAGAAGAGATTGAATGTTCCACATCTGTGCTTCTAGAACCTTCTTGAAAAAAGAAAAAAGTGCATGGTATGCTTGGCCCTATATACTAAATATGTTCTGTCTTCTGCTGTAGTGGGACTTCCTGGATCATGCTTTGGAGCATAGGTCATGTTTCAAGGGTTTTAAGAAGTAGTTTGACATCCAGTCTGGAGTATTGCTGGTCTGAGTTCCTCTAGCTCCCTTCCTTTAGTCCAGTGGACACACACTGTTTCAGGGAGTGGCTGTTCTGCCATCTCAGTGTGAATACCACTTGAAGCAGGTCCCTTGCCCACTGGGATGAATTCAGTCCAGTGAGCAGTTGCCATTTGTAAGGTGAAGCATTGGGGATTTCTTATCATTGAAGTAGAATTTAGCTTATCCTCATCCTCTGCAAGACAAAATACCAAGTCAGAAAACTGAATAAATGTTTCTGCCATGGTTCCAGTTAGACTGTCACTCAGAGCTATCTTACATAACAGGGAGGGATATCCTTCTTTGCTGTGACATTTGGGGCTGTTTGAACGTTTCAAGTTTTAGGGTTATTGTGATTACAAAAGAGATAGGGTGTGACCAGTCGCATTACTGTAGGGTTCTTGGTTTTTAAAGCCCTAAATGCCAGTAGCTGGGGTGAGCCTTATCACTCTCTGAAGTGCCGGCAGTAAAAACAGGAGTTATAAATGCCACTTTTGATGTGTGTTTTAGTGCCTTGCACCATCCCTGGTTGCTGGAGGGAACAACTGGGCTGGCCATTAATACAGGAGCTGCTTGTATTACCCAGTGCCCAGCTGATGGATTTGCAATCGTTGGTAGCCTCTCAAACATCTGTGAAGAAGGCAACTCAGATCTTTGAAAAATCACCAGACTTAGCATCCACAATGGGTGTTAGCTCTATCACTCTGTGAATCCACTACGAGATGATTTTTTTTTTTTTTTTTTTTTTTTTGGCTTTTTCGAGATAGGGTTTCTCTGTGTAGTTCTGTTCTGGAACTCACTCTGTAGACCAGGCTGGCCTTGAACTCAGAAATCCACCTGCCTCTGCCTCCCATGTGTTGGGGAATTAAAGGTATGCGCCACCATTGCCCAGCACAAGATGATCTTTTGAAAATTTGTACAAATCTAGTCTTCACTTCTCAATGCCGTATCTATTAAATGTCACACGTGAGGATTCTGACCCAAAGTGCAGATAGTGCTCTCCAACACAAAAGGAGTAACTTCTTTACTCCATTAAATACTTGACTGGAATAGGTCCATTGTAGTTGCACCCAGAGAGATATTACTAGCAAATTCTGACCCCCAAAATCCAAAAGATAGTTGAAACAAAGTTTCTTTGTGATGTTAGCTCACTGGTCTCTCTGAAGAAGTGGACACTGCTCCTCATCTGATGGATGCCTGGTACCATTCATACTCACAGCTTAAACCAGCTGTCTTGAGCTTCCTGGACTACACAGTTTGGTGAATTCTCAACACCACCCTTGCTCTGGAGAGGGAGTGGTTCAGCCTTCCTGGTTTGGAAACCTCTGAGAAGTACTTAACTCTGGCTCTGCCTGATTAGCTGGCCTCTTAAAATCTGACAGTCACAGCAATGGGCAGTAAATGTTGGAGGCTTAAGTTTGAAACAAATTATTTTGAGGAATGGATTTGGAATTTGCCTTGTGGTTTGGATTCTAAGCAAATAGTCTATGCATAGATTGTGAGGTGTACTGAGCCATTTTCAATTTTCTTTTTAAATTTGATTAACCTGAAAGTTCTTATATCCAAGAATAGGATTCATTTATTTCATATGCATGGGTCAAATAAGGATGCTGTAACCTGGAATTCTCAAACTTCTGGGACACTGACACCTAACAGTAAAAGATGAGTTGGTGGGCTGGGGATAAACTCAGGGGTGGAGCATCTCTTTTTTTTTTAGCATGTATGAGGTCCTGGGTTTGATTTTTTTATAGTAAGATAAGCTTCTCTGCTTTCTTCTACTTTTGGCCTTGACATCCTCAACTGGGCAAGGGGACATTTTCCCCCCACACTTATTGAATGAATACTATCTGCCAAATATTTTTTATATTACTATCATATTTGAGACTCCCAAGCAGATCTCTCCTCTGAGGTCCTTATTTTATCCTCGGTTTTCTCATAAGAAAACAATGTGACCTGAGGATATTCAGAAAAGCTCAACCCCATTTGGCTGATACACAGTAGAGACTGGGATGGGACTCCTGCTGGAATGTCACTATGGGGTTGGAGCTGCTGTATTTTGTATCTTAAAAAGTGGGTCTGAGTGTTTTTTTTTTTTTAGAGAGAGGTGGGGGCAGGGGGAGTTTTGAGAAGGTGGTAGAAAAACAGAGGTTGAGGACCAGCAGAGAACACAAGCTAGTTTGGAGCTGCCCATGCTGGTAGGCACTTTGCTTATTTGACACAAGCTACAGACATCTGAGAAGAGGGAACCTCAGATGAGAGAATGTCTCTATCAGATTGGCCTGTGGGGCAAGTCCATTGGGCATTTAATCTTGATTAATGTTTGATGTGGGGGCACACACACACACACACACACACACACACACACAATACTGTAACTAGTGCCACCCCTGAGTCCTGAATGGTATAAGAAAGCACATTGAGCAAGCCACAGGGAGCAAGCCAGCCAGCAGCATTCCTCCATGGCCTCTGCTTTAGTTCTTGCCTTGGCTTCCTGTAGTGACAGGCTATAACCTGCAAGGCAAATAAACTCTTTCTTCCCCAAGTTGCTCGTGGTGTCTATCACAGTAATTAGAAAGCAAATTCAGACACTGCCTTTTCATGAAACATGAAGCTAGCCTCCCAGTAGAGGATACTTACAGGGAGAACAGTATAGTCCTACATCAGAATCTTTTGTTTCTCATACAAGCCACAAGGTTAAGATTTGGGGTCTATATGTTGCTCAGTACTCTCTCTCCTCTAAGCAGGGAGAGAAATAATAAACCTACTTCCCAGTGGTGGCTTGAGTATTAATGTACTGCCTCATCTAATACACAGCTCAGCTCATCTGCTATTAGTTTTTAGTATCTACAAGTATTAACATGAAAAGGTGTCCTGAGCATCTTGTAGATCATGTGACTAGATGAGGCCATTGAAAGGTAGCAAGGACAAATCAGCAGCAAGTGAGATTCTATCCCAAAATATGGATTTGCACATCAGACATGCCGGAAGCATTGCATCCTCTTGTGAATTGTATTAGTCTCTGCAGATGTCACATCATTGTTTTCTTATAAATGCGATACTTTTAATTAAAAAAAATCCCTTAGTACATTTACACAATGGAGTACTACTCAGCTATTAAAAACAATTAATTTATGAAATTCTTGGGCAAATGGATGTATCTGGAAGATATCATCCTTAGTGAGGTAACCCAATCACAAAAGAAGTCACTTGATATGCACTCACTGATAAGTGTATATTAGCCCAGAAACTTAGAATATCCAAGATACAATTTGCAAAACACAAGAAAAATCAAGAAGAACGAAGACCAAAGTGTGGACTTCACTCCTTCTTAGAATTGGGAACAAAACACCCATGGAAGGAGTTATAGAGACAAAGTTAGGAGCTGAGACAAAAGGATGGACTATCCAGAGATTACGCCACCCGGGGATCCATCCCATAACCATCCACCAAACCCAGACACTATTGCATATGCCAGCAAGATTTTGCTGAAAGGACCCTGATATAAGTATCTCGAGTGAGGCTGTGCCAGTGCCTGGCAAATACAGAATGGGATGCTCATAGTCATCTATAAGATGGAACACAGGGCCCTCAATCGAGGAGCTAGAGAAATTACCCAAGGAGCTGAAGGTGGAACAACAATATGAACTAACCAGTATCCCCAGAGCTCGTGTCTCTAGATGCATAAGTAGCAGAAGATGGCCTAGTTGGCCATCATTGGGAAGAAAAGCCCCTTGGTCTTACAAACTTTATATGCCCCAGTGCAGGGAAATGCCAGGGCCAAGAAGTGGGAGTGGGCAGTGGGGGCGGGGAGAAGCAGGGAGGGTGAGGGTATAGGGAACTTTCAGGATAGCATTTGAAGTGTAAATAAAGAAAATATCTAAAAAAAAAATCCCTCAGTTGTGTAATAAATATGGAACAGCTATAAAAAGCAAGCAAACAAACAAACAAGCATGTTTCCAGGACTGGAGAGATGGCTCAGCAGTTAAAAGCACTTGCAGGATCTGAGCTCCATTCTCAGCACACATATCCAGTCGCTCACAACTACCTATAACTCCAACTCCAGGGAATCAGATGCACTCTTCAGGCCTCTATAAACACTTTATTCATATACACACACAAAGAGGTGAAGGGAGATGGAGAGAAAAAGAAAAAAGTGTTCCCCCAAACAATAAATCAAAAATAAATAATACCAATGGGAAAGTACCCCAGGTCTCAGGTCTCTTCTATGGTTCCTGGATCCCAAGGCACATTAGCAAATGGAACACGATAATTTACTGGCTCAGTTCTTTAATCCTGAGCAAATCATTTAGTGTGGGTGTTTGGCTTAGAGGATTAATACAAACAAGTACCTGAAAGCATCTATACCCTCAAAAGAAAATACTGTCACTAGTGTCTCTTCTATGAGCTCTGGAAGGCTGTAGCTTCACTTCCAGAGCTCAAAATTGTGACAACCAGAGCTTTGCAAATAATAACAATATAAATAATGTCACTATACTCTGACATCAGTGGCTTGCTCTCTTTGAAATCTCCAGGCTGGCCTCAACACACCCCCTCCTTTCCTGAGCTTCAGAAGTGCTAGGATTACAAGCAGGTGCCTAGCTCATTTGGTTTCAACAAAGCTGAAAGCAAGGATACTCAGGTTCTTTCAAGCATCTTCTAGATCAGCAACATCACAGCTAACGACTAAGATGATATCAGGACATTTAGTGGCTGGCTGCACTGTGGTGCTTGCATGAGAAGCAAATCCAGGAATCTCCAAGCCTCACTTCATGTCAGAATCTCCATTGCACCTCTTGTACAATGTGTAACTTCAAACATACTATTCACCATTAGCACCCATACCAGACTCATTCCCAAATTAGCATTAACAATTAATTTTAATACCTCAGGCAGAGGTGAACAAGGAAACTGTCTCTCATATACTTTCTCAGTGGGAGTTTTACTGAAGTATCTACTGACTGAAAAATATTGCTGCCTTCAAGGCACCTCAAATCAGAATAAACCCTGTTTTATTACAAAGCATAAATATCACAATAACCAATTGAGGGTATAAAGAAGGGCAAGTGTTAGAATACCTGAAGATTTCTAATCAGAATGATTGAAGTCTTATACTTCCCAGCCTTAAGTCAGAAATTTATGGATGCAAAGACTAATGTAATTTTAATTCAAAATTCAACCAACCACGCCAATAAATTCATTTCAAACACGTTAGACTAAAAGCTGACTGCCCTCTGGTGGGCTACTTTTTAAATATATTTAGTGTTTCTTAAACTGAAGTGCTTAAAATATTGTACAGTGGCATGAAATTATTTTACAATGCAATTTGTGGGCATGAAATTATTTGGAAAAGAGAAAGTATTAAAATATTAAATACTTTTTATTATATGAACTGAGTTTAGCTGATTTATGATTTTTTTAAACTAAATTTTCCATTTGTGAGTAAATGTATCTGATTTTTCAAATCTCAATTAAAAAACAGGGATAAAAGAAAATCATCTTTCTGGAGGCTCATTTTCACTTCAAGATGTTGACATTCTGATTCATTTTCAGCTGCTCATAAGCAATGGGGGAAAGTTACATGCTTATCAGGGTTGTTTCTGGTATACATCATTTTCATGTAATTTTATTGTCTGAAAAAAGAAATAGCATAATCCTATTTCCAATAAAATCTATATTGATTTTTAAAAAAGCCTAAAGCATATCATATCAAAGTACTAGGACTAATGCTGATATAACATGGGGAAAAGTCAGAGTGTGTCAGCACATGCTCTGGCCAGCCTGGGATCCGGCAGTATCTGGCCCTCCTATTTGCAGTTCCCTGGAATACTGGGGTGGGCTGAAATCTCCAAACGGACACCGAGTCTGTCAGTTTTCATCTGTTTCGTGGAGATTTGCATGTTAACAGCCTCCCAGGCACTGCTGAAGCACTGTTAGCTTCAGCTCAGGATTCTGACTCTGGTCATAAATTACTTCCTTAGCACCTGTGCCCCATCCTATGTGAACAAATCCTGTTGAGCGTGATCGAATTCATGTAGGTACTTCAAATAGCTGAAGATGGAAGATATAGAAAAAAATCTAAAGGCATATTATTTTAAAACTCTCGTCTTTATGAGGAAAAATCAAAACGTGCGCCGAGCGATTTATCTGGGTGAGTTTCGTGGATGCTGGCAAGGACTCTAAGAGTCCTCCACATCCCTCCTCCCTTCCTTCTTGGTGACTCTCTTAGCAAGGCCTAATATTTTGTCTCTGAATTCTTTTTTTTGAATTTGAAAAGGAAGTCTTCTTTTGAGACAAAGGAATTAAAGATTGCAATCAAATCACAAAATCAAGTTAATTCCGTGGCTGTAGGTTAATAAGCACCTGTGCCATCAGATATGTCTGAACAGTGTAAGTTCCCGAATACAGTCTTTCAGAAACGTTTGTAACACCCAACAGCAACTCGAAGTCAAGAATGCAACGTTTTCAATTGCTACCTAAAAGCTGGACAGAACAAGGTATCCTAAACAACTATGCTTTTAAAACTAATTAGCATATGCAATGACCTTAAAATGTAAAGATGTTACTTCTGTGAGACTAATTTTGTTCCCCAACCCAATAGGAGGTAAATGGAAATACAGAATGGAAGAGTTCTTATCATAGAATTACTGCTTTTAAATTGCACACACACACACACACACACACACACACACACACACACACGAATAAAATTTTGTACCCCATTATACTAGTTTATAAAGGCTTGCTGGAACTTAGTTGGAAAGTGATAAAACACAAACTAAGCCAAAGTCAGCAAAAGTCAGCAGTCATGGCGGCTTTGTTTTCTGGTCGTTCCCTCTTGGAGGTCAAGGGATGTAGCTGTGTGTGTGTGTGTGTGTGTGTGTGTGTGTGTGTGTGTGTGTGTGTGTGTGTGTGTTCAAAGGAGGTTTAGTCTTTCATTTTTAAAAAAATGAAATGTAGACTCTACCTATTTAGCATCATTGCTCATGCCATGTTTTCTGGCAGTTCCGAAATAATATGAATAGAAACAAACCCGTGTAGAGTGTCCATCGAAGGAAAAGAAGCCTCCTTACCAACAACGCTTCAGGTAGGTAGAGACTGAAAGACGAGCATGTTTGTGCGTGTATCTACTTAAATACTATGCTACCATTCTCTTGGAGCTTGCAGTCATGTGTGCTTTCTGTGTCCAGAAAATCAATATTCTTATAGTTTTAAACGGGATTTTGTCCCCCACGTCAGAAATGGGACTCTTCGACCACAGCGTTAGGGCTTCAGATCCACAGGGCTGGGGTCCGCTCCCGCGCTGCGCGTTTCCTTTTTCATCAACAGAGGGCGCTCTGCGGTTTGCCAAGGATGCCGGCTTCTCTCAACGGCTGAGCTGGGCAGAGGGCGAAGCTTCGGTTAGCCGCGTTTGCAGGGTTTTTTTTTTCCCCCATACCAGGCAGAAGCTCTTTCAACTGGCTAGTGTATAATTTATTGGAAATGCTACTGATCACTGAAACAACATACGTGAAAGAAAGGGAACCCCACGATTTTACAAAAGTCGGATGACCGTGACATCTAAGGCTGCTAACTAACCCCGACCGGACCGGTTAGTATTGGAAGTGATCATAAGCATAGAACAGGCTGATTGTCTTCACCTTGGGAAGCCCGGAAGGGCGACAGCTTTATTTACATGGCCTACCCCAGTTCTGAGCGCGGGAGTGTGCCTGGTTGTGTCCTACTTTAAAATTTTATACTCTTTTATACCTGATTCTAGACAAACGAAATAAATAATTCCTCCTGAAGTAATCTGCCTAGGTCCTAATTGACACATTAGGAGAGCTCTGAGAAGCTTTTTCTCTGCTGAAGGTTAGAGAGAAGATACCAGATGCCGATGTTATTAATTTCTCACCAGTCAAAAGCACTAAATTTCATCTGAAAACTTGAGAGAATGAAAAAAGATATATTTGAAGAAAATTAGATTTTTCTCAGAGTATTTGTCCAAGATCTACATTTATAGATGCATAATTTATTAGATGTTTCAACACAGTGAAGTCATCATAAGCAGCTAACACGAAGATTGCATTTACTATCCTTCCCGGCAAAGTTTTACAAATGTCTTAAAGCCTCTGTGAAAGCCAGCAACCCTAACAGACGCCAGAATCAACATATTTGACAGAAGTGTGCGCGTCATCGTAGCCCATTATTTCAAATGAGAATGTTCCATCTCAAGAACCGGAACGATACCACCAATGACAGAATAAACGGGAATGTGGAAGTCAAACAGCATGACAGCAGTTACTCAGAACTAGAAAATAAGAGCGTTGTAACATATAGGTGTCCAAGGTTCTCCTCTGAGAAAAAGTGCTCCTTTCCCACAAAGGGAAAGAAATGCCAGGTTTCCTTATGTTGAATGCATGTTTGTATAATATTGAAGATGATGAAACAACTGTTTAACAGCTAGGACAGTGCATTCCAGCTAACTCATTCCTTTATCGCTTGCTGGTTGGAAGATAAGAGCCAACCTCTTTCTTTTGCAAATATGTTTGCCAGCATCTGTTTCAACATTTATAAAGACCATTCTCACTGATTGCCAAATAACCATAAATTTATTTATGCATATTTTTGAGTTGGAGGTATAAAAATAATTACATGTCTGATTAAATCCACTTATGCCTTCGTGTCTTACTAAATCTATAATAGATATGAATCATTACAATGCACTGCATCTAAGTGCATAAATAATGCCATACAAATGCAGAATCAAGCTTTGCTGCAGCAGAAGGCAGGCAGTCGTGTACGCAGACATAGTTGGGCTGTATTATGAATATTGGTGTGGATTCTGTGACATAGGACGTTAGTCAGAAAGCTGAAATGTTCTTATTAATCATTAGTTCAAGTTCTTAAAATGTATTAAGTTTTTATGTTATATTAATAAGCATGTCATAAGAAAGATGGACTAGAAACTCCATGCTTTTAAATGTGCAAGTATGGAAAATCATATATTTACTTCCAAGTTGAACTGAATTCTTTCATATGTAAGTTTCTCTTATTCACAGCCCACTCCCATCCCACCCTCCTCCCATGATTCTGTCCACCTCCACCCACCACCTCTGCCACTTTGAACCAAGGTAATTTAAATGATTATAGTATTTTGTCGAAGGCTTTAAGGGATGTTCAAAGCTGAGAATCACGATGCTTAGCCATACTGGTGTGACTCCACTCTTCAGTCCCTGCATTGGACATGAAACTTTGCTTTCTTTTGATTGAGGCTCAGCTTATAATAACTTTAATCACATAATATTTAACAGTATTTGTTACAACACAACACTTGTTAACACTTCATTTTGAGTGTTCCAGCATTATTAATTCATTTGGTATTCATTGCAATAACGTAGATAGTAATGAACTCATCTGGTATTCATGCGGGTGCCATCAGTTCTACCATAGGAACTCTATTGCATTTCAGAATTAATTAAACGCGCTTCCTAATTTTCTTAGGAAAATAGGAATATTATGTATTTCCTAGGTCTGTCTCTTTCAAAGTCATATACTCAAGGCTGATTATAAAGTTATACATATGGTTATTTGTATTTTGAAAATATTTTATATGCAAAACAGATAACAAACTAAGATAAATGTCTAGTTTTTTTCCCTCTTGGATCACTAAATATCCTTTATGTCAGTATTTCATGCAGACACAGAAGTGATGTTTGTGCTGCATTTCTCATGTAAAGAAGGAAGCAGTCCTGTTCAAATACAGTGACTTTCTTATAAACACAGATAAATAACCAGAAGGAACTTCACAGAATGGTGTTCTTAATCTGACTGATGATGCCTCTGTCGCAACGCTGACACTGTGCAAGCCACTTCTGTCTCTTAGTAGGTCAGCCAAAATCCTATCCCCATTTGCATCCTTAGCTGGAAACTTGAAGTGGCTTATCAAAGAATACAAATCCATTTTAAAGAGAAATCTAGAATTTACAAACCTTCAATTACATTAAGTTTTTTGAAATTGTAACAGGGGCTTTTGATGTGTTCAGGAAAGTAGCCAAACACCCCCATTTTCTTTTCTGCTTGTAACTGGTATGTTTTTCAGCCCTGTCTTAGCAATCCTTTATGTTAAAGAACAATAATGATTCTAGACTCTTGCAAGAGCCTTTCAGAGTTGCATCTTTCAGCACTGGGGAACATAGGGTAATGTGTGCAGGGAGGAGGTGAAGAGATGGGGGTTCTGTGTTAACGTGAGGCTTTGTTGCTGAGTTTCTTGTTTGCTTTGGAAGGGAGGGGCCTCACCACTGACTTTGAAAAGTGAAATCAGGCAACAGCATTGGGAAGCCAACCCTGGTGGAAAGCTACATCCTCTGATTCTGCAATTTTAAGGGGGAGTATGGCGTTACTTAACTCTTTGATCGTCCGAGCGTGTCTTAAAGTGGGGGTCTTTAAATAGCACTTACACCTCAGCATTATTTGTTCACCATTTCTCATTTATGATATAAATGGTTCCGGAACTCCATCTCTGCCAGAGAAACTGTCACAGCCCTGTGCTGGACTCGTGGTAGTTCTAACAGGTCATCTAAAAACAATGCCTCTGAAATGCTTTAAATCAACCTTGGCATTGTAAGACATCCTCCACCCCCAAAAGAACGTGGGACAGGGGCACATGCAGCTACTGCAGATGTTTATTTTTCCAGAACAGGCAGAGCTTATACTGTAAATTTTTTTCTCTCACATTCCAGGTAGTGGAAGAGAAAATTCAGTTCACAATTCTACATGTCAGAGAGCAGACAGATGTAGATTTTTCTCTTTATGGTTTGTAACGCCTGTTACCTTTAATAGAACCACACATCAAGGCATACAGGGCAGATTTCTGTTTTGTAGCTTAAGACTGGTGGACTATTCTGACTCCTCTTGACACCTGGATATAATGAAGCACGTTAAAAATTGCTTTCTGTGAATTCTAGACTTTTGATGATTTCAAGGCAGACCTCTCTTAATGCAAAGCATGCCTCAAAGGTAGGCAACACATTCAGTTTAGCTTTGCTATGCTTGCTAAGAACAGAGTATCTTTGTGCTGGAAGACAGTAGAATACCATTGCTGGTTACCTTGATGCTGCCTGTTAAACCGTGGCAGATTCTGTTTTGCCACCAGCAGCAAACAATTTAATTAGGAACACAAAATAGCTGCCTGCTCTATTTCCCCCTGTATGTGGCGGCTCCTTGTCTAAGAATAAGAAACTATTGCTATAAAAATCTCTTTCTTTGAGCTGTCTCAAAGGAAACTTCTCCATCCCATTTGTTTCACCGGGCTTTCTCTGCAACAATTTAGTTTTTCTTTCTAAAAAGACCTTTAGGTATGCAAGGCCGTTTGTAAATTATATGGTACTGGCAATATCATGAAATATCATGACTGAAGTTTATGGGCAGATGAAGGGGAATGAGTTGTAACAAGAATAAATTACACAAGATACACTGGAGGAAGAAACACTGGAGCCAGGAAAATTATTAAACTTTAGTATGGCACTTAATGAGGACACTAAACAAAGTGACCTTCCAAATGGATGGCCACAGTAAATGGGATTCTTGGGGAACTATCTGCTATTATCCGACGAAGAGATTAGGGGCCCCAGCATCATAGCCATATTAGAGAGGAACAGGTGATTGGAGATGAACAGATTTGGTGGCTTCACTGACAAACAATGGTCCCTCAGGAATCTCGCTGAGTGTATGACATGGAATCATGTGCTACTGAAATTAATATCATCTGTGGTTTGGGATGACACATTCCAACCCTAATTTTGCCTTCTTCCAAATGCAGCTGCCTTAATGAGTAAAAGCTCGCACCGTCTCTGTAATTGATGCAAGGCTATGATGAGCTTATCGCCAGAACTAGAAGGCCAGACACGTGCTACGGCTTTCTCCCTCTGCTGTACTCCATCTGAGAAATGGGGTGGTAATTTCTGATTGTCCCACAGCAACCAACCAACCCGCTATGTCTTTTTGATTGAGGTAGAACTGACATGCAGGAATATACTCAAACCTGCCATATTTTCATTGACTCAGAAAGTGTTCTTCTGCCCCATCCAGTCCATTTCCCCCTACAGCTATCCATGCTAACTTCTGTCACTGTAAGCTAGCTTTGAATGTTTGTGGGATGCATGCACATGTATAATACACAAGCCAGAATATGAACTAGGGTGTCCACTGTGTTCCCATGGTAGGGATGGAGAGAACTGGGATGCATGCACATGTATAATACACAAGCCAGCATATGAACTAGAGTGTCCACTGTGTTCCCATGGTAGGGATGGAGAGAACTGGGTGAAGAGGCTTATTTACATTCTGAACATTGACCCCATTTTTACAATTCTGCATGCTTGGAATCCAGGGGTTGTGCACCAGCTCTGTGATTGCTCAGCTGTGGGCAGTAACTTCAGCCTCTCCAGTTCTACCTGAGGAAAGCAGATAGCACACTCAAAATTGCCACACCCCAGATTCTAATGAGAAAAATAAAATCAATAACTAATTATGGCAGGTAAAGCCTAGCAACCTGAGTGCAATGCATGAGACTCACAGAAGGGAAGGAGAGAACTGACTTCTAGAGTAGTCCTTTAGTCTTCATACAGCCACCATAGCATGCACATGTGTGTACACACACACACACACACACACACACCCCACAATAAATAAAGAGATGGGTGTAATTTAAACACAACCATTTCATGTGTTTCTCATGAATGCTGACTTAGAAAATCCTCTTGTGATGCTCAGAACAGACTCTGTCGCTTGAGTAGTAACAGTAAATGAGGCAATACTTAAAACAGTAATGGTGGCAGATACCTGCAACTCTAGGTACACATGGGAGCCAGAGGCAGGAAGATCACCAGAAGTCTGAAGCTACATAGTAAGTTCCAGGCCAGCCAGGGATATACAGCAAGACTCTGCCACAGCAAACAGATGGGAATAAAAAGAGCAGCCTGGAATATCCCATCTTTAAAGAAAAGAACTACTGTGAACAGGGCATGGTGGCAAACACGTTTGTAATCTCAGCATTTGAAAGGTACAGACAGGAGTTCCAATCCAGTCTGAGCAATATGAGATCCTGTGAAAACAGGCAGACAAACAAACAAACAAAAATACAAATACAGCTGGGGGCTGGAGAGAAGGCTCTGTGATTATGACTTCTTGCTGTTCTTTCAGAGGATCCAAGTTCAGCTCCCACTACCCACTTTGGATAGTTCCGAACTTCCTGTAGCTCCAGCTCTAAAGGATCTGAGACTGTCCTAGTTTGCTTTTTGTTTCATGCTGGGATGAAACACCACGATCAAAAAGCAACTGTGGGAGTAAAGAGTTTATTTCAACTCTCAGTTGATAGCCCATCACGGAAGGGAGTCAAAGAAGAAACTCAAAAAAGACAACCTGCATGCAGGAACTGAAGCAGAGACCATGCTGTTTTCTGGCTTGCCCTATGCAGGCTCTATCAGCCTGCTTTGTTATATAACCCAGTATCATCCAGAAGGATGGCCCTTCCCACATCAATCACTAAGGAAACGTCCACAGACTTGCTTACAGGTCAGTCTGATAGAAGCAATTCTTCAATTGACATTTCCTCTTCCCAGATAGTTCTATGTTCTATATGTCAAGCTGGCAAGAACTAACTAGAAATGAGACCTTCTTCTGGCCTATGTAGGTACTGCACATATGTGCACATAGATATAAATTTAAAAATTTTTTAAACTTAGAAAACTCAATGAAAATGAAAACAAATTATTAATAACAAAATATTAATGACAAAGCCCAAACCATGAAAAAAGAAAAACATTAATGTCAAAATATATTTGTATGAATTTTACAATTACCATGGCATATTAGTTTATTTAGAAACAACTGCCAATAGGAGCAGAAAGATTTTAGAACTAGACAAGAGCTGTTGTCATTTGAATGTCAAATATCCTCTGTCTTTTGAATGCTCTGGCCCCTGGTGGAAGCATTTCAAAGGCTGGTGGAGGTAGGTCAGCTGGGGCGGGTCTCTAACACTTATCCCTATCACTGCTTCTTTGTCTACGCTCTGTTCCCCGACCTGACAGGAGTCAGGAGCTACTCCTTCATGCTCCTGCCATGACTGATGGAGATCCATTGTCATGCTTTCTCCACTGTGGTGTACTGATCTCTCTGAGACGGTGAGCCAAAATAAACTACTGACAGTGTGGTCCAGGGACCAGGGTGTCCGCTTCACCTGGAAGTCCGCAGCAATGCAGAATCACAGGTTTCAGATGTGCATCCGCAGCAATGCAGAATCACAGGTTTCAGATGTGCAGTGCAATTCTTTGAGTTACTTCTGTTGGGTTTTGTTACGACAGTGAGAGAAGTGACTCAGGAAAGAGTTTACAAATTATTTAATCTTCAATTTTTTAGACTATGAAACTAAAGCAAGTCATATAATTTTCTTAAGCTCATTTGTAAAAAGGCTGAGTCTGGCATGGGAGTAGTACCTGTGTGTAATTTCAGCATTTGGAAAATGAATACTGGAAGACCAGGAGTTTGACATTGGCCTGGATTACATGACCCTATCTCAAAAAAATCAAATAAGCAAGCAAGCAAAGGAAAAAAAATAATAATGAAGAGACCAAGATTTCTGTTTCAGAAACAAACAACTGGTCCTTTGTCTGCTTCCCTACACTGTGGAAGTCACTTCTCAGAACGCACGTTGAAATGACTAGAACATCCAAGACTTACTAAGCCAGAAGCTCTGGGGATGGGGTTAGCATCCTCTACTTTAATAGTGTATCTTCTAGTGTATGCAAGTAAGTTATCTCTTCACATCGAGCTACCGAAAATGTGGTCCAAGTACTAGGGTGTCCACTTCACCTGGCAGCCCGTAGCAATGCAGAATCACAGGTTCCATCCTTAATGACAAGCATGAAGTTAGAACCAAGAAGCATTGAGCCAGGCCAGCCATAGATGGGACGCACTGAAGACTAAGCACTGTGCCACTTCCTTCCATGGAAGTGTGGTAGCTATGGGGTTCTAAGTGAATGTGTATCATTGACATGAGTACAGCCATGTCAAAGACTCCAGTGCCTCAGATCCATTGAAATGTCAAAGCCTTCCTCTGGTCCAAGTATGGACGTTAGCAAGGATGGCCTCTGAGCAAAAAACAATGTTTGGATGAGCTATCAACCACAGCTTCCTGCTTCCAGATGACTGCAACCTTAAGCTGCTCCCCTGCAGAGACCTGATAAGATGAAAACCTGCCTCCTTGCTCAGTAATATATAATAAACATTGCTGGTGTGTCTACATCAGAGTACACAGCCCACCAGATTCCAACTTTGCTGTACATGTCTGTCTGTCTTTTTTTTTTTTCATTCCATTGTTGCCTCCAGCTGTGGGTCACAGCAACTAGAGTCCATAAGTCTTAGACTTTCTTCAATGTCTTCCCCAACAGAGCTACGAAAAAATACAAAAGTATCAGTTGTAACTATTAAAAATGCATAAGTGAACCCAAGTGTTTGCACTAATCGTCACCCATGACAGAGAGTCATTTCCAACCTCTTATTATAAAAATAATTAGCCCCATTTTACCTCACCCCAAATCCTGCCATTTCTATGCAGAAGATTCAGGCTAAGGTCTTGGCTGCTTGGGCTCTGTTCTCTGACATTGTCATAGTGAGACATTGGCCCCAGTTGTCTCTGATCTGAGTTTCACACTTGTTATCTAAACTCAGATTTGCTCATCTCTTCTGAAACCAATTTTAATTTACAGGAATCATAGAAATTCCAAGATACTCACAGATCTTGAGTACTAACCTTGATACATTTTTAAAGGAGAGAAAATTAACTTAGGGCTCATCAACTGCTGGAATAGGATAACACACTGTTCTTTCCCATCACAATCTTTTCACATAATATTAATACTTTTTGAGAAACACAATGAAATTATTGGTTTTAAAAGACAAAAAGATGCTGGTCACCTTTTTAAAAGGGTAAGTATAAAATTATACTAACAACAAACTGCTACAAAATGTTCAAAATGTTTACTCTCAGCTTCTATACTTACATTGTCACAGAACATCCACAATCAGTTACAGCCAATGCTGGTGATCTTAGAAATGCACTCTCTAACAGCTAAGGCATAGCCCAGACCAGCTTTAAGCTACCATAGGAACTGGTCAAGACATCAATGACTCAGTATCTCCACTCACAGGCAGCATGGGAGGCCTCTGACATGCTCTCCACAATCGATCATAGGATGCTCAGTAACCTTTCATTTCTTGATGTGTTCATTTATCCAACTATATAATTAATGTCACACCTCTGTGATCTAACACAGTGTAACGCAGGATCCCCATTTTAAAAAGCTCATGTGGTTCATCAACGGCATCCACAATACTCTTCTACCCAGATGTCTCCATCTTTTCTTAGGACTCTTAATGCTTGTCTCTCCCAAGCACTGTGACCTCAGGACTCTCCTGAAGGTGGCAAACCCTTGCTTCATCTGACTCTATACTAGATGACTACACACCATAAAATTTAAATCTATGTCTGTTTAATGAAAGCCAATGGTCAATCACTTCCTGTCTATTGAGGGCAAGAGCAAGTTAAGATGAAGATAGGAAAGTTTTGTCTCCATTACTTTCATCCTCTTGGTGCTGTGTCTTCACCTCCAAGTCTTCTATCTCAAGCCTTTTCTTCATGCCTTTAATAAAATCGCCTTCCACAGTGCTGACTCCTTCGAGGAAGGCTGCAGTGGCAGTTGGCATTGGATGTCTTTGAATTCCGTTTCTCTAGCTGTCTCACCACAGCCCTGTGATGTCTCTCATATGGTAAGAGCTCAGAATTTATGGAATGAAACTTAAAAGAATTTACAGCTTGATACAAAGACACTTTTGCTTTAGGAAAAGATGACAGAAACTGTCTCCTGAATTGTCATTGCCAACTGGTTCCCGGCTCCGTGCTCTCCTGATGCTCCATTTAATGCTCATGACTCCCGTATCTCCTTGCTCCTGGTCTCGTGTCCTTCCTCTGCCATATAAATACACATTCAACTTTGAGTTCTAATCCAGCAGCCACATCAAGCCCATACTCAAGGCAGTCTGCCCCATAAGCCAAAGAGGCAGAGAGAACCTATTTCTCTTTGAATGTGTTTGTGGGTATATATGCCATGTGTGTGCAGTTCCCACAGAGGCCAGAAGAGGGCATGGGATTCCCTGTAGTTGGAGTTACAGGCACTTGCCAGTCACTTGTTGTGAGTACTGGGAACCAAACTTGGACTTATGGAAGAGCAGAATGTTCCTTTAACCCTGAACTATGTCTCCAGCCCCAAACCAGACAGAGGCATATTATGCCAGTACAACCAGTAAGGTTAAGGTCAAAGGCACGGGGATATATGGACTTGGTGTGGTAGCTACCTTCCAGAGACCCACCAGCAGCACCAGCTAGGAGTCACCTGTTTCCTTGAGTGTCTTCCTTAAGGTGCAGTTCCACTGTGTGCAAATGACATTATAACAGTGCCAACACAGACCCACACTGAGGACTATGTGAGGCTATCCTCAGTGTGTTGTAGTTACTACTCCCAGCTAAAGATCTTCTCAGTTTATCACATGACACAAACAAGGTCTCCAGATAAAGTGCTCTGCCATCCAGAAAATAGACTATCCTTCAAGATTTCCAAGGAGAACTTGGTTTCAGTATTGCATTGCCTCATGTTGATTGAAATAACTGAGAAAATTAACCCAGAAAAGGCAAAATTTTTGTCTCTGCTAGGGAATTAGCAAGGAGGCAAAAGGAAAAATCAAAGCTGGCTGCAGCTTGCTTAAGAGAGGTTCTAAGTGGGAAGGGCACCTACCTCTGTTCGGCACCTCCTGTCCCAGTCAGAAGGCCAAGGTTAAGACCCTGTGTGAGAGTGTGCAGGAACCCTCAGGGCCTGTCCTGGGTGTTCTGATTCTGAGAATCAGCAGCTGCACTTTGAGTAATGTGGCCAAATGGAAGTCTGCCTTAGAAGCTCTGTGTGGCTAAAGAGGGAGCATTTCTGAGTCCTAGGTCTCTGGATGTGACCAGAGTGTGCATTTATGGCAAGTTTCCAGAAGTGATATCACTGAGGTGGGGCCACACATCAGGAGCCAAGTCTTTACACCATGGTTTCACTAATAAGAGCCCAAGCCAAGGATAAAAGTCTCCATATAGTCTTCCTGCTGAACTACTTGGAAGCAGAAAGGAGGAAGGGGAGGAGGAAGGGGAGGAGGAAGGGGCGGTCATTCTCTTCTTGGATTGCCACAATTTCTAGGTTCCCTTTGCCCATAGAGATTTCATTTTTGAGGTGCTAGGGATGGAACCCGGGGCCTTCCACAAGTGCTCTGCCAATAAGGTATGGCTCTGGTCTGTGGGATACCCAGTGTTTCCAATCTGGTAGTTTAAACAACATTGTGAGGCATGTACGTGTGTGTGTGTGTGTGTGTGTGTGTGTGTGTGTGTGTGTGTGTGTGTGGTGTATGTTTGCATATTTTTGCTCCAGTCTGTATTGTGAATCTTGTTTGACTTTGTTTTTAGCACTCATGTTACTTTCATGTTTAGCCTCACAGTTGCCCCAAAGGCCTTGCCCCCTTTTCCTGTGAACAGATCATAAACACTCATCCTGGCATTAACTGTAACAGTATTCCACGATGTTTTAGAGACCCAAACTTGTCACTAATACTCACACAACACAGTAGGAATTGACTTCCTTAGCAGTCTCTTTATGGTAGATCTTGACTTTTAGACTTTTAACATACTGAAGACAGCAGCTCTCGAGGAATCTTCTAGTCCTCAGTGCCTGATTAGAACCCCCATGATAACCAGCCTTGTGGACTGAGAAGATGCTACAATTCCAGCTTCTCCACTGTCTCATATTCTCCAAATGCTTGCACAGACAGCCATTGCTGGCTCTGCAGACTGTGTAAACCAAACTATTAAGTGCCCTCTGTGATACATACCTGCCCTGCCTACGTTTGTCCCTCTAGAGAACCATGACTGGTATACTTGTTAAAGATTTTGTTACTAGGTTGGTGTTAATCAGAATGTTTATATTAGAAACATGTTGAAATGTTGTTGGCTTAAAAAATTTAAGGCTAACTTGCTGCCTTGATATTAGTGTGAACTTTACAGTTTAGTCCTATCTGATACTAACACTGTCTCATTCAGATCTTTAATAGTATCCAGTTCTCTATTGGAAGTTTTGAATGATGAAATATAGTTTTAAACTTATTTGAAATATAGATATATGAGCAAGTTCAAGAATCCTGGTAAAGTTCTAGCCTTTACTTCATTTTGTCCTTTCAATTCAGAAAATGAGGTGGATGGATGTGTTTTATTTGCTACAATTGTCCTCTCTACGGTTGTGAACAAATAGCTTGTCACATCCATTAAAGAAGAACTATAGGCACATGCAAATGTGTGTATGCATGCACATGCATGTGTGTATGTGTGCACAAGGAACGCGTCCATGCCACGTTACTCTTAGCCATGTTGCCAGAGATAAACATATAATAAAGGATGGTAATCATTCGTGCCCTGCTTCAGAAAAGTAAGCATTAAGTCAGCATTTCAGAGTTAAGCATAGGGTTTTTTTTTTTTCTTCAAAAGCAGAAAAATAAATAAATAACATTCAGCTATAGTGAAAATTTAGACAGAGGATAATTTGATAAGCCAGTTAAAGAAAACCAAAATACTATTTCTTACCAATTGAACTTGCCCTTAAATCCAAAAGCTTTTCAGTATTATACTTACTACATTTTGAATAAGTACACACAGAAATTGTTGAGTAGCAGATCTCTTCAATATAAAACACTACATCCTGGAAGCAAGCTCACTGAGAAATCAGGAGAACTCAAAGGCACTCTTTAACACAGGAAGTAAATAACTAGAAAGTCTCAGGAAATTCCTAAAACTTAACAAATGCACAAGGCTCCTCCTTCCCCAAAGTTACATAAGCAGTGAGGGCTGCTAGGAGAAAAAATTGTCCATTTTGTCCAGCTGTCTGCAAGCTTCCCAGAGAACTTCAGAGTTCCAGCCTCTGTGAGTCATCTCCCATGGGATGACATTGGGTGGTGCTGCTTTGTGTGGTTCCTGCTCCTGTGAGTGACCCCTCACCTATCCTCCTGTGAGTAACCCCTCACCTGTCCTCCTGTGAGTAACCCCTCACCTATCCTCCTGTGAGTAACCCCTCACCTGTCCTCCTGTGAGTAACCCCTCACCTGTCCTCCTGTGAGTAACCCCTCACCTGTCCTCCTGTGAGTAACCCCTCACCTACCCTCCTGTGAGTAACCCCTCACCTACCCTCCTATGAGTAACCCCTCACCTGTCCTCCTGTGAGTAACCCCTCACCTATCCTCCTGTGAGTAACCTCTCACCTACCCTCCTATGAGTAACCCCTCACCTATCCTCCTGTGAGTAACCCCTCACCTATCCTCTTGTGAGTAACCCCTCACCTATCCTCCTGTGAGTGACCCCTCACCTATCCTCCTGTGAGTGACCCCTCACTTATATTTCTGTGACTAACAAGTAACTCCTCACCTATACTTCTGTAGTAACCCCTCACTTATCCTCCTGTGAGTAACCCTTCACCCTTACTCCTGTGAGTGACCTCTCACCCATACTACTGTAAGTAACAAGTAACCCCTCACCAATACTTCTGTGAATAGCCCCTCACCCTTACTCCTGTGAGTAACCCTTCACCTATACTCCTGTGGGTAAAAGCAATAATCTTGGTTAACCACACTGGAGTTTGGTGATCTGGTATGTAAATTTTTCCCTATGTGAGGTGAGTAGACATTTGTTCATGTCTCCTCAAGATGAGTGTCATACAATTGGATGGAGAAACTTAGAGTCTCCTTTAAATGAGAAGCTGGAAGTAACTAAGTAGAGACTACTCAACATTGGGATTGTTTGACTAGAAAAGTAGTAAAGAAACTTTCAAATTTTCTTTCCTCTTTTTGTCTTCCTCCCTTGTATATATATATTCTTTCCATAGGACATTTGAAAACTCCTTTTTTGATGAGAAGTAAACTTTTCTTCATAATACCAGAAATTCAACTTTACTAGGTTTTATCTAGAAATGTTTTATTTTACTTTTTTTTAAAATCTTTTGAAGTGGCTACCTTGGGAAAAATTAGAAACTTTCCCATATTGTGTATTATCCAGAAACACGTCTAACTAATTTGGCAAAAATGGATTTTGATGAGACACTGTGGTGAGGATGTGAAGGATTACACTCACTGACAGTGGCAGTAGGGCATAACCCCTATGAACAGTGAGCTGTGGTAAATGTTACATTGAAAAAGACACACAACCTTTGACCTAGCAAGTCCTACTCTAAGAATTTAAGTTAAATATTTAATTTTTTCCATGTGTAAAAATGATTCTCAATGAGGTGTCGTTTGTAATACCATGTTTATCAGCATGTGCCTGAACATTTTTTTATCCATATAACAGAATATAATGCAACTGTTAAACTCAGTGTATATTGGTATGGGGTAATGCTAAAGAGACAATAAGAATAGATTATGTCTGTATTAGTTTCATATATAATAACTCTAAAGTAGTACAGAAAGTGCTGATATAGTATGAATGAGTAGGATGTTTCAGGTACAAGGGAAATTGTCATCATAGTCCTCTTGAAGCCTTTTGAATTTTATACTCTCAGAATCTACTTACTATTCAAAATAAATTAAAAAAAATTAGCCGAGCGTGGTGGCGCATGCCTTTAATCCCAGCACTCGGGAGGCAGAGGCAGTTGGATTTCTGAGTTCGAGGCCAGCCTGGTCTACAAAGTGAGTTCCAGGACAGCCAGGGCTATACAGAGAAACCCTGTCTTGAAAAATCAAAAAAAAAAAAAAATTAAAACCCTGGGCTAGAGAAATGGCTCAGTGGTTAAGAGCACTGACTGCTCTTCCAGAGGTCCTGAGTTCAATTCCCAGCAACCACATCGTGGCTCACAACCATCTGTGATGTTATCTAATGCCCTCTTCTGGTGTGTCTGAAGACAGCTACAGTGTACTCACATACACAAAATAAATAAAAAATCTTAAAGACTAAAAAAAAAAATTAAAGCCCTTAAAAGTCTTATATGAGAAATAACCCTGAAATACACAGGTTTAGATCAGCCTAAATTACCTGTTTGTGAATATAAACTTATCACAGGCTGGGGCTGGAGAGATGGCCCAGAGGTTAAGAGTATAAATTATTTGCTCTTGGGTGGATCTGGGTTTGGTTCCCAGAACCCACATCAGGCAGCTCACAGCTGCATAAAACCCCAGCTCCAGAGGATTCAA
Organism: Mus minutoides; assembly: GCA_902729485.2. NCBI lineage: Eukaryota > Metazoa > Chordata > Mammalia > Rodentia > Muridae > Mus > Mus minutoides. The sequence goes on from LR753372.1 coordinate 85,352, forward strand.
CACTGTTTTCTGGCCTTTAAGGATACTGAGCATTTGGAGTATACATACAACCACCCAGGCACATACAAATATATAAAGTAAATAAATAAGAAAAAATTTAAAAGTGCTTTAGCCAGGCATACTTTTAATCCCAGGAATAGGGAAGTTGAGGCCAGTGAATCTCTGTGATTTTGGGACCAGCATATTCTACATAGCGTTCCAGACCAGTCAGGAAGGAATACAAAGTGTGACTCTCTCTAAAACCAAAAACCAGACAACAACAAAGAACAACTTATCACAGTTGAGTTCACCTTATCTAAAATCTTGGGACTAGAAGTGGTTTGGGTTTGAGAGCTTGAGATATCTGCTTATACAAAGTGAGATGTCCTGGGTATGGAACCCAAGTCAAAAGTCAAAGGTTATTTATGTTTATATTTGCCTTCTACATTGAGTCTAAAGGGCATTTTGTAAAGATTTTCTTACTGAGCCTGAATTGTGATTTCTGCCTATCATGTGAGTCAATTTTCAATTATGAAATCATGTTGACACTCAAGACTTTTTGAATTTGGGAGAATTTCTGATCTGCACTTTTTAGTATAAACATACTCAGTCTATATATACCAAAGGCAAAGGTCTTATCATCCAGGACCACACAAACTCAAGGCCAGAAAGCTACTGCTTTTTAGCTACATATTAAAAAAATAAAAATACAAACCAAAACACAGCCATTTTTTTCCACGTTGACTAAGTCGAAAGCATGTCTCTGTAAAGTTAGATAAAGGAAGCCTTGTAGCCACCGTTAAATGCCTTCACTACAAGATTTATTGCCATAATTGTGACAGAGCAAATGATTTTTTTTTCTGGCAGCAAAAATAGTTTTAAAAAGAAACTAGGTATTTTTTTTCTTTTCCCAGCAAAGTGTAGATACCCCAAAATTACATGGTGTCACAGAGCATGCCATAGTTAGAAAAAAAATGATGCCCTGCCTTTCCAGTCTTATTAAGAAAATTACACACTTAACTCTTTGTGCCTTTGAAGGATGCCTCTGTCTGATGAACTTTGTTATTAGAACAGCATTCAGCTGGAAATTGTGTATTCAAACCAACTCATTTCAGAGTTAGCAAAGCTAGTTCTAAAATAAAACAGAAATGTCATAGCAATAGATACACACTCTGCAACAGGGGCTGAGCATTCCAAGACTCTAAAGATTTTTTTTTTTTAGGTTTATTTATTTTGTTTTATGGGTATGAGTACTTTTCCTGTTTGTACTTATGTGTTCCATGCATGCCTGGTTCTCTCAGTGGTAAGAAAAGAGTTTTGGATCCTCTGGAACTGGAGTTGTGAATATTTGTGAGACACCATGTAGGTGCTGGGAATTGAACTTGGGGCTTCCGAAAGAACAGCAAGTGAAACGGCTAAGGCATCTCTCTAGCTCCACATTCCAAAAACTTTTCCTGGAGCTTGTGGCAGAAGGAAGAGCAAGAAATGCAAAGGTTTCCTTCCAGGAGATGATAAATGAGAGAGTTATGCATGTCCCCCCCTGCCCCCGCTGAGACCATGCCATTGAAATATCTATCTATCTAATCTATCTATCTATCTATCTATCTATCTATCTATCTATCTATCTATCTATCTATTTTTGCATTGCCCTCAACACACCTGAGAGGTCCCTGACAGCCAATCACACAAGTGTTCATCTTTTCCTTACATGCCTTTCTTGTCTACTGCTTGTGTCACCAAATTCCCAGTTTCATTACAATGTAATGAGATAGAAATGTAAATGATGTACAGTTTCTGTCCTCTAAGGATTTGGAGGTTTGTAGAGAGAAGGTTGGAAAGTGGTGAACACAGAAACAGATCCAAGCAATGCCATATACTAATTAGGATAAAAGAAAAAGCAAATCCTTTGTGGTACACGTGGAAGCCATGCAGTTCAGTCTGAAGTGTGGTTTGTATGTCTCCACAGTGGTGGATTGTAGACCATTACTGTGGAGAAGAAAGACAAATTTGAAGGGAGGAAGTGTAGCTCAGTGGCAGTGTCCCCTGCCATGCATAAGGTATGATAGTCAGCAGAAGGAAGGAAAGATGGAAAGAAGAAAGACAGGAGGGAGGATGTAAGGGGGAAAGGGAAGAGGGAGGGCTGACCAAAAGACATACAGTACTGGATAAGGAGTTTTATTTTATCTGTAGAGGTGCTCTCCTCGCTCTATTGCTCTCTCGCTCTCTCACGCTCTCTTCCTCTCTTGTCTTCTCTTAGGTATATGTATTCAATGGGGCTTGGGTAACGTCACCAAAATTCCAGGTACAGAACACAAGGATAAACTGAAATTGAGATGAGGAATCCCCATGTGATGTTTCGGGGTGGAAGTCAGTTAGCCTCATAATACTGCTACTGAAATGTAGGGTGACAGTCAGGAAAAGGAGGTAAGGCAAGTCAGACTGAGAAGCAGGTTCCACACAGGAGACTCCCAGAACCTCAAATGTGTGAGTCAGGGTGGACTGTGAGAAGCATGCAGCAGGAATCATGGAGTCCACTTACATCAGAAGGCTACACTGCACAGCATCAAGACTTAGCTACAGGATGCATGTTGTAGCACACAGCCAGCATAGGAATTGAGACTGTAGTAGTAATCAGATTGTTTTCTCAGAATCTTGCTTGTGCAGAACTGGAAGCCTGCACAGGCCGCATCTGACAAGCACAGCTCACTCACGGAAACATCACTAAACTTCAGAAAGGTACTGTTTGCAGTCCGAGGGTGATGCCACCCTCTTTAGAAATACTCCCCAATTGTCAGATTTTTTTCAAAATAAAACACATAGAATAGACTATTAAAATTAAGTATTCATGCCTTATCAAGTAAAAGTATAATCAAAATTGCAAAACCAGAAACTATATAAAGAAAAGTAAAGCAACCATGTTGGTCAGCCTTTTAGCACCAAGGCAAATACCCGGCCAACAAAGAAAGGATGGTCCCAGCTTGTGGCCAGAAGTCTCATCTCATGGTCACCTGCCTGCCTTGATTCTGGGCCTATGTGTGGGCAAGCAGAACATCATGGGGGCAGGCATATGACGGGCAGATAAATACATCAAGTAGCAGATCCATCAATGACTTAAGTCAGAGTCCCTGGAGTCAACCACCTGTCAGTGATTGGACAGTCAGCTGAGGACCTCACCTTCAGCATATGGTCATTTTAGGGGACAGTGTATGTCCACACTGTATAGACAGGATAAAATGTCTTTAAGTAATGTATTAAGACCGTTTTCTTTCAATATACATCACATTCACATTTGTTATATGTGCTTCCATTTCTAGAACTTTCACAGGCTTCCCCAATGGAAACTGCAGCCATTAAGAATAACTCTCCATTTGTCTCTGCCACCCCTGTAGCCACCGTTCAACTTTTAGTCTGGATAGTTTGACTCTCATGGGTCTCTTCTGTCAGTAGGAATTTTCTTATAGCTAGTTTTGATGTAAAGTTGCTAAATTGCCTTCATTTCTGTGCTTCACCAAGAACCCCAACACATGTTCCTGACTAGATTTGGCCTAAGGAGTTGAAACCTACAGGCTCAACTGTTTCTTGATTTTAATATTTAGTGCACGGAAAAGAAGCAGGTAGATACATTTCAAACTTAGCAACTAAGTATAACTTAGTTTCTGGTTGGACTCATCTGCCAGTATGACCCTTTGTGCCTAAGTCTTTCTTGCTGGCTATAGGAACCTCTAGCTTCCATTTTTTATATCTTCTGTCCCTTTCTCCAGGAAGGATAAAGTGGCCACTATTGTAAATAGTACTTACCTTACTCCCTGGAAGTAAAGGGTCCATTAAAATTGATAGTACACAGAGAAACAATTTCACAGCTATTTCTTTTACAATATAAACTAAGTGGCTTCAAATCTTTACTGCCTTCAGCCAAACAACATTGCTACAATTATGTTACATCCTGGCTCTGAACAGCAAAATGCCCAAATACTAAGGAAATGGATGTTTTTAATCTGCTGATTGTATGTGCTTTCAATCTTTTTTTTTAATGCAAGAGTTACTTACCTGCTTGTGTTATTAATTCAGTTCAGTTAAGCAGAAAGGAATTCTCTAGAATAGTTGTTGCCGTTAGTCTAATTAGTGTTTAGCCTCTGCATCATTGAGGGGAAAAGTCTTTTGATATATTTCTTGTGGTTGAAAAATAATGCATGTAAATTATTTCAAGTACAGATATTTTAAAGTAGAAAATTTAAAAATTACTCATAAAACATTACCACCAAGGGATAATTGAATGCCAATTTTATGGTATTTTCTTATAAGTATATATTAAATATGCCTATGGTATCCTTCTTTTTGTACTAAAATGTATCACATTTTCCCAAGCCACCAATTGTTTTTTAGAAGTAAAAAATTGGCTCTAATAATGTTCCATAATATGGTTTGTACTTAATTATTTTCCTGTTTCTCCTATTTTAGAGGGTTACTAGTAGGGAAAGGCAGTTTGTCCTGATGGTTCAGAGATAAATCCCAGTGTTTTCCCTCCTTCCTCATTATGATTCCTGGCAAGTCGATGCATTGTATAACACCCAACATGCTAAACCACAAAGCAGGATGGAGATCACTTCAGAGAATCATCTGAAGACTGGCTGTGAGTGTATGCTCATCAGCTTTCTGTTGCTATGGTGACATAATGGCGACAATGAAATACAAAGGAAGACCTATCTGAGTTTACTGTCTCACAGGCTTTGATACATGGTCACTTGGTCCTCTTCCTTTGGGCCTGTGACAGCTCCTTATGTCACATGCACATGTGTCAAAAGCACATGGCAGAGGAGGCTGCTCTCCTCAGGGTGACAGATAAAAAGGAGATGAGCACAATTTCCCCATCAAGGCTATGTCCCCAATGGTCAAGCATCCATCCACCGAGCTAAAGGATTCACCCTAACCCAATGCCACTACAGGGTGGGTACCAAACCTTTAACTCCTGTGTTTCTGAGAGACACTTCCAGGCCTTAACAGTGTGTAGAAGCCTCCCAGCAGCCTTCCTTATTTGACAGAAATAAATGGCAGCCATGGATATGAACGAGAAAATTGCTTGTCTGGAAACTTGAAAGCTGCTAGTTTGACATGCCAAATTTTGATACAGCAAGAATTAGCATTTAAAAAAGAGTTTACCAATTCAATAAGAGGAAAGGTATGCATCTGGATCATCTATTGTTTTAAGGCAAAGCACTCCACAGCACATCCCTTGAAACATGATTCAGCCTTTTCTCAGAGTCACTTGCACAGGTACACACAGCTGGCAGCTGAGCTGGGCTGAAAGATCCAAGATAGTTTTTCCTGTATTGTCTTTAATGAAAAGCCTTGATTCTCATTCTTCTGCCCCTGTGTCCACGTGGACTCTGTCTCCTTCAGGATCTCAATAAACAACCTTTCTTCTGACATGGAGTTTTTTAGACCTAGGTAAAGTCAGACCTGTCATTGTGTTTATTTACAAAAATCAAAAATTGCTATCTGCCCCTGGGGGTGCATGGCTATCACCTCCATACTTCAGGGGCAAAGGCAGGGGTTTGCTGAGAGCTTGAGACAGACCTGATTTACATAATGAGGTTCATGATAACCTGAGACCCTGCCTCAAGTATAAAACAAGTCAAACATCGGATGCTTACGCACATCTTGGAAGAGGTAAATGAATCTAGTAATCATATATACCTCATATGCTCTTCATGAGGTCTATAAGTGGCAATTTCTTCCTGACCTCAGCACAGGCCAAGAACTGAGCTTCTCCTAAACAGTACTTCTTTTTGCCTGGTGAGTACTGTGATTGGGGCGCATATTACAGCTGCCTACACACTTACAGGTGAACACTTAAAATCTACTCTTAATTTTCAATAACAATATACATTGTTATTTTCTACAGTGTTCGTGTTGTACATCGATCTAGATATAGTTCTCCTACTTACATGGAATATTTTAAAAGGATTTATAAAGGGGCAGGAGAGATGGACCATCTGTTGAAAGCACTTATTCCTTGCCCTTCTGGAGAACCCAGATTCGAATCCTAGCACCCACATGTTGGCTCATAGCTGTTGGCCATGTCCTCATTCAGGTATTTTTATCAGATTGTTTGAACATTAAATTTTTTATCACTTGCAATCTAAATAGTTACCCAAAGTTTGTATATTTGTGAGCATTTATGTTTATTGTACATTTGCTTTCTAAACTCTTTGACACATTTTTCTAGAGACATTCAAGAGAGAGGCTCTTCTTTTGTGATGCCAATATATTTAAACATTGGAATTTTGGTTTGGGTTGTGGCTTTTTCTGTCTTGACTTTGAAGTCTGCATTTTTATTTAAACTTTTTGTTGATTCTTTGTGAGTTTCAAATCATGCACCCCAGTCCCACTCATCTCCCTGTATCCTCATATCTGCCCTCCACCCTTTCAACCTCCCTCACCAAAAGAAAATTAAACACACACACACACCCCAAAACATGGAAAACATCTGGTTATGGAAGCCATAGTGTGTTAATGTGTGTTCCACAGTATACACTTCTGTTCACATATCTTCACATTGCAAATGTTCATTGCAATGAGTCATTGGTCTGGTTTGAGGTATTCTGGCTTCTATCATGCCATCAATACTAGATTCTCACTAGGACTCCTCCTCGTTATCCTGTTGTTGCCCTGTGTCATGGAGATCCTGCAGCTCTGGGTCAGGAGGACCAGCCCTTTGGTGCCTCCTACAGTTCACAGATGGTGTAGATTTTGTGGTGTAGATTCCCTGGATCTGTACCTGGATGATAGCTGGATCTCCTTTACCCACACCACCAGGTGAGTTCTCCCAGCACTGCTCTGGCTAGGCCACTCAATGCCACTGTCAACAGGAGGCAGGGTCAGCTCTCCTGCTCTTATACTCTTGGGATGGCTAATCTGCACCCATGTCTCCAGAGACAGTTCTACTCTGCTGCTCAGGCAAGGCACAGACTGTAGGGAGCGGCAGTTGCTCCGGAATGGCAGTTGCTCCGGAATGGCAGTTGCTCTGGAATGGCAGTTGCTCAGGAATGGCAGTTGCTCAGGAATGGCAGTTGCTCAGGAAAACCCGGGCTCCCTCTTCAGGCCCTCCTCAGGCAATAGCCCCTCCCGAACGGGCAATATGCTAATGAGGTGTGGCTTGTGACACCAATGAATGGGCAATATGCTAATGGGTGTGGCTTGGTGCACCAATCCGCATCCACTACGACACTCCCTCCCCCTCCCTGGGAGAGTATAAAAGCAGCAGCTCTGCTGCTGTTCTGGGTCCCAGGAATCTACAAGCAAGGTGCTCCAGAATAAAGCTGAATGAGAAGATCCCGGTGGTGGCGTGTCTTTCTTGCTGGTCGACGGAGGCAGGGAGGCGCGCTGCAACAGACCACTCTCCCAAGTGCTACAGCTAGTGAGGGGCAGGAACTACCTCATTTGTTTTCATGACCTCAGGTCTGCTTTCCAGACTACTATAGGTGACAAGGGGTGCTGGGGGTGGGGATCACCTCCACACCCACTCTTTCTCACAACAGAAAGTCTGCATTTTTTTATTTGTGAAAATTATACTTTTATTTTTCTTTTATCCTTGAACTCCAGAGTTATCTACAAGAGGTCCTCCTCCAACTTGTACACTTATTGAACCATGTTATGAAAGGCGTCTTGATAAAAAAGACCATGTAAGGAGTTCTGACCATTCTTTCTCATAGAGTTTATTAACAGCAAAACCCAGAACCAAACAAACATAAAGAGCTAATTCTCTCTCTCAATATTAAAATTTGTCTGCTGCGCTGTGTGAATAGACAAACTTCAGGTGGTTTATGAAATGGATCATCTATCCCTGTTCTCTAGGGAAAAGAACTATGACGTGTGGTTGAGGGTGTGAGCACTGCTTCACTCACACCAAATAGTTTTCAAACTACTATGTTGTTTATATTCAACATCAAATCAAATTTACATTTTTTCTTGCATAGTTTTCTTATTTCAGCATATGATTTCAGTCATGTGATTTGTTATCAGTGACTAAAATTTTAGCATATGGTCTGTTTCTAGTCACCATTTGAACTGCACCATAACAGAATGTCAAACCAGGAGTAGAGTTAGCACTTCCTTGTGAAAGTATGAGAGTCTAGCAAAGTCCAGGTGACTGAAATAAAAGGCACATAAGTGAACTCTACCTGTGTGCAAAGGCTAGCCTAAGAGACAGAGCACTGCTCATGAGTAGAATGGAGCTTCCAGGAAAACAACCGAGGCCTGGACATCTAGCTTAGTGGCTTCACACTAGAGTGAAGCCTAGCACACATGAAGGGGTGATCATCTTCACTATTAGAAATGTTACCTTGGGCTGGAGAGATGGCTCAGTGGTTAAGAGCACTGACTGCTCTTCCAGAGTTCCTGAGTTCAATTCCCAGCAACCACATCGTGGCTCACAACCATCTGAAATAGGATCTGATGCCCTCTTCTGGTGTGTCTGAAGATAGCTACAGTGTACTCATATAAATAAAATAAATAGATCTTAAAAAAAGAAAAAGAAATGTTACCTCTACTCTAATACACAGGTGAGGACAGAGCCCTCAAGGTTCTGTTTCTAGAACATGGGTGGAAAAAACTTTAGGAAGAAAATCTTGAAGGCGAGTATGTAGTAATATTCTACAGTAGCCATGATAACATCTCAATAAAGCTTTCAAAATGCTTTGCTTTGAGCAATACTGTTGTTTAGCATGTGCTAAATCAAGTCAAAGCAAAAGCACAGCAGCAGCAACAGCAATCCATTGCTCAAGGATATTAAAAACAAATGGATGCCTTGATTATTAAATACCAATGTCAAAACTTGGGAAAGGTCATTGTACTGGCTAGGTTTGTGTCAACTTGACACAGCTGGAATTATCACAGAAAAAGGAGTTTCAGTTGGGGAAATGCCTCCATGAGATCTAGCTGTGAGGCATTTTCTCAATTAGTGATCAAGGGCCCCTTGTGGGTGGGACCATCTCTGGGCTGGCAGGCTTGGGTTCTATAAGAGAGCAGGCTGAGCAAGCCAAGGGAAGCAAGCCAGTAAAGAACATCCCTCCATGGCTTCTGCATCAGCTCCTGCTTGAGTTCCAGTCCTGACTTCCTTTGATGAACAGCAGTATGGAAATGTAAGCCGAATAAACCCTTTCCTCCCCAATTTGCTTCTTGGTCATGATGTTTGTGCAGGAATAGAAACCCTGACTAAGACAGTCATATTAACCATGGTGATATCAAGCAACCCAATGGCTTAGACCCACAGGGATGACCAAGCCTTCTTCTGGACCAAGTACAGATGTTAGGAATGATCAAATTTTAGCTAAATTCAGTGTATGCAGAAAGTAGCTACCAGAGCTTTCTCTTCCCTGGCATTATAGCCTGATACTTCCCTGTATAGACACTGCCTACCCAGATTAGCCAAACCAGTTTCCTCATTCATTCATATACAATGAGCCAAACTTCTCAATTCAGATGTTTTAAAATTAATAAATAAACACATAGATAGATAGATAGATAGATAGATAGATAGATAGATAGATGAAAGAGTAGAGTTCTTTGGACTGGTGGGGCTGATAGAGGCTACAGCTCTCATATCCCATATCCACAATCACTTTGTGTCGAGAGTATATTTCAACATCAGGAGCCTCACTACTAATATGTGAAGAGACAATGTATATTATCCACAAGACACGAGACAATGTATATCATCCACAAGACACGAGACAATGTATATCATCCACAAGACACGAGACAATGTATATCATCCACAAGACACGAGACAATGTATATTATCCACAAGACACAAAAGAGGAAAACATTTTCTCACCTTGGCAGGGTCAAAAGGTTCATGCATATGCAAACATCAGCTTATATTGTTTTTCCAAGAAAGTATCAACCCTGAGAAGGTTCCAAAGAGTAGAATTTTAATAAGAAAGATGAAATAGGAACTTGGCAAGAAAGCAGCCTAGAGGGCATATGTCTGGAAATCTACTAACACTGGAGATCTGTTTCTAAAGGGAACTCTTCACTTATATACCACAGTAGATGAAAGTAATTTTTAAAAAATATTTTAAACTTTTAATTTTATTTTAATTTATATATGTATGGATGTTTGCCTGCATGTGTGTCTATGCACCACATGCCTGTCAGATGCCCACAGAGGCCAGAAGGTATCAGATCCCATGTGAGTCAGGGGTTAAAGATGGTTATAAATTACCATGTGGGTACTAGAAATTGATCCCTGTTCTGTTGAAAGAGTGGCTAGTCTCTTAACTGCTGAGCCATCACCCTAACAAAAATGAAAGTGGTTTTTACAAGTCAGAGTCTCTCACAATATGAGAACAAGAAAGAGTGCTTCAGCAAGTAGCAGACTCCAAGCATCCAGCTCCTGGTCCTGATGCTGCCCGAACATCCCTCAGACACATCATCTTCTTCCCATTACTTCTCTAGACTTCAAGCAGATGCAAATCTGACTGTTGTATGGTGGACAATTTCTTGGAAAACCAACTTCCCTTGATGTTGCAGGAATAAGCAGTGAAGTGCTAACAGCCATGCAGGCTTGACTGAGTGATGCCAGTCTTCAGTCTGACCAGACAGGAAGCCTCCAGAAGGGCCATTCCCTCCCACTGGGGGTTGTTTAATTAAACAAGTATCAAGGGAATTTAATGGATTATGTACTGACAAAATCAGCTAAGTGGGTGATTCTTTTCTTGATGTCCCTGGTCCTAAGAGAATAGAGAATGTCAAATGCTTATGGACTTGAGTGAAAATATTAATTAGGACACAGGGCTGGAGAGGCTGCATTCTGTAAGAACATAGTGCTATTTAGGAACTGAGATTTTAAACCAATGTAGACTTCAGTTTCTGAGCAATGTTCCTCTCACAAAGTTCATGTCCATATTCATAGAGTGTTTGAGTTTTGGCTTCATGGAGTGATAAGGGGCTGACACTGAGCTCTAGAAGTGACATTTTATAAGTATGGATGAAGGGATGTGGTTCATATGAGTTGAGAACATAGGCTTACATCCCAGAGCACCTGACTCTGCCCAAATGTAATTTTAGCGACATCACCTCAAAGCTTTCTCCATATACAGTTCTTAACTATTGACTCTATAGTACTTCATTAGATGTTAGTAATCTCTATAGTAATCGCTACAAAACAGCTTAAAATAGAAAGTCCAAATAAATACCAACTAACTGTGAATCATGATGTCAAGTTCATAGCCTGTATTCACCAACCATCCATTGGGTATTTGACACTGAACAAGTTGTTTAGTGTCTCTAAATATCAGTATTTACAGCAGTAAAAAGGGTACTGTACTAATTCAGAGGTGACTACCAGGACAGTGCCTGTCATTAGTGACCACTCAACAAAAGACAACTGTCATCTTGGGACATGACACAATGACCTTTGAAAATGAAATGCTTGCTTCAGGGGTGCTGTCTTAGATTAGGTTTCATTGCTGTGAAGAGACAGCATGACCAAGACAACTCTTATAAAGAAAAACATTTAATTGGTTCTGGCTTGCAGTTTCAGAGGCTCCATTTGTTATCATCATGGTGGGAATCATGGCAGCATGCAGGCAAACATGGTGCTGGAAGAGCCAAGAGTTCTACACCTTAATCCACTGAGTGGAGCTTGAACATAGAGACCTCAAAGCCCACCCCCAGAGTGATACACTTCCTCCAACAAGGCCACACCTTCTTCAACAAGACCACACCCCTAATGGTGCCACTTCCTATGGGCCAAGCATATTCAAACCACCACAAGAGCTTCATACAAGTGAACTAAGTAAGACCAGTCTGTCCAGTCATTATGGCAACCATTCTCAACACAGTCTAAACGTTGTTTGGAATGCATGGAATGATTCTACTACACAAGGGATGGGGGTAGAAAAAGAAGATGGTGGGCTCTTTGTGAAGATGAATACAGTAGACAAATGAACCCCTACATCACTATAGAGTGCTTAATGAGGGAATTGGATAAGTGGACACTGACATCCATTTTCCTGTTATGTAAGACCTCTACGACCATGCTTTTCTTAGATATAATTGGTATGACCTATCAAGGGGTGGAGCCAATCTTCTGGGCACCTCTTCAGATGAGGCTGTGTGCAGATGCGGTTAGCTCACTGAGCATGGTGACATTCATTCACAGGCATGGAAAGTTTCCTTCTGATGTGAGTCCCCATATGTTTACAATCAATTCTCACCTCAATTCTGCATAACATTGCTGACAAAAGAACACAGTTACTAGGTAAATCTCTGAGACACTAACAGCAGTTCCTGAATCCCAACATTGATTTGCTGGTCTTCTGCCACCTTCTATAAAGATCATGATTCTTGGCATTTCTGATGGAGAAAACTTCAAAGAAGGAGTTGGTTAAAAATGAGCATTTTTAGTAAAAAACAAAACAAAACCAACCAAACAAACAAATAAACAAACAAACAAACAAAAAACCCTTGCTGTTCCTCTGTCGCTGACCAAGACAGGAAGGTGCAGAGTCAATTTAGTGGCTTCAATTGCAGCTGACTTTGGAAGGAATAATGTGCTCAGGTCTCTTTGGATGCATATTGCATAGGATTTTGCAGATTGCAACCTGATCAGACTTCCAAACACAAGGTACTCAGCCTTCAAACAGGGAGAGGCAAGGCCTTGCATCCCGGTGGCCTTTACAGACTTTCCAGTTCATTTTTGTAATGTTTGTGGGAGGTTTCCATTTCTCTAATTTTCTTGTCATTCTTGATGCCCAGAACAGGTATGAAAGAGCCCAGTTAAATGACAAGCAAGCCTGGCTGCTGCCTTCACTGTGGAGGGAGATTCCGGTGTACAAAAACAGCCTCTCATCCCTGTGTCACCAGCAGATGCAGTGGCAGCTGCGATTAAATGGCAGAGAAAATGGCAGCTGAAAGCCTGCCTTCCAGAAGTCAGTTTCCTTGAAGTCACAGGCAGTAGGGAGGGATTCCAGTCCCCAAGTGCAGAGACTGAGGGGACACTGCACAAAAGGGCACACCCTCTACAGTTGTGTGCAGAGTAGGCTTTTGACAATCTCAGCAATGAAACTCAGGAAGAGCACCACATGTATTCAATTAATACCAACATTAAATTAAAAAGTTTGTATTTCTAGTTCATTTATAAATCTTCTCACTAAGTATTTACTTAGCATCTGGTATGGGCCAGGCACTGCCTAAGTGATCCAGCGATTACAGAAAACAAACAGAACAAAACAAAGCAAAAAATCAGCTGGGTGTGGGAGTATAGTCTTGTACACTTGGGGCAGGAGGGTTGCAAGTTCAAGGCCCACCTGATCTGTAGATGGAGTTCAAGATCAGTCTGAGTCACTTGGTAAGACAAGGTTCTGAAATTAAAAAAAAATTAGAACAAAAGTAGTACTGTAGATGCATCTCAATGGTCAGGTGCTTACTTAGCAAGTGTGTGGCGCTGCATTTAATTCCCAATAACACCTAAATCACAAATTCTATAGACTATAATAGGCAATGATAAATTAATCATACTAATCCTGTAAGATTCCACTATTGGTCAGTGCTGAGAAGGAGGAGAATGTTATGATCGTGTAATGTAAAGTATAGGCATTTGACTTTGGAAGGCAACAGAAGGTTACTCAAGGAAACAGAGACCCCAGTAGAAATCTAAAGTGCAGGGGGAAAGAGGAGAATTGTGGGCAGAAGGAGACACACTACGGGATCCTCAGTGACTACCTTAAACCCTATCCATGCTATATGTCTGTGTGTGTTGGATTTATATACACATTTATGCACTCTACATGCAATACCAGGAAAGTCAATATAATATCTGAGATGGTGGTTAAGTGACAGGTGGGTGGACTACATAGGCAAGTGGAACACAGGACAATGAGATTAGTCACATTGTCCCAAGTGTGTTGAAGTAGAAAGGATCTCAATTCAAAGTGTATACATTCTTAACTTCTGGAATCTTTCATGTGATATTTTAGCATAGAACTGACTATGTGTAACTAAATGCATGCAGAGAAAGACTTAGCTAAAAAGAACTATTGTACGTGCCCATGCTATGTGAGATGGTCACGTCTGAGAGGCTGAAGGCAATATGAAGCAGATTGGGCAGCCTGAAGAATGTGGCTGGCAGAGCAGGTCTGGATCCTTCCAGCCTCATAAGCCATTTTAATTATATTGTTTGGTCTGATATTAACAAGAAGTCTTGAAATAGTTTTGGCTTTTAAAAATTGATGGTGCCATAAACCTCCAAGATAATTCCACACTCACATCCCACACAGTACAATTTCCAGGAAGCAGAGCTAGATCCTGAGTTTCCCCTCCAGGTGCTGCAGCTATGTTACTGTGTACTCAGGGCACTCTCCAGTGTGACTCAGGGGACATTTGGAAACCTTAGGGGTCCTCGTTTATATCCTGTCAGGTCTCTGATCACAGAGAGGCTGATTTTCTGTAACTAGAGTCTCAAAGGACATACTCAAAACAGAAAGTGTGTGAAGGAGGCCAGAATGGGTTTAGTGCCAGGTAGAAAAGTGATTCGTCTCCACATCTTGGTGCTGATAAAGCTAACACTTCTTTCCTAGAAATGTGTGTGTGTGTGTGTGTGTGTGTGTGTGTGTGTGTGTGTGTGTGTAAAACAAAATATAACAAAGCAAGAAGACCATGGGGTCCTACAACCAGTTGCCTTATTTCTTTAGTTCCATGATGTCAGGCAAACATCAGATCTAGAAAAACAGAAATTTCATACCGTACATAGGCAGGAACCTATTGATTTTTTTTCTTTTAAAAATGAAACAAGTCATACTCATTGTACAAAACATAGGAAATTTGTACAATCAACCAAAAGCTTCTAATTCTACTAACAGCTATTTTTTCCTCTTCCCGGGAAGTTTAAAATTTTAATGGACCAGCATTGTTATTAAGTGATTAGCATGTTCATTTTTCATAGGGAATCCAGTTCCCATTTACAATGGAAGTTGACCTGGAGGCGACCAGAGATGGAAGCTACAGCTTTCAATATGAGAGAATGAGCGTTTTCCTAGGCCTCAGTTCACAACAGTCTTGGTTTGCAACTTTCAATGGCATTATTTTCTTTCAAGCCATCAGTGATTTTTAGAGGCAATGAGGATAATTGAAAAGGACCTCAACAAGAGAAGGTGAGTTGATGATCCTGGGATAGGTGAAAATCAAGAACTCTCCAGACAGAAAGTGGATATTTTCTTTCTGCACCTCTGGAGGCTTAAAACAGCACAAATGAGTTTTCTTACAGTTCAGTAGGTCCTAGGTCCCAGATCCAGGCTTCCACGGGACAAAGGAATGAATCAGTTTCATGCTTTTCTCTTGTTTATGGTAGGTCATGAGCAGATACAGTCATTTACTGTTGTACCACCCAATATTTGCCTCCATTCTCACACGACATTCACTCTGTCTGATTCCTCTGTTTTAAAACCTTCCTTCCCTTTCTCTGATCAAGACACCAGCCATTGGCTTGATCTAATGCACTATACTGTCATTTCACTTTGAAGTCCCTATTTGTAAATACAACCACACACACAACTATTAATTATGTATTCTATACTCTATGATATGTGTATACATGTGTATGTATATATGTATGTATGTATGTATCTATGTGCACAAAGGTTATCCCTATTGTCCTGATGCATTGTGTAAATGTACTTTATTTCAGCAACATAGCCTCACAAAAGGATGTCTCCCTTCAAATGACCCCTTCTCCAGCTAATTTTAAAGTGCTCATAAAGACTTGAGAACTTAGTCATTTTACATTGTAATTTGATTTTATGTGTATGCATGATATTTATGTGTGCATGTTTATGTGAGTGTGGACAACCTGGGGGATTTAAAGACACCCTTGACTGTTGATTCACAGTCTTTGTTGGGCTACCTGGACGGACAGGAGAGCTAGAATTGCACATACGGGTCATAATAGACAGCTTGTCACAGGTTCTAGGGATCTGATCTCAGGTCCTCACATCTACATAGCAAGTACTTTTTGTCTTCTGTGACCTCTTCCCAGCCCCTACAAAGTCAATTTATTCATAACAAGGTCTTTCCCACTCACTGCTAATGAGCAGAGAGGAAGAGTAGCTGGCATGTGCACCTCTGGCCCAGGACATACAGCAGAATAGCACCACCTCCCAGCTCCAATGTCACAAACTGGGTCTCTGGATGAACCAACATCAAAGGGTACTAGAGGCATAGCTTTAGACTACATGTTCTGCTGTCTGATTGGTCCATGGCAGAGACTTAAAGTCAACCTGGGGCCCCTTATGTCCCTTCTCCTTATAAACAGTGACATGTCAAAGACAATGACTGTAATAAAATTCTTTTAACAGAGACTCTGTGGGTTCCTTTTCTTTCCCCAGCGGGAAACAGGAAAATGGCATCCTGTTGCCAGCAGCTGAGGTTTCATGGTTGTCTCTTCCCCATAAACCATTAATCGTTTTTTGTTAGATCACATAATTTATAGTATCTGTTCTGAATGTATAATGTAATAGTGTATACTGGAGGGTAGTTAGTCTTTCTTCCAATAGGTTATGGAAAATGAAATAAATACCCAGATTAAATTACCATATGAGAGAGAGAAAAATGAAACAATTTGCTGACTTGCAAAAATACGTAATAGACGTAGAAATAATCTAAATTTTAAAGCATCATTCATTCTTTTGCTCATTGCGAATGATTTCATTGCAAAAAGCAATTCATGAGGAAATTTTTGTAGAAGTGTTGAACAAAATAATTATTTCTACGTAAAAAGATCTGATAGGTAATCTATATAAATATAGGTAAATTCATTTGGGAACTTACAATGTAACATTTGAATGTGACCAGTTTATTTAAGTGTCTCTAATTTTGTGAATATAGGGCTCATAAAACCCTTAAAATATATTAGCAGCAAGAAATAATTGTGTTCTTTTTCCTCTATCCATTATATTTGGTGTTATGTTTTATCTTAAGAAAAACTTACTAGAGATTTATTTCTAAAAATCCATTTGCATCTTCATGGATGAGTTTTCTGTATTTGTAAAAAATACAGTTCCTATTTGTTTCTTGTTAAGAGCCTGTACTAAAATGAGTGCATTTTTTTCACACCACCATCTGTTCCTTGCTGGTATGGATTATAAATCAATCACATTATTCTTGCTATTATTATTATCATATTTTTCATGGGTCCAAACCCCTTATTATTAAGCTTTTATCTTCCTGAGAAACTATCAAACTTCATCTGTGGGACTGAATCCAAGACCCTGTGGGAATCCCAAATAGAATTTTAATTTTCTCTGGGCATTGGGCACCATTTGTTGTTTATGCCTCTGAAATGGTGTCATTTTCATTGTGATAATAGGATTATGTTCGTTGGGATATGTGGCCTGGTGTAGTGTATGCTCACTTGTGTCCTTCTACAAAGCAATGACCGCGAGATTAAAGGATGGATGTAGGGTGAGATTTACGATGTTAGGATGTTTTAGACACAAGCATGCTGTGTGTCAAAACCAAGAGGGAATCTGACTTGTGAAGTCCAAAGTGTGGGTCATGCATAAAAATGAGCTATTTCATGGAATTTCTTTTTGAAACATTTACTTATACATAACTACTTAAAATGTATAATTTTTCCATGGTTCCAATATTTCTATTTAGCTGCAATGCTCTCAAGCATAATATTGTCTGGATTCAGTTTAACATGACATGTTAAGAGCTGTCTATCCCTAAGTATTTGGAAGTTCGAGATTATCCTGTTCTAAAATACTTCGGAAAACAGCAGATAATTAAGATTCTTTTAGATGGAGCTCCAGGGGGAAAAAAATTAAATGTGGAATTCATCTAACTTTTTAATTTTCTTCCTAAGTAGCAGGTTGATTTACAAAGGCTTGGTGATTTGCTGGTGTTTCTCTGTGCTTATAAAACTCCACTCTAGCTCTAAATTTAGAAATCATTGGCTAATGTGATTAAAATGTTTCTAAGTCCTCCCCCCCCCACACACACACACCAGTGTTATTCAGGTTGTGAACAGAATAAAGGACTCATGAACTCCAGCCAGAGAATGTTACAGAGCCTTGATAAGCTTCGTAATGATAATGCTGTTTTGATAGAGAAAACCACAACTCAAGCAAATAGCAGCCTCCACTCTCTGGTACAGGTGTGTAATAAGCACATGTAATTAAACCAAAGATACATAATGGTTTGTTGTTGGATACGCATTCACAGCCGCTGACTCTGCTCCTAATGTGTACTTCATGAGTTAGGTAATTTTCTTCTGTCTCCACTTCTTGAACAGAATATTCCTCATGGGCTCATAGACGAAATGATCCTGTGCCTTTTACACAGCAGATTCCCACTGCTGACTGTAATTTAGCGTCTCTGCCATCTCAGCATTACCTAAAGATGATTAAAAAGAGCATGTAAATTCACAAACAAGTCATTTTATTCTTCAACTTAAATAATTTAAAAATGCCCCCCAAAAGGAAAGTTATGAAAATGTAAGCCTTTCTCCGTGGTTCTCATCCCAGGGAAATATATCAACCTTACATTTAATCACTGTTATGCATAAAATATGGCTTATGGCTCTGCTCTATATATCAAATAAACTTCTTTGTATATCATGGATCTGAATCTTTTCAGTGTTGTAAAGCAAATGTGAAAAGCTAAAGCCGCTCTTTAAAAAAATCCATGCAGAAATAAACATCGATGTTTCTGGCCATTTTAAAGTCTCTGTTTCCATTAGGAGATATTTTTAATGATTCAGCACACACACATTGCCTTTTCATAATGATGCATAAGGATAAACGGTATGTGAAATTCTTTATTTTAACCTCCTTAGTTCTCTTCCTTCCAGTGTGACCCTATAGTGTCATGTTACTATAGGAAATATTTTTTCATGCCTGTGAAGTGGAGAAGGCCTGCCTTCTCAGGGATGTCAGCAGAATCTGTCTACTGAGGTTCATAACATGGAAGAAAATAGATAATGTACATTTGTTTTGTATTTCCTAGAAAGGGTAATATCTATCTTATACATGTATTGAATGCTCGTACTTGGTAAAGATGGGCATGATAACACCCAGGCTCAATAGCATTTTTCCATAAATTACTGTGTGGGAGCCATTAATCACTGGATTCCGTGCTGGGCATCACCTGCTTAATTCAGCGGGTTCTTATTTATACATCATTTTGAAGCAGGCCATAGGAACAGAAATGAAAAGTTTGACTTTCCACATTGGCCGCACAGCTCACCTAGCTACACCTCAGGCAGGAACTAAACAATCAACCTCATCTACATGGGCAACTTTCAAAGATTTGCTTGCCTCTAATTTTAGGCAAAGAATTTGTTTTAATTGTGTCTCTTTTATGAACGTTAAAGAAATGGAACTCACTCCCTGATGTCGTCCTGGTTATGCTGACATGTTTTATTTTTGTCGCTCATGTGTCAACTCCTCTTCAATTTTCCTTTTTTATGACCTTGAGTACGATTGTAGCTGGTGGGGGAAGCGGGGGACAGGATGCTTTTGTTCAGTGTGTTTTGTTAATAATAATTGTGGGATGTGTCCTTTAAAAAGAGAAGTCATCACACTGAGCTCAGGTTTCTTCCCCCAGCCCATGAGAACCCCCTCTATGGTTCTTAACCGCCCCTCTGTTCCCCTTCCCAAGGGCGGAGGTGCAGATTCACTCCTCTGTCTCTGTCTCTGTCTCTGTCTCTGTCTCTGTCTCTCTCTCTCTCTCTCTCTCAGAGACCTTCCACTGGTAGGGACTTCTGCCCTATTCCCTCTCTCTCCCTGCACCCAGCCCTATCATCTCTTTCTGCATTTTCTGTTGCCTTCTCCTTTCTGAAGGATATCTCACATAAAACACACTCTCATCTCTTTCCAGTTAGAAAAAAATGCGCCCAGACTCCACATCATCCTTATCTTTTTCCCCTCCAGAATTTCGCTCGCAGAGAGATGCTCCCATTTCATGTGTCAATCATTTGCCGATAGAAGGATCTAACTTCAGCCTCTCCCATACTGAACTTTTCTTGCCTAGGTCCCTGTCTCTAACTCTCAGAGGCCACGTTCAGTCTTTTTTTCTTGAGACATCTTGTAAACTCCCTAAATAGCGGCCAAAAGGTTTTCCTTCTCTATAGACTTTTTTTTTTTTTTTTTTTTTTTTTTTTTTTTTTTTTTTTTTTTTTTTTTTTTTTTTTTTTTTTTGATTTTTCGAGACAGGGTTTCTCTGTAAAGCCCTGGCTGTCCTGGCACTCACTTTGTAGACCAGGCTGGCCTCGAACTCAGAAATCCGCCTGCCTCTGCCTCCCGAGTGCTGGGATTAAAGGCATGCACCACCATGCCCGGCCCTTCTCTATAGTCTTAAGCTCACTGTCTCCAGTCTTCACTTGGCATCTCTAATGGCTCTTGGTAGTTTTCTTTTTGTTGTCATTTGCTTGTTTTAGAAAGGGTCTGGCCAGGTAACTTGGCTGCCCTAGAATTCCTCCATATGTAAGCCAGATGACCTTGGACACACAGAGACCTGCCTGCTTCTGCTTACCACAGGGCAGCACTTTAAGTGTGTCAACAACTGAGGACTTAAATTCAGGAACGGATGATGCTTTGGGTGATGGACGGTCTTCTATGAACTTCAGTGCACCATGACCTCTCATACACAGCAGAACTATTCACTCTTGACCTTGTTTCAAGGGCTGAAAGAATAGCACTTGTGTGTGTTATGTTTTGTAGGTGGTGAAGGCAGGTCCAGTTTGTGACTAGCAATGATGTCTTAGTCAATGTTCTATTGCTGTGAGAGACACCACAACCACAGCAATTCTCATAAAGGAGAACATTCAATTGGGGTTGGCTTACAGTTCAAAGGAGTACATTATCAGCATGGCTGGAAGCATGGCATCTCACAGGAAGTCATGGTTCTGGGAGGAGCTGAGAGTTCTACAATTGGATTGGCAGGAAGCAGAAAGATGGATAGAGATAATGGGCCTGGCTTGAGTATTTGAAACCCCAAAGCTGCCCTGCTCCCCAGTGACACAGTTTCTCCAACAACATCACACCTACTCCAACAAGGGCATATTTCCTAATCCCTATCAAATAGTGCTACTCCCTATCAACCACACATTGAAATACGTGAGCCTATTCTAATCAAAGCACCACAATTGAGAAAGGCAGAGATTCCTTGTGAAATTTTCTCAAGTTACTAATTAATTGAATAAACTCAGAAAATATGACCCTTCTGCTTAGCTTGCTTTTGAAAGTTTGAGTATTGAGAGCCAACACACCTTCAGCAGCCTGACATATCTTCTTAACCTCTTTTCTCTAGTTTTGTACATGCTCCAGGTGGAACGCTCCTATTCTGAAAACTCTGTCAGCATTGATTTGACTCCTCAAGTAGGACATTACACACCTGGTCTCAAATAATGGGTACAGTGCAAATGTTATGAAAAATTAAAAATATCATACACAGCATGTATAGGCATAGGAAGTATAGGTGAATTTTGTACTTAGGCATGCTTCCTATGCTCCACCCAGTGACATAATTCTGCATCTGCAGATACTCTAAAAATCTGTTTTTCTTTACTTTCTTTTTTTTTTTTTTTTATAAAGAGTCCCAAATCTGAAACATTTTCAACCTAAACATTTCAGAAAAGAATATCCTATCTGGTCTTGATTGACAGTAAGAACCATCCCAGCTGTACAATATCTTGACTTAGATAGCTCCTATAGTGCCTAGCAACTGCATGACTTTTAACTCTTCTTGTGACAGGGGTTCAGATGTAAAGGGACAGAAGTGCTTTACTCATAGCTCAGCCCAGGTCTGCACCATGGCTTTCCATATCCAGTGGTCATTGGGTGATACATGTGTGCCAAAGTCCTGCTGAGCAAAGAAGTCAGAAGACAATAGAAGAGTCTTTTCATGCATTGGTAACTTTATAATTTGAAATAAATTATTCAAACCAAAGTTAGAGTTTATATTAGTTGATTTTTAAAGTTACATCTTATGTACATGTCTTATTCAGTTATCATAAAGACAAATGAGGTTATAAAACCCTCAACCAAGGTGTGTGTGTGTGCGTGTGTGTGTGTATGTGTGTGTGAGAGAGAGAGAGAGAGAGAGAGAGAGAAAGAGAGAGAACCCAATAATAAAATTGAAGATTAAAAGGAAGATATTGCATAAAATTCCAATAAAATTTAAAAAATAATAAGTACATAGCTTAGAAACTTATATTCTACCAAATTGGGAAAAGGCTAAAATAAATTGGTTAATTCATAGATGAATATGACATATCAAAATTATACCAAGATGTGATATATAACAACCAATGAGATTGACAGTGTAATGAAAAATCTTCTGACCAAAGAATCCAGACCCAGTTGGATTCACTGAGAAATACTACTAATTCTTTAAAGGAGAACTCCTGCCCATCCTTCTCAAGTTAGTCCATGAAATAAAAAAGGAATAAATGCTTCTAAATTCATTTTATGAAGCTATGATGGCTCTGATACCAAAAGACACACAATAACAAAACAAAATTACAGACCAATTGCAATTAAACACTTGCAAAATAAATTCAAAACACACCTAGAAGATCATTTGCTATGATCAAATGGGTATTATTTCAAAAATGTGGAGATAGTTCAAAATATGGAAGATCAATAAATTTAATACAGTACACAAATGGGCTCAAGAACAGAAATTATACAATGACCTCAATAAATGCTGGAAAGGCCTTTGACAAAATCCAATATCCCTTCATGATAAAAGTTCTGAGAAGACTAGGACTCGTGGGAATTAAACACAATAAAGGCTCTTTATGTCAAACCTAAAGCCAGCATCATACTAAATGAGGAAACTTCAAGGCACTAAAATCCAGCACCAAATAAGGCTATTCACTTTCTGCATTCCTTTCAAGACATTCCTTGAGGTCTTAGCTAGAGCCATTTGACCAGCTGAGGAAGCAAAGAGGACCCAGAAAAGATAAGAAATCAAAACATTTTTTATTTGTAGATGGCATTATCCAGTATATGAGACCCTAAAGACTGTCAGAAAACTCAGAATGGATAATCATTTTCAGCAAGGTGGTCAGATACAAAATTAACACAGAAAACTCAGGAATCTTCCTGTCTATCTATGACCCACACTGAGAAATAGCATGGGAGAAGGGGCAGAAAGGAGGTAAGGTTGGAGCAAGGTGTGGAGTGGTGTGGAATGCTGACCTCCAGGCAAGACATGGTGGTTACACTCTGGAACTCCCAGCAGCTGTGAGTGCCCACACAGGATCTGCCCATGATGGAACCAACCAACAATGTCATGGAAGGGGGAAGGGCCTCATAGAGTCCTTCCTCCCTCCCTGAGGATCTATACCAAGTTAATAGTTGACAAAGGAGAGAAAAACACTGTTTTGGTGGTGGAGCCACTGGCATGAAACAAACACTCCTGTGAGGAACCCTAACCATAAAATATGTTGGGTCACAATAAATAAAGAGAAAAGGAAAGGAAAGAAAGAAAAGAAAAGGAAAGAAAAGAAAAAAAGACAAAGAAAATAAAAGAAGACATAAACGTAGAAAAGAGACTGACTAAGAAAAGGGATTAACAGATGGGAGGGGAAGAAAAGTGACAAAGGATAAATATGTTTGAAATATAATAGGAATATGTATAAAACATTTAATCAATTCCATTAGTGTATATAGGTATTAAACTGCAGCAGACATTTAAAGGAGCCAATAAATTATTGTAAGATATTCAATACTCCATATAATGATCACATATGTATTAAAGAATGCAGACCTACTTCTGCGTCCCCACACATATTTTAGATTTTTATATGTGGTACATGAGTCACTGATGGGAGCTAAATTTGGTCACAGTGTTAATGTTTAAGAAACCAGGGCTTAGAGGGCAAGAGGCAGAAAAGGGTTAAAGGTCTTCAGCGAATCTCTGGGCTGACTTCTCAGTCTCTGGAGGTTCTCATCTGAACCCCCCCAGACAAATAATTTTCCTATTTATGTGAGCTCCTTGGGAGAACTGACCTTATGCCTCTCACTGTTCTACATGACAAACATGGGAAGGAGACGCCTGTGACACAGCAGAGTTCTCCATGTCTGGCTCTCTGCCATGTTAGGTGAATTTGAAATAGTTCGCTCAGTTCTCTAAAAGATACTCTATTTAATTAAATTTAAGCAAGAATCTTAGGCATTCAAAGCTATTAAGAGTATGTTAATGAAGGATTATTATTATTATCAGTAGTAGTAGTTATTATTATATTGCCACAAAAAAGCACCACAATTGCCAATGAGCAGACTAACTACCCTCCTTTAACAGAATGAGTCTCTGTCTCCATTTTGAGTTGTTTTGAACGACTACGTGATTTAATTATATTAATCATTCTTGAAGAGAACTGCCTTCCAGTTCTGTGAGGCTGTGTGTGTATACGTGTATATGTATGCAGATACAATGTGTGTGTGTGTGTGTGTGTGTGTGTATGTGTGTGTGTGTGTGTGTGTGTGTGTGTGAATATGATAGCCAGAAGGACAACTTGGAGTGTCACTCCTCAGGTGACACCCACCTTATTTTGAGACCTTATCTCTAATTGACCTGAAACGTACCAAATGGGTTTAGATGGCTGGCCAGGAAGCCCTAGAAAGTCCCAGAAACTGTTTTGTTGCCCTTCCCCAAAGCCTGAGATTACAAGTATGCATTACCATGCCTGTATTTATTTGTTTGCTTGATTTCACATGGATCTGGTATTGAACTTAAATCCTTAGGGAAACTGTAATGGTTAAACCAAGCATCTTCTCCCACCCCTTTTCTACTATCTCTTCAATCATCTTGGCTATCATTAATTAATATCTTCCAAATTAGTTATTTTTATCTTTTAAATAGATATATGCCATGAATGTGTAACATTATCTCTATCTCTCTATTTCTGTACATCCCATATTTTTTTTTGTACTAGTCAATTATTTTCAACATTTTAGCAAATGTTCACGAAGGCTCAAGTATGTGCAGGTTTGTGCTCAGAATAAGGACAAATGTATGCACTGTTAAGAAGGGCACGTTCTAGGTCAAGCTCACATGTGTGAGCTGCAGGGATGAGAGAACAGTTATGTGGTTTTTCTCTTCCACTGAGTGATTCTTCACAGAGAGGAAGAGAGAGCTGTGAAGTGCGTTTGATAAAGTCTTTTTGGATATACCTAGTCCTGTGTTCTTTTTAAAACTGGTTCAAAATTATAGTCTCTTCTACTGTCAAAGTTTTTCTAGAATATTATATTAGTGATAGGTATTTTCAGTGATAAAAGCTTCCAAATACCAGACTACAACTTAACAAGTGAGCACTAAGAATGTCCCATAGAGCTGTGTGGCTTCTCCTAGAGGGACATAAACAAATGTCTGTTCACTCAGATAGAGCACTGAAGACAGACTAAAGAAGAAATTCTGGACAAAGCTCACTAACTACCGCGGTGATTTTATTGAATTACTTACAGAAATATGGGAGAGAGATCACTTCCAGGAGAAAGCTTCTGCACAAAAACTCTCGTGGTTGTCACATGGGTGACAACTCACAAAAGCTGCATCCCTGAATTCTTATGTCCCAGGACAACTTGCAGGCATCTTGCCCCTGTAAGTCTTCTCTTCCCTAGAAGTTGTATACTTTTTTTGCAACTTTGGAGAGAAGCCTTGTGAGTTTTGTAATCTTCTGGAGCTTCCTGAACCTTCTAAGTTACTTCACTTACTTCCTGGGTGTTCTATGTTTTACTTATTTCTTGAGTCTTAAGAGTTTAGAAGAAATAACCACACAATACATTTTTGGTTCCTGAGAAGAAATGTAGAAAGATCTCTAAAAAGATAAAAACTGAGTCCAAAGGGGTGATTTGCCCCATGTCATATAAACACAATTGTAAAGACCAGAAATAAATTTATACTTACTAATTTTTATTATTTTTTATTTTATTTATGTGTATGGTCTTTTGACTTTATGCATGTGCATCATGTTCACAACTGGTATGCTCTTAGACCAGAAGAGGCTATCAGATACCCTGGAACTTGAGTTACATATGAGGGTGCTGAGAATGGAACCCAGGTCCTATAAGAGCAGCCTGTGCTCTTAACCACTGAGCCATCTCTTCAGCCACCTTACTAGTTTTTAAAATGAATATTTCTTCTACATCATTACAGAAATGTGTAGAATGTGCTGTGTCTGAGAACAGGTTTCAACCCTGGTTGCCTCCTGATATGCCTGCCTTATAGAGCATCACTGCTCTAACCTGCAAAACGATATACTATAGTCATATGTTGAAAGTTAACACTCAAGTTGGTTTCATAAGTTCTGTTTTGAGGAGAGTTTAATGAAGTGAGGTTGAGTTTCTTAAGAAACAGTTTTAAGTATGGGTATGAAATGTGAAGAGTTTTAAAAAGAGAACAGTATCATATTCCCTAGGATGAGTGTTGGCTTGTCAATAAAGTTTTGTGTCATAGTATATACACAGCATACCCTTTTGTCCACCCACCTTTACTTGCAAATGTTCATTGCAGTGAGTCACTGGTTTGAGGCCTCTAGCTTCTGCTACACTCTTCTGGATACTCACTGGAACTCCTTTCGGATATCTTGTGGTTGCCCTGTATCATGGAGATCTCAAAGCTTTGGATCAGTATGGCCAGCCATTTCATGCCTTCTAATAGTTCATAGATAAGGTAGATGTTGGGGTGGACCAACTCAAAGCCCTGGATCTGGGCCTGGTAGTTGAGCTGGTCAGACTGCCAGCTCTCCTGCACCCACACCACCAGGGTGAGCTCTCCAAAACAGCCTAGGCTAGCTCACTCATTTCTGCAACAGACAAGAGGCAGGGCCAGCTCTCCTGCTCTCATGCCTTTGGAGGCAGCTCTTCCACCTCCAGGGTGAGGGGTGTGGGGAGATAGGGTATCTCTCCCCAGCCCACACGGGCTCATAGCAGACAAGTGGTGAGACCAGGTTTTCACTTGCTCATGCCCTCAGTGCCTGCTCACCAGCGCCCCTACCACCAGGGCCAGCTCTACTATGCTACCCAGGGAAGGTGCAGTCTCTTCTCTTGAGTGCCTCAGCCAATGAAGGCCAGGGCCAGCTCTGTACAGCCCTTGGACATCAACATAGTCTAGGTGGCAGCCCAGACCATGTATGTCCACATGGCCTTTGCTGGTAATGTGAGCCGTGGACATTGACACAGACCTCTGCTTCTGTGTGGCCACGGACCCAGACATGGCCCTTAGTTGCATCCAGGCTGGGATTTCACCCTGGCCTCAGGTGGCAGGCAGGCTACTCACATCAGGCTATTCCTCTCCATCCTCACATCTCCAGTTCCCTCTCTCTTCATACTGTTCAAACTATTCTACTTCTCTTTCTCTACCACATACTTGCACATTATAGTAGCTCCCTCTGTGGGCAGGCCATATGGCTGGGGAGTCTTTGGGTGTCTCTTTAGCTAAATTTTTTAATAAAAATAATAAATATTGTCTTTCTTTTACTTTGCTCTAATTTAAAACTATCCTTCCATATACTCACAAGTGCAGGTAAACATATACATACATGTACACATATACATGTGTATATACATTTTCATATACATGTATTACCAGTATGTATGTATGCATGCATATGTATACATATGTATACATATGTATATCTGTGTGGCTCACATGTGTTTTAGATATATGTACATGCATATGTATGCACATATACATTATTATAAGAGATTTTTAAAAATAATTTTTGACCACAAAATGAAACTAGTGAGAAATTGCTAAAGAGGTGGCTCAGCAGTTAAAAGCTCTTGCCATACTCACATGGCACCTCATAAGCATCCATAACTCCAGTTTTGGATATCGAATGCCCTCTTCTGGCCTCTGACTGCACCAAGTATGCACACAGTACACACAGTGCACTTCCACACATGCAGGCAAAACACTTGTACACATAAATAAAATAAATAAATTTTTAACAAAGGAATAACACTAAAGGGAAGTTCTTGAAAATATAAATAAAACATAATAAAAATGAACATCAATTAGAAGGTACTGTAAAAAAAACAAAACAAAACAGAAATAGTTCCCTAAATTAGGCGAAACAGAAGGAGAGGGAGAGGGAGAGGGAGAGGGAGAGGGAGAGGGAGAGGGAGAGAGACAGTTCTTGGAAACTAGAGGAATCCAAGAAGCCCAACCTATGTCTTAGTTCAGAAAATAGAGAAAAACAGAAAAGTAGAAATGGCTAAATACTAAAAGAAAACTCTTAGAACTGACTGAAAGATTCTGCAGGTTAAAATCCTTCTGGAAGTATCTAAGCCCAAAAGGAGATTTTCTGTGAATTTAAGAATATTGGGGATAAGGGGAACTTTTTTTTTAAGTTTAAAGAGGAAATACAGAACCTGAAGTCAGAATGACAGCAAACTTCTAAAGGCTAACAGAACGCCAGATTGCTAAGGCATACCTCCAGTTCCCACTTTAGTAAAGGAGTTTCTATCTGCATTCTGTAGTATACTATGCTGTTGAGTGTGAGGGCTGGGCAGTGGCTAATGGGTGGAACAAGTGTGGGACATGTGCTCATAAATCCAGGCATGATACACATACCTACAGTCACAATATTGGGAGGTGGATGCAGGAAGACCATGAGTTCCGGGCCCTCTTTGACCAAGTTCACAGCCAGCCTGTACCACGTGAGACCTTGTCCCCCCAAAACAAACAAAACAACCAGTTTGGAGAGAATAACATCTGCACATTCTCAGAAGTCGGAGCCTGTCTGTCTCAACACAGCAGCATCCTGCTGTCTAATAAGTTATGGGAGTATTGGCTTGGACAATAAAAGCAACCTACAGAGAGCTCATGGGACAAGATTCATGGGAAAAGATAAAAGAGTTTCTCTGAGAATTGTCACTGACCTACACAGCAGCTGGTGTTAGCCAGCTGAGGACAGAGAGCCTCCTCCCGCTAGTCTTGAGAGGGTGAAGTGCCTTGTTGAGGAGAGACCACTTGTCTGGAAACAGCAAGTGTCCCTTAGGAGCTCAGAATTACCAGGAACAGTTCCTCCACTTAGCAGCCAGTAAGAGAGGGGACTGTGAGCCCCAAACTGCACTTAGAGGAAGGGCTGAAGCCCCCATGGGACTGGAGACCCAGAGGACACTTGGTATCAGACTAATAATCTCCTAGGCAAAGGGCGGAGCAGCCAGCAGTCCTAACCCTTGGGGACCATGACAGTCAGTCGGTGGCATTATAGTGGTGGCACAGTGATTGCAGATTGATATGCAGACATAGAAAAGGGCACATGGCCACTTTCCAACATCACCTGGAAGCATCCTACTTGTCATGGAGACACAGTTTAAATGTCTGTCTTCTTCACATTTGTTCTGACATCCCAGTCCAAAAAATGACCTCTTTATATTTCTGCAGGGTTTTTTTTTTCCTTCTTTTTAATGATACTCCCTGCTTTCACCACAGCTGTTATTGTGTATGTATTTCACCTCCTGGATTATAAATTCCTT
Source organism: Mus minutoides (assembly GCA_902729485.2). NCBI lineage: Eukaryota > Metazoa > Chordata > Mammalia > Rodentia > Muridae > Mus > Mus minutoides. Next base: position 114,826 of record LR753372.1, read on the forward strand.
GAAAGCAGAGTTGACATTGCTTATGAACTTGTGAAGATATTTTAATAAACCACCAAGCCAAGAGTTCACTTCTGCCAGCAAGTATCGGTTCTCTGGCATCTAGGAGTGAGCTCCACCCCCGCACCCCCCCCCCAATTTCTTATGCTTAGCACAAGTGCAGATATTGGAAGCCGAGGGTCCTGATCACCCAGAAGGGGAATCCCTTTGGAAAGGATGAGTATACATGTTCTTCATAGTGAGCTCCACCACTGCAGGTCACTAGAAACAGACATATGACTTTGGACATTTGCAGATAAGCCAGGTAGCTCCTCTAGCCACCCTGTATGCTATGGCCCTTGTAGAATCAGATGCTGGGTCACAGGACACGGTGACTGTCCAGAAGAGTCAGTCTTCTTCGTAACACCCAGGTGTCTTACACTTGAGAACACTCAGGTGGGTTTAAATAATAAATACCCAGGAGCCCAGCTTAGAAAGGAGCCTCCCACAGCAGCAGAGACGTTCTAGCCAGATTTGGTTAATTGAAATCATGCATGGAACTAAGTTGCCAGTCTGATGTGATCTGACAAAAAATGATCATAGGATGAAATTGCCTCTTGCTGATCCCCACCTATCTTACATTTCAACTTACAGCAAGATTGAAGCAAACTGCTCCAATTTACTGCTCCCGACCTGCTGATAATGGACACTTTGCCGTGCACTCTTCCTTCATTACTGCTCAGGTCAGGGCTGTTAACAGGGACTCTTGCCACTTTTGACAGATAGTCACTACCAAGATGAATGGCGGTAGCCACATGACCACTTAGGACCAGGCCTCCCCTCTTCAGCACCTTCAAAATGCCTTTAAAAAAAATAAATAAAGATAAAAGGCCACACTGCTCTGTTTAACTCTTTATTAACTAGCAGAATCGATAGGCGCCAGGCATCCCTGACCCTGTAAGTCCTTCACTGCTCAGCACTGAGACTATTTCAAAGTCACTACTTAACAGTACCTTAAAAGAAACTTTCTAGCGAAGCTGCCTGGGTCCACTTTGTCCTCATAGTGATAGAAATTGGGTTGAAAAATTGAGGAAGGGTACTGGGCAAATGTCTCAACTGTGCTAATGACTGTGAGACAGCAGTGGCTTGTCAAAGCTTAAGTGGTGCTATTTAAGAATCAGAATTGCTGATTAGTAAAACTAGGCCTCACAGATGAATGGAAACTGAGAACCAATTCATTTCTTCATATGTTTGTGAAAGCCTCTCCTGGAAATCTTTTTACCATCTGTACTTTCAGATTATATTTATGTTTAGGAGAGCAAAGCCTGTATTCCTTCCATGCTGTTGTCTTGCATGGACAGATCCTGCTTTAGAGGATGCTTAAAGGAGGAGTTTTAAAAGAAATGAAAGGGCCAATGAGGTGGCTCAGCAGACAAAGATGCCTGTCTCTAAGTCTGACAACTTGAGTTTGAACCCTGGTTCTTACATAGTGGAAAGAGGGAGCTGACTCCGGCAAGCTGTCTTCTGACCTCTATGCACACTTACACACACAATAGAAAAGTGTAGCAAACACTTAATAAATAGTAAAAGATTTTTTTAAAAAGCTAAAAAATTGGGTACATATGCCTTATGCTCCCTGCTTTACTTTGTATATGAACCAATTGATACAATGTATATGATCTAGTTTACACAGTGCTTTAGTTTGTAGCTGGCTCCTGATATTCCCATTCGTTTTTGCTTTTGACAAACAGTCGAATGGGCTCCCACAACTCTTATTAGATTTACACAACATTGTCTTGTTCACTTTGCTGCATGAAATCAGATGAACTATTAAATACAGTAATCTGCTATCCACCATTAAAATTAATTGATTTTTCACGTCACTTTAGAAGGAATGAATTGTCTGGAGAGAGTCTCATAAACAGCACAACAGAGCAGGAAAGCTGTTTTATTCCCCATCATTTCTAGTGAGGTTGAGCAAGGTGATAACTCCACTAGGTTTTCTCTCCACAGAAGTCTCAAAAAATGTAATTATTCCAACACTGTTATTTTTATTGCTTTATGATCATGCTTACAAATGGTACAGCCATATTCAATAATTAGACTCAGTGGGTAATAGCCATACTCATGAAAAAGACTTGACGATGTGAGGATGCTTAATGTTGTCCTGGGAGAGGTTTGCCTGCCATACAAGGACTTTTCCAGTACCGTATGGTCCCACCATCAGGATAATATAATTTGAATGGACCTGTCGTTAAGAAGAAATAAAGAACAACCAGATAGAAATATTCACAGCTGAGATGCATGGATAGCAATTTGTTGTGTTTCCTGAAAAAATACCTTGTTTTCCATTTTGCTTCAAACATTACAGAGCTAGGTGATAATGATATCATATATTTACTGGAGAATTCATTTGTGCCAGACACTGCACAAATATATCCAACAAGCATCTTTTCCTTTGAATCTGAAAAACATCACCATGAAGTAGGTATTAGTTTTACCTTCCTCTTACAGGTGGGGAAACTGAGGCATAAAAAGACTAAGCAGCTTGTCCAAGTTCACACAGGTAATTACAAAGATGTTGGGATGTGAACCAGGGCATGTCAAGCTCTTACACTCTAGGGCCCTTACATTCTAGGGCCCTTTTGACCGTCCTAAAAAGTCACTGTCAGTTGATGTGAATCACATGTCATACAGGAGGATTAATTAATTGTTCACTGTTTTATCGTAAAAATGGTTCTGGAGCCAGGGTTATAACTGAGTGATAGAGGACATCTTTCCAGTCAAGGGTCCCACTTCAATCTCCAGTGCAAATAAGAATTATACTTCTGCTTATAAACAGTTGGTTCATGTAAAGTAGATAATTGCTAGTTTAAAAACTGTCAATATCAATGAAATCTCTTGTAGAAATTGTGTGTGCATGTATGTATGTATGTATGTATGTATGTGCTGTGTGTGCATGTGTGTATGTGTGCCTTCATATGGAAACCTACAGTCAGATGTTGAGTGTTTTTGTCTATTGCTCTCTGCCCTACTTTTTAAAAAAATTTTTTTGTGTAGTATGTATGTATACATTTGGACATCTGGGCATGTGTGCACACACATGTAGAGTCAGAGATCAATGTTAGGTGTCTTTCACAATCTTTTCCTCCTTGGTTTTTGAGGCAATCTTTAACTAAATCTGGAGCTCACCGATTCAGTTACCCAGCAAGCTCTGGGGAATCCATTGGTCTCTTCTCCATCTGCTGTGACCTTTGGCTTTTCACATGGGTGCTGAGGGTCTGAACTGACACAGCCATCTCTGGAGACTCTTTTCTTCCTTTCTGAGATAGGCACGGGGAAGCAGGCTACCTTTGACAGCAGCTTCCCTCTGCGCTGATAGGTTGTCACCTACCTCTCCGGATCACCTGTCCTGTAGAGTTTAGACTTGTAAGGCAGTCCCAGAATCACATGCCAATTCTTCAAAATCAGTCTTAACATGTATCTGCTCCTGGTCCTGATTCTCTACTTGAACTCTGAGGGATTTAGTCATTGATGCCTGCTGAATGCTGATTCACACAATTTACATGGTTCACACAATTTGCATGCCCACAGGCTCGATTTTGTGCCTAGGTAATGCCACACCTTTCTCCCTTTTCTCTCTTTCTGCCACTAAAACCATATTAACATTCCCATGTCTCTGCTATCAGTATTTTGCACTTAATTCTTTTTGAGGGATAATATGTGCACTTTGCTAGATATGAGACTACAAGATGAATGAAATGCGGTTTGTTTTACAGGCCCTCACTTCTCACCCCTTAGTACCTGTTCATGATCTTCTCCATTGTAGTAGAGATGTGGGAAACTGCTCAGCCAGCAAAGGCAGCACAGATCTTAATGTGTCTCATGAAACTCACATCCCTAGTGCTAAAAGAAGCCCAGATGTTCTTTTCCTGGCCTCCAATAGAAGGGTACAGACTTATGCCTACAACTCTTGTCTCATGCATTAGCTAGTATTTTGCTGTAGGGTTATAATCTGGTTAAGTTAAAGAGAGAAGGTAGAGCTGGCATAGTCAATCAATGAGAGCTCCATGGGAACATATGTACTTAGCATGCACATGGATCTGGGTTAAGTTTCCAGCACCAAAAAAGAAACAAAGAACTCAATGTAAAATCACAGGAACCACAGACAAAGACTTTTGACTGGAACTATGGAATTATCCCAGCCACTGGCTCATCATGAAAGCCAGCTTTGCTACAGCCAGAAGGGTTTGGATTCCATTGTATTTAACTGAAACCCCCACCCCCCACCCCTGCCCTGCCCTGCCCTGCCCTGCCCTGGCCCAACATTCGAATACCTGGAAGCTGTCTCTTGCTATCACACCATATCTGCCTCTCAGTTCCACAAAGTTAGTCCTTGATCACAAAGAAACTGTCATGAGAAATCAACATAGCCAAAAGAAAGCTGGAAATTGGTGAGAAGGTGTCATCCACCTCACCCAATATGCAAGCCTGTGGTGAGTGCGTGGAGGTAGCACCCTGAATTCCATCTTCAAGGAATCTGGGAGGCAAGGCATTTGACTTCTCACCTGCTTGCAGTAGGAAAAGATCAGAGAAGGCAGTTGGGGTGGCTGAGTTACAGTCCACATTTCCCACTTAGCTGCTGGTGTTTAGCCTGGAGACCACTGATAACCTATACACAGATAGGAAAGGACAACTTGTTAACAAAGAGCCCTGGCATCTTCACAATCAAGAGCACAGTCAGAAGTTTCTGTTTGCCAACCACAAATCAAAAATATTCTTTAAAATTTATGTCTGGAACTAGGGAGATGGCTTGGTGGGGCAAAACACTTGCTGCATAAACCTGGCAACCTGAGTTTGAATCCTGGAACTCACATAAAGGTGTTAAGGAGAGAGCTGATGTCACAAAGTTGTCCTCTGACCTACACGTGTGCACCATGGCATGTATGTGCTCATATACCTCCCCTACTCCACCCAACCCCCAGACACAAATAAAACGTATTTTTAAAGTTACACCTGGGGGCAGAAGAGATGGCCAGATGGGTAAGAGCACTTAACTGTGAACAGGAACAGAGCTGAGTTGATATCCTCAGCATTTTTTTTTTTTAGAAAGTGGCATGCAATCTCAATGTTGGGGGTAAAGACGGACAGACTGACAGACAGACTGTGTGAACTTGCTGGCCAGCCAGACAAGCTTTGTGTTTGGTGACAAACTCTTTCTCAAAAAAATAAGATGGGTAGGGCTAGAGAGATGGCTCAGCGGTTAAGAGCACTGACTGACTGCTCTTCCAGAGGTCCTGAGTTCAATTCCCAGCAACCACATGGTGGCTCACAACCATCTGTAATGGGATCTGATGCCCTCTTCTGGTGTGTCTGAAGACAGCTTCAGCGTATGCATATACATTAAATAAATAATAATTAAAAAAATAAGATGAGTAGTGATAGAGGAAATGCTTGATGCTCCTTTGGCCTTTGCAAATGCATTCATTCATGTGCATGCATCTGTGCACACACTTGTGCATATCCCATTCACACATCCAATACGCACGATACATGCAAAAAATATTGTTTGATTATACCTGGCTAGGTACAGTGGTGCACACCTATAACCTCAGTACATGAATGGAAGGAAATCACAAGTTCAAGGCCAGCCTTGGCTATATGAGACTTTTGTTTAAAAAATAATAATAAAATTTTATTAACAAATGTACAGTTTTCTTCATCATTATTCTCTAAAAGTTTGTTACATTTACATGTCATTTACATTGGATATAATAAACACAAAAGTGGGTAAGAGGGTGTTTATTGTATGTTTTATTCATGAGTCATGGAATTTTATGTGAGGGACATGAACATCTGGGAATCTTGTTGACTGTGGGGAGTTCTAAGCCACTCCACAATATTGAAGGGTGACATGTATATTGAATAGACATGAATTCCTGGTTGAGAATGTTCTTTTACAGTTACTCACTACTACTAATTTTTCATCTATCCTAGACTGCTTTCTACCCAGCACTTCTCACCCTTGTCACTAATTACACTAGATCACGAGTCCTCGTGGTTTTTCCTGTGCCTTGCTGCCTGGCTCCTACCCAGCAGTTAGTTACCTGGCAACAATGCCCTTCCACTATTTGATAACCAAAACTATCTCCAGGGCTAAGGATGTAGCTCATAGGACATTTGCTTAGCATGCCTGAAGTCCAGAGCTCTGTCCTCAGAACATTCAGGGGGAAAGGCAATGGTGTCTATAACTTGACTAATATGACTTGGTAACTAAAATAGCTCTTTGCTGAAGATTTGGTGCTATGTGCAAAAGTTTTGCTGTAGTAGCACAAGGACTTGAATTCAAATCCCTAACATTTATGTAACAACTTAGCATGGCCATATGTGCCTTTAACTCCAGTGCTAGGGAGGCAGAGGCAGGCACATCCCCAGAGATTTGATGCACAGCCTGTGTAGCTGAAATGGCAAGCCGAGGTTCAGTAAGAGAAAAGGTCTCAAAAAATAAAGTGGAGGGCACCTGAAGTGGACTGACCCATGGCATCTGCATGAACACCTGCATACACACCTACACTCACACCTGCATACATATGTGCATATTTACATACACACCACATACACAATTGTACTTGGTAAGCAATCATCATCATAACTGTTCAAGGTCAAGATTCTGGGTGATCAACTAATGGTTGCTAGAAATTAAAACAACTAACACTGTAACTTCTTACCATTCTTTTCTTCTTGTCCTATGAGGCCAGACACCATGTGCTTATTCAAATCAGGTTGAAGTGATTTGGAAATAATGGCAAACACTGTTTTTCCATTATTGAAGGAGATAGCTTGGGATGGCTCCAGTCTCCCCTTCTGCATCCGATGACTAAGTAATTCCACAGATTGTGAGAGTGAGTTTACCTTTGAAGATCTCATTAAGCTTTATTGACCTTCATTTTTACTCACACTGAGAGGACGTGGTGGTGTGACGAGATCGCTTTTACTCATACTGAGAGGGCACATGGTGTGGCTGGATCTTGCAGGCCCAGTGGGGAGGCAGCCTGCACAATGATTGCAGACTGAAGACAGACGATTGTTCCACTGTGACTTTGTAGCTCTCTTTTCTCCAGTGGTGTGCTTATCTCTGTAGCAAACACCCAATGTTCCAGGCCACTAAGTGAACAGGGCTATTCCAGTCAGGTTTCCTCTAACAGCGGGCATCTTGAACCCTGAGGCTGTGTTTTCCTGAGGGTGTCCTTGGCAGTTCCAGGCAGGCAAATCATGCTGCCATCTTCTCCACCTTCTCCACATCCCAGACTTTCCATCTCTGTCTTTCCTGACACAAGAAAGACCCCTGGCACTGAAAACATACGTTTTTGTTGTCTGGGGAGTGTCCCCGTGAAGTACCTGCTTCTTGCATCCCTTCTCTGCTCTGTGCTGTACACTGGTTCTTCAGAAGCCACAGAGCAGCTCAACAGCACGTAACTTTCCTGTTCACTAAGTGCCAGCTTCTGAGAGATGAGCAGAGAATGAGCCAGTGGTTCTTGTGCATTCTTTGCTTATGCTGACAACCCATGACACCAGACACATTCAGTAAAGACCTACCTGTTTCCTTCTCGGCACCTAAAGAAGCAAGATGTCCTTGGTGAGGATGTCCCTAGCAGGATTGAAGCAGTCCATGGCTCGTAGATTTCCCGGCATGGACAAACACTGCACTATGTCCTTGATCTCTGCATTAATGACAACATTCTCCACAGCTGACACATGTGGGGAGCTGCCAGATTGAGCTGGAGCAGGCTAAATGACAGAGTACCTGCTGACCCATACAGCATATATCAGAGGGAGCTTCCCAGAGGGAACAGGAGCAAGCCCTCAGGTAGGCTATGTCAACTCTAAGCATTTCTGTTCCTCTCTATCACCAGCACAGCCACCTGTGGATCCCTCATGGAGCTGACTGTGCAGAGGAACACAAGGGGTCAAGTTTTGTGTTAACTCACTCAGTAGTCTAAAGTAACCAAGAAGAAAGCAGAGATCCCTAGGGAAGTGAAACTACAGGTTAAGAAAATTATACATGCACCTGCCACCTGCTGCATGGTGCCTTCAGGGCATCTGTTGAAATAAATTTAGAAAGAGTACCATACTAGCATCGTGCATATTAACACAGGGGGAGAAGCCAGGTTTTAAGTGTCTTTGAAAAGCCAAAGGATCTGGCTTCCTTACATTTCTTGGACAAAGTTTTCTGTTCCTACCTGTTTCAGTACATAGACAGAAGCTACACTAAGATGCCACAGTAGACACCCCCACCCCTGCTGTCCCTGTTGGGGAGGAAACGAAAGAAACAGCTTCAGGCAAAGCAGAAGTGAGCAATCAAGCAAGCAGGCCAAAAGGAAAAGCAAAACAATGTGAGCTCTGTGTTATTTTATGCACCGTTTTAAGTAATATTTGGAGGTGAAGCCCCTTGAAATTCTTTCTGCTGACTCCTCCACAGATGGCTTTGTAACTGGACTCCAGGTCCTGTGGAAGGCTTGTGGCTCCCTTAGGCTTAAATCAAGTTTCTTTGGTTAACTGGTGCTGAATGACTGCAGTAAATACTCCTTGCACTAGCTGACTTCTAGGTATTTAGATACTGCACTGAGTAAAGCAAGCCACATGTGTTCCTTCGTGGAGCTGATAGTCCAGCCCGGGTTGAACAAAGCATTCAGAGCTCTTACTGTGGGCTGGGTGGGCTTTAAGCCTTTGCTTTGCTGTATTATTCCAACCCACCCCACCAACTAACTCTGTGATGGAAATACTGTTGGTCCCATTTCACAGGTGTAGAAACTGAGGCTAAGCAAGATCTGGAGCTAGCAGTCACAGGCACACTATCTTTTTCTAGGGGACTGGCCACCAGCAGCAATTAGAACGGCAAGGCAAGCTCAGTGTGCGCTGGAGACTCTAGCACCAATGCTACAACCTCTAAGTGTTAGGTCTCAAGCCAGGGACAGATGACTGAAGTGTCTATTTAACATATCAAAGAGGATCTGGCTGCACCTGCTATAGGATTTTCCTGGCTGGTATATGCTGCCCTCCACCCTGAACTTCTCCAGCCTGTGAGCTGAGCTGCCAAACCCTCAGAGGTTCTTCCCTATATAATCCAGCCATCTTGGTTACCTGCCCTCTTTGGCCTCCTGGCTACTGCACCTGGTTCCCTAGCTCTCCCCTCTCACTTTCCCTCCCCATCTCCCTATGTGGCTCAAGGTCATGTCCACTCTGGACTCCTCCAGATGTCCCTGCCTCTGGGTATGCTCTCCCACATCTGTCACATTAAAATGTTTCCTCCACCATACCTAGGGACAGCAGTCATGCCCCTTCTCTTCCCTTTCCTTCTTTAATTCCTCCCCCCTCCTTCCTCCCTTCCTTTCTCTCTTTCTCTGTTTTCTTTCAATTCACCTGGTGCAGAATCCCAGAACCAGTCTTTCTTTCTTTCTTTCTTTCTTTCTTTCTTTCTTTCTTTCTTTCTTTCTTTCTTTCATTCTTTCATTTTTTCTTTTTCTGTTTTCATTCAATAAGGAATGTCATTGAACATTGCAGAAGAACGCACCTCTTCTCACCCATGCACAGCTCCGGTGTCCACTGTCCTTGTTTCTGAACAAGGACAAGTTCAGAACAAGTTTCCTTGTTCTGTTGTCTGATGTAAATCTGCTCCTGACACTACCAGGGAACTTAATTTGTTCACTCTGTGCCTAGGAAGGGGAGTTTTGTTCCCTGCTGGACCCCCTCCTCAGGGGACTCTCAGGAAACAGAACAGAGAGTTAGTTTTACATGATGTGGTTGCAAGAGAAAGTTTCAAGGAGGGAGCAAACTTTCTAGGGCCCAAACCTCAATGACGAGATAAAACAGAAATGTCTACATTGAGGGCACCACCCAAACATCAACGTACACATCTATTACACATCAAGAAGAACCACAGAAGTGACCACACACAGCCAGAGGCATAGTGTTGCAGTGAGAACAAAGACAGCCATAAATATTCTAGGGAGCCAATAAAAGAAGATGAAGAAGGAGGAAAGGTGGGGGGGGGGGAGAAAGAAAGAAACCCAGAAGTGGTTAGCTCTCCAGTGTAATGGGCTCCATAAAAGCTTTCATTGTTAAAGGAGTCGCTTTAGTAAGAGGTATATGAAGAAAGCTGAATGAATGTGAGAAATTGCATGTAATAACCAGAGCCCAAAGATGATTATCAACCTCTGAATCCTGTATTTTGGAGCTAGTCAGTGCTGCTATTAGAAGATTGCCATTGTAAGTTAAAGAAAAGCTTGTGCAGTACTTTCCTCCCCCTTCTGGGGAAACAGAAAGTCAATATAGGCTTCTCCTCTGTGCTAAGTCCATTTATGTGAACAATTATTGTAAAGATGTAATCCAACCTCACAGTGCTTCCCAAAGTCTAACTCCTGTAAACTTTTCCAGCAGAATTCTGCACATACAACTTGCTCCAACCACGAGGTGAACATCAGCAGGAAGTGGCTTCCTTCCCCATCTGCCCTCCCTCCATCCTCCATCCCATTCTTCAGCCATCTGTTTGTTTTGTCCCTGCCTATTGACAGGACAGTGGGTAACATTTAAGATAGATAACCTGTCTGCAGCTCAACATTCAATGACTGGTCAACCAGAATCGCAAAGAACTGAAAGCCAGTGCTTGTTTGTTTTTGTTTAGGATTGTTCTGTTTTTGTTTGTTTGTTTGTTTGAGACAGGGTTTCTCTGTGTAGCCCTGGCTGTCCTGGAACTCACTCTGTAGACCAGGCTGGCCTCGAACTCAGAAATCCTCCTGCCTCTGTCTCTGCCTCTGTCTCCCGAGTGTTGGAATTAAAGGCGTGCGCCACCATGCCCAGCTCTGTTTTGTTTTTTAATGTCAGGCTTTTCGTGTTGTTTTCTTGTATTCGGTGGGAAGCACAGGATGTCCTGTGCTTTTCTCAGCAGGTGGCAGCAGCAAGGTCTTCTAGAATGTTTGTGTATGAGGGTGGGGTAGATTGTTGAGAGAGGCTGACATTGCTAAGCAGATGTTAATGATGGTGTTTCTGAAGCTGTGTCTGATGCAAATGAAATGTCCTAGGATAATAGTTGCCTTTTCTCTTATACCCCAGGCTTGCCTTGAGATTTATATAGCCCAGGCTGGCCATGAGGTTTTTGTAGCCCAGGGTAACTTTGAAATGCAGATCATCTTCTCTTCACTTCCACCTCCCAGTGCTGCAGCTCCAGGTATTACATAACCAGTTTGTGCTGTGCTAGGGACCAAAGCTAGGCTTCCTCCATCAACCAAACCCTGTCCCAACCTCAACAGTTGCATTTTTCTTGCTTCAAACTGCCCCTGACTGGGAGTCTCTCAGTACCAGGGATGTGGCTGAAAACCCAAAAGATCCATGTGAAATCAAAATAAAACTTATTTGGTCAGATAACTCTGAGATGAATTATGTTTTCAAATCTCTACTAAACAGTTCAAAAACATTTACTTAGAATTTGTAGCAGGGCAGGCAAGGTGGCTCAGTGGGTAAGGTGCTTATGGGCAAGCTTGATGAATTGAGTTTTCCAGTATGATGGAGGGAGAGAACCATTGTCTACAAATTGTCCTCTTGCCTCCATAAGTGCTCTCTCTCTCTCTCTCTCTCTCTCTCTCTCTCATGCACATACACACACACACACACAAACAGAGAGAGAGAGAGAGAGAGAGAGAGAGAGAGAGAGAGAGAGAGAGGTGAAGTTAAAATTTTCCTAATTAAAAAATTAAAAACACAGGTAGCGACTTCCTCATCACAGACTCCCAGGAAAGCTTGCTGGGACTGTCCTTTCTAGTGTGTCCTATGAGCCCCAGCAAAGGAAAGGAAGATGTCTGAGGAGATAAGTAGGTTAGGTTTGCCCTGGTCAAAACATTACACCACGCACCCCTGTGCGTGTGTGTGTGTGTGTGTGTGTGTGTGTGTGTGTGTATCTGTCTGCTTGCTTATCTGCCTGTTTGTTGAGCCCAAGATGCTCCACATACTAGACAAGTAATTTGGGCTATATTTTGAAGGTATATAAGATTTGCCAAAGAGTTGGATACATGCTTTCAAAATAAAAGGGGGAATCCAGGGTCAGGATCTAAAGTTTTGATCTTTATTATTGATAATTTAACACACATATACATTGAGATGTGATTATATCTACCTCCTGCTGATTCCCCCAACAGCACTTCCCCCCCCCCCACCATCTTCTTTTTTGATTTGATAACCCACTAAATCAATTAGTGCTGTGTACATGTGAATGGGTGTGGGGACATCTGCTAGGGATGTTAATCTACAAGTGACCACACCCTCAGAGAAGAATGGTTCCCCCACCCCCACCCCACCCCCGCCCCCAGCAGCTATCACTTGCCAGCAGCTCCTCGGTGAGGCCTGGGGATTACCTCCCCACTAATGCTGGAATTTTGCCTGGCTTGATCTTGTACAGGTGTTCACAGCTGCATTGAGTTCATGAGTGTGACAGCTATGTCACATGTAGAAGACAGCATTTCACTGCATTCTTCCACATCCTGTGACTCTTACATTTTCTATTTTTGACCTGAGCTGCAGAAATATGGAGCACCAGTTGCAGGAGCTGGGGAATATAGCTAGAATGGGTTGGGTTGAGATATACCCCCAAAAGGGAGCTACCAGGGAGGTGCTTGAATACATACCTCTGGAGTGCAGCTGGAAAGAAGACAATGCTGGGTAACACTGGGCTCCCAGGAACTGGAGGCAGAACTCCAGCATGAAGTATGTGTCTTTGTGGTAAATACTCCACCCTTGCTGCTATCTAGTCCCCAACATGAAATCACTGTCATAGTAAAGAATGTGTATATTTTGCTCCTGCAACCAGGCTCAGGCATGTCCTTGAGAATCAAACATAAATTTAGAAATTACCAGCATGTAAGTAACTCTGGAAGCCGTGGAACTAGACTGTGGCTTGTGTGAATGAAGACAAATAAGAGAAGAAATTCTAAATGAAGTTGTGGCCAGTGCCATGTTGTGTTTTGAATAAGAATGGCCCTCATAGAATCAAGTGTTTGAATGCTTGCTCATAGGGAGTGGCACTATTAGGAGATATGGTATTTTGGAGTAGGTGTGGCCTTATTAGAGGAAGTGTCTCACTATGTGGGCAGGCTTTGAGGTCTCCTATGAATAAACTACACCTAGTGTGGTACACAATCTCCTTATGCTGCCTTTGGTTCAAGATGTAGAACTCTCAGGTCCTTCTCCAGCACCATATCTGTTTGCATGCTGCCATGTTCCCCAACATGCTGATAATGGACTAAATGTCTGAAACTGCATGCCAACCCAATGAAATGTTTTTCTTTATAAGACTTGCTGTGACCATGGTGTCTCTTCACAGTCAGGGAAACACTAAGACACATGCAGAGAGCTGGGAAGATAAGCTAAAAGGAGAACAAGAGACTCAGAAGAAGTTTCAGGAAGGAGGAAGAGGCTGTCTGGCACAAGTTGCTGGCATTGAGTTTGGCGAGATGGGTGTAGGAGCCTTGTGACCTGGCAGAAGCAACTCAGGGTTGTGTAAGGCAGACAACAACCTAGAATGCTTCAGCACCACCCTGAGCCCTCAAAATAGCAGCACCTGGAGGCCGGCTGGCTCTGGCAGCTGAACCCTGTATTAGAACTTTTTAAATGCCTTTGAGCTAAGGAGTTTTCAGATTCCAATGATGTCAGCACTGGAAAAGAATTAGATGGGTCTTTTGGCTCAAAGGCCTTGGAGGAACAGAGAGGAAACCAACCTACTGCCATCGTTTGAAAAGGCGATTAAAGCTCTATACAAATCCCCAGTCCTGTTAATTGCCTGTTTCCTGTGGTTTAGGAATAAAAGCCAGGGTCTTTCATCTGGAGTCACTGACCAGCACTTCATTCTGTGTACAAAAGTTGAGGAGGACATTTTTCTGCTGAGCATCTAAACTCAGCATTTCCATGTTGTCTGTTGATTCTCACTGGGTTATACTTGGGTACAATAGCAGCAAGGGACATCTGGGACACATGGGGCTGTGAGATGGATCCAGGCACTGACTCTCCATTTTAAACCCTCATTTCTAGGCAAATGTGGTGGTGAATTATTTCTCCATAGGCAGAACTCGCTAGTTTGCCTTCACACGGCTCTTTGCTCTTTCTTGACTGATCATTTGCTCATCCATTCAAAAACAGGCAAAGGAGCTGAGGATGTAGCTCAGTTGGTAGAATGCCTACCAAGCATGCAAGTCTTGGGTTCAGTCCTAAGCTTCTCATAAATTGTGTATGGTGCTATAGGCCTGTAATCTGAGCATTAGGGAGGTAGAGGTTGAGGGAGCTCAAAGGCATCCCTGGATATACAGCAACCTTGAGACCAGCCTGGGTTACGTGAGACCATGTCTCAAAAGAAAAACCAAACAACAATAACAGCAAAGAAGTCACATGGAAGGGAGAAGTCCAATGATACAGCACAGGAGAACATGTCATGTTCTAAAAACGATTTATGTAACTAAGGCATACAAAGCCAGCAGTATTGGGCAAGTCTAGATTCTAAGGACTTCAGAGGCAATGTTGAAAGAATAAGTTTTATCCTGGAGGCACAATAGACTTTAAACTCAAGGGACATCTTGGTCTGATTTGTTTTAAAGCTTAAGAGAGAAGGCCAAGTTTAAGGGAGTAATTACTGACTTTAATAGTGCAGGTGGCTAGGTCAGGACAGGGTAGTTTTTGAGATATTACAGAGGAAAACTGACTGGGCTTGGAGAATGATTAGCTGTATCAAGGAGAAAGGGAAATTGATCAAGGTCTTCAACTCCCTTGGTCACCTGCCAGTCAGGGATCATGGAGTCTTATTCTTTCGAGCCACTTAACATATTGTCTGTGTGCACCTAGGCAATGTGGTGTATCAACAAAGAGACTGATTTCTTAAGTGCTAGAGGCAGTTCAGTTAATGATTGTGTAGATTCCATGTTTGGTAAAAGTCACTTCCTGGTCCATGGATGGCACCTTCCTGCTGTGTCTTCACCTGGTGAAAAACAAAACAAAACAAAACAAAACAAAAAAAAACAATGGATCCCCATGGGATTCTTTTAAAAAAATGCTAGAGTGCCATCCCTGCAGGATCCACTGCCAAGACCCATCATCACCACCAAAGGCCCCCCTGCTATAAAGACCATCACACAGGGATTCCAGCCTGAGTTTGAGGGAGTATAAACATCCAGCCCATGGTTGCTGACTCCCAATTCCCTGTAGTCATTAGATAAAATTGCTCTCAGCCCCTCCCCCATCATCGTCTTCTCTGCCAGGTCTGGATACAGCCTTTTCTTCTGCTCAAGCGTTTACCATCCTTTCTGTGTGGTCTTGTCTCCACTGTGCCTGAGACACTGTTTTGGGACCAGCTCTGTTTCTTCTTTCCTGCTCCTTCTGTCATTCATGTCCTTCAGGGCTGCTCTATTGTCCCTTTCCAACAGCTAATTCCCTTTGCAGAGCTCTCCAGGTCTTCTCCCCACCTGATCTGAGCTTTTCTGGGTGCCAGCAGTTGGCTGCCATGGTTCCTAGGCCCATCTTTGATGACCTATCTGCATTTCCTAAGTGAACATTCACCTTCCCGGGGACAGGTGCTTCTGTCCAGTTCCCCTGCCAGGCCTTAAACCTGGCACCAGTAACTTAAACGTGGGTTTGCAGATAGTGTGTGCATCAACTTGACACAAATCTAGACATACTTTGGAAGAAGAGATCTCAATGAAGGAATCGCCTCTATCAGATTGGCTTGTGAGAATGTCTGTGGGGAATTTTCTTTATTGACGCCTGATATAGGAAGGCCCAGATTGACGTGAGTGGACCCATCCTGGATAGTTGGGCCTGGATTGTATAAGCAAGCAAGATGAGCAAGACATGGGATGCAAGCCAATAAGCAGCTCTCCTCCATGCCATCTGCTTCAGTTCCAACTTTCACATTCACTCCTTGAGTTTTTGCCCTGACTCCCCTCAGTGATGGACTGAAGTATGAGCTGAAATAAACTCCACCCCAAGTTGGTCTTGGGTTGAGTATCTTATCACAGCAACAGAACCCTAACTAGAATGGAACTGATCTCAAAGCAGCTGTGCACAGACAGGTTTCTGGTATTTTTCAAAGGTTGGATAAAGTCAACCTGACTACATAAAATGCCTAAACCTCTCTTAGGATGATATTATTTTTAATAAGTCAGACCACCTTTTGGCATTCCCAAAGAAGGTGATTCAACAAGCCATTAACTAATTAAAAGTGGGTACACGTCACTGAAACATAGTTTTCTTTTTTAAATCCAGCACTTAATTTTGAGGTCACTGTAGATTCTTGTACAGATTTTCCTGGTTCCTGCAGTGGTGACACGGCTGGGAAATGGTTGTCTATGAGAGTTAACTTTTTCAAAACTGAGACCAGACACTTAAAGGAACAGAGATTCATTCTGGCTCACAGTCTAAGGGCTCCAGGGCAGGCACAGCAGTGGGAGCATGGAAAGTGGTCTGCTCAGATCTTGCTGGGTCAGGATACATCTCTTCTTTGGTCACTGACAAACAGCTGATGGCAGTGGAAAACTAGTGGAGTCACTAGACTCCAAAAGAAGTCTCAGCACTAGGTTTGACTTAATAATGGAAACTTCCTATTTCCCTTCTGCTGGATCAAAATAAGATTTCTAGGAGTGAAGATATGACTCCATGGTTAAGAACAGCAGTTGCTCTTCCAGACGTCCTGAGTTCAATTCCCAGCACCTACATGGCAGCTCATGACCATCTATAACTGTAGTCCCATGGGATCCAATGTCCTCTTCTGGTATGCATACATGCAGATAAAGTACCCATATGTATAAAATAAATAGAGAGATAGATAGATGGACAGATATTAAAAATGAGATTTCTGTCCTAGATCTTCCAAGCTTGGATTCTGCCTAATTAGAGACAGAGATATATTTTATAAGGTCTCCATTCACAGCCTTTCCTATTTAGGAGCCCAGTGTGACCTGCCATGGGCTTCACAGTAGATTAATGTAGGGAAGAGCGAAAGAAAAGCCATTAAGTTCAATATCAACTCAAGACTTAGCTTTTAAAATAAATTTGGGATATAACTTGGTTGTTAGAATGCTTGGCTGGCATGCACAAGCCCTGGGTTCCATCCTTAGCCCTCCATAAACTGAGTGTGTTGGTGTGCACCGGTAATTCAGCATTCAGGAGGCTGAGGAAGAGACAGATGTTCAAGGTCATCCTTTGCTACATAGAAAGTTCCAGGGCAGTTGGGGCCACTTGACAACATCATTGCCATCAAGGCAAATTAGGAAATAATTCTGATTTATTTTTCCTTTCCTTTCCTGTTTCTTTTCTCTTTTTAGTCAGAAAGATTGTCCTGCACAGGAGGAATCACTGTTGTATTCAGGTAAGTTCCTGTCCACAATGGCCAGGCAGAATAGAAATATGGGCCCTTCTCTATTTACCCAGGGAAGTTGGCTCCCATTCCCTTTGATTTTATCATCAGGCCATGTTTCTTGAGCAGGCAGGCTCCTTGGTGATAGGATTGGGGACAGCAGGAGGCAAAGAAGAAAGGACCAATATGCTTCTAATGGAGGGCGCTGGCCCAGTAGGACATGAAGAATTTGGAGCTACCACCCTGGAAGCTGGGATGGGATCTAAGAGATGTAGCGGCTTCCTGCGGCTTATGCTGATTGATAGGCTTCATTGTGTCCTAGAGATTAGAGAAATAAGAGAAACACCACGTGACAATTAGCAAACAGGGACCAGAAGAAACACATGACAGATGGGTAGATTTATAAAAAACAGTGCTGACAGGCCCATTTTTCAGAGTTCAGAGTTTCACCTGCAGAATTTAAAATATAATTAAAAAAATAAAAAAATAAAAACCTCCCAGGAGTCTTCTTCACATTTCATATGCTTCACTTAAAGGAGAGAATGCAAGTCAAACAGTTTCATTTGTACCACGTACACGTTCCGGGAGGGTTTCCTGGAATAGCTGTAGATTCCAGAACACATTTCCCTTTCCTCTACCTAACAATCCCAGGGTCACTGACTACACAGACGGGGCAGAGATGTGCACAAGAAAGAGGGTTCAAGTAAGCAGCAGACCCCGGTGAGACGTGAAAATATAATGTGTCTTAGTTTTTATTTTAATTTTTTTTCTTCCAACCTTCATCTTTTTTGTCTTTCTCCTTTGGTTCTCATTTCCTTTTCCTATTTCCCTGGAGGGAGGGGGACGGAGGGAGAGATAGGGAGAGGGAGAGAGAGGGAGGAAGAGAGAATGAGAGAGAGGGAGAGGGAGAGAGGGAAAGAGGGAAGGAGGGAGGGAAGGAGGGAGGGAGGGAGGGAGGGAGAGAGAGAGAGAGAGAGAGAGAGAGAGAGAGAGAGAGATCATGGGTTTTATACTCATTTGAAATACTAACACTTGGTCAGAATTCAGAATCCTTGTGGTGGGAAAGGGTACAAAACACCAAACAATAAAGTGATCCGCCTGAGCAGATAATCTGTCCCACCTTAAAACTTGTCCACCTTAAAAGATCCTCCTCCTCCTCCTCCTCCTCCTCCTCCTCCACCACCACTGTTTTTATCACTTCAGCTCTCTACCTGATTTACCTCAGTTACAAAACACCTCCCACTTCTAAGGGACATCAAGAACTGGTCCCAGAGCACAGGGGCATGCTTTCCCACCTTTCACCACAGGAAAATGAACACTGCACAAACAAAACCAGTTAGAATACAACCATGACCCAGAACCTAAAACCTGGGTGGGGCTGCTGGGTAACACCTCAACAGACCACCAGCTGCCCAGCTCTGGGTCAATGTGCCTCACTCATGCTCTGGCTTAACCAGGGTCACCTGTTGAATCCCTGCAGAAATTTTTGTTCATCCAGAGATCTGACTGGGTTTGGTGCTGGAGGCTTTTCAGCTTCTAATTACGGTGTTTGGAAGAGAATGGAGACAGCTTTAAAATAAGGAGAACGCTGTTAAAGGAGTGGATGGTGCTGCGTGACAAAGAGAAGTGCTGGCTCTGTGTACAGTGTACATTTAAACTGTCAGCAAACAGCCTTCTGCAGGTACCACAGAGATGCACATAGGACGACGAAACCGTGAACCCGGAGGTTCTGGGTTTTGCTTTCACAAGCAGCTGCTGAAGTTGGAATAGCAGCTTAATAGAAATTAGAGTTTATCCTTTTGAGTCTCCTAGCAATTTGCCTCTGTTGGGCCCTCCGTTCATTATGATGCAAAGAGAAAGAAAGGGGCCTGCATTCCTGTTGCCTGGTCCAATTCAGCTGAAAGCAAGAAGTACAGTGAGTGTACTTCCTGGTCTTTGACCCTTCCTGGTAGCTTTTGAAAAGCGGAGTTTGTATAGAACCCTAACCTCCTTCTCCACATTCAGTGCCCATTAAAGTTAGTAAAACCCATTCAGAGGCCTCCATGTCCCTCCTAGCTTAAAAACAGGGTATCTACCTTCTCACTTCTGCCCTCAGCAAACTGAAGCACTAGCCTGTGAGACAGCTGTTAAATGTCCCAAATTGTCTCTTATGCTTTGGCACAAAAGGGCCAGTGACATAGAGGTCAGTTGTTTTAAAATCTGTAAGCTTGAACAGACCAAAGCAAGATAATATAAATAAATACAAGGAGAGAGGGACCTAATGAGAGTAGAGTGTGTTTGCTTCATGTGTTGACTCTGCTAAAAGACTTTAATCTTCACAGTGGTCTTCCTAAGGGACCAAGTTACAGACAGGCAGCCATGCAGCAGAGAGGTTAAGCAACTTACCTAAGGCTACCCAGCTAACTGGGCAGAGTGGGTTCCAGGAAACCTGAATCCAAGCTCAGCACTAGAGGGGAGCTGGACCCTGGAGATTCACACAAGACAGTTATAAAGCAAATTCCAGGATAGATAAAACAACTGATCTGGCCATTCATTTTTAAAGTTCATTTAAAGTCAAGTTCTGAATCGAATCAGGTTGAATTAAAACACAGATGTACACTGGGGTTTAAAGAGAGGCTACTCTACACTAGGAAGGGCCAGTAGTAACCTGAGACCCAGTAGAATGGATGCTATGTTTAGCAGTTAAGAGGAGGAGCAGGCTCACTTGGCCACTAAGTCAGTCTATATTCTCTAGCTTCTCCAGCTGAAGGTGGACTCGAGCAGTGCCTGCTGCTGAAGACTCACATGTTGAAGTCAACCATCTCCTAAATCCTGTCAGATAAAAATACTGTAAAAAGAAAAACTGCACAGCAGAACAAACTCAAAAGACTCAAACCAAATTACGGGAACATTTAGTTCCCCCCAAACACCTGCCCTGGAGCAAAGCAAAGAAGCTAATTGGTGTGCACTGGGCTTGCCAATCAGAGGATTTTCAGGGTAGGATGGAAATCCCCTCAGGCTGTGGAAGCAGTAGGGATTCTAGGCAGTGAATAGGCCCCAGAGGAATTGCCCAGGAGCAGCACAAAGAAGGGTTTCTGCTCTATGGTCACGGACCTGAGCCTCTAGGCCTCCAGAGGGACTTTAGAGGGTGCGATGAACTCAATAAAAGAACTGGAGAACCCTCCTAGCCTGTTGGAACTGTAGCAGGTGCCAGTGACTCTGCTTAGGTAACTGATCATTTATGTGAGCAAAATCTGCCCTCTGTAAAAAAACTAAAACTAAAACTAAAACAAACAAACCCTGATGAGATCAACCTTGAAACAAGGCACTCAGGTTGAGCAGTGAGGTCTGTGCCAGGTGTGAATGCAGAGAATTGGAAACTTTCCACACACTCCACTGGACAGCCAGCACTGATAGATTCTGACAGACCCTGGGGACCAAGAACCAAAAGCTTGAGAATGAGGTTCACAGCAGAGTCAGCCCCTGCCAGGGGAGGGAGGCAATGAATACAATGAGCAAAGAGGTTCTGGAGGCAAGGCAGCAGCAGCAGCAGCAGCAGCAGCAGCGCTGTTCCCGCAGGAGGCTGGCAGAGTTTTTGTTAGCAGCCATGGATAGAAATGAATGGTGAAGGTGAGTTAATGACAGGGAAGAGCTTCGTGAGTGATATATTCACTAGTGTAACTGTCACTAGTGTAACTGGAGTTTCAGGTCAAAAGGCCCAGCTCCAGGAGCTCAGTGAGCTTCACTCAGCCACCCAATTTAAGAGAAAAAAACCTGAGAACAGCAGAGACAAGATTCACTCAGTGTGACACATTCAGAAGAGACACACACAAAAATGGCTCCAATGGATCCATTGACTTTTTTACAAAGATTATTTTCCAGTTTTAATTGTGTGTTATTGTTAGAGTACAAAACAACAACAACAACATCAACAACACACTAAAACTCTTGGCTAAGAAAGTGAACTCTCTGGCTTGGGTGGGCACTGAACACTCCATCTGTGCCTCAGTCACTTTGACTAAGGGACCATCCTTAGAAAGGGTGTTTAACTTCATCATCATGCTATAGAGAGGTAGGTGGAATAGTTAGTCCTTTAATGAGATATTCTATGTTTTCCTTCCCAGAATTCCTGCCTGTAGGAGAGTAGCTCACAGACTGTAGCCTTGTTAAGAGTCTTAAGTCTGCTTTCTTTCTGAGTTATTTAAAAACAAAACCAAAAAACCATAATTTCTCCTTTTTGTCGATCTCCTTTCTAAATGCAATTTTCCTAACTCTTTGGGCTCCCCACCCCACCACCCCTACCTCTGGGCAACAATTTGGGCTTCCTTGTGCTCTCACAAGCTGTCCCCCACCCTCTGTCTGTCTGTCTGTCTGTCTCTCTCTCTCTCTCCCAGCCATACAGATGCTCCCTCGCCTCAACATGGCTCCACATCAGCTTCAATGGCATGACTCTGCAACCCTACTTTTTACTCCTCTGAGCAGGCGCTAAAGTTTACAGCCTGCCTGCCCACAAGTCTTTCTTTAAACTATAATAAAAAATGTCCTTGAGCTTCTGTTTGAGTACAGTCCAAAAGCCCCCCCCCCCCAGGGTTTCTCTGTGCAGCCCTGGCTGTCCTGGAACTCACTCTGTAGTCCAGGCTGGCTCAAACTCAGACATCTGCCTGCCTCTGCCTCCCAAGTGCTATGATTAAAGGCATGCACCACCACTGCCCGGCCTAAAGCCTTTTCTTAATAAAGCTAAGAACCCCAAGAGGGGAATCCTGAATCTCCCTGCATCAGTGTGTGTATATGGATACAAGTGCCTTTTGGCGGCCAGAGATGTATCTATCATCTTGGATCTGAAGTCACAGGCAGTTTTAAGTCTCCTAACATGGATGCTATTAACCAAACTTGGATCTTCCAGAAAAGCAGCAAGAGCTCCTAACCACCAAGCCATCTCTCCAGCCCCATAAGTCTATCTTTGAAATACTGGTATGAGCTTCAGATTTAAGTAGAGAAGGGGTTGGTGAAAGGGGTTTGCATGATCAAGCAGTTCTAGTGAAACTATTTACCAGACAATACACTAGAGAGGAAATCGATCAGGCAAAGGAATACTGTGAGTGATCACCCCTGTGCAGAGTCAGACAGGCATCTCATCCTCAGTACAAGAGACAAACACAAAAGGAAGGCAGAGATGCCAGGTACCAGGCTTTCAACCTACTTTTAGTTGCCCTCTGGGCCCACATGAAGAGTTGGTGCTGTCTAGCAAAGGCAGTATCTATCTCTCTGCCTGTTAAAGGAAAAGTTGCATATGGATACGTACATAACTCTTGCTTACTGTCTTTGCAAGAACCTTGGGTCAATAGCCAGATGCTAAGGGTTAGTCTCAGGTACAGCACCTGTCTGATGAGTGGACCAGAGAGAGAGCTACCTCACCTTCCTGAGACCATAAAGCACTTACCCAGAAGCAGCATTTACATTTTACAAACCTAAGTCCAATTCTGGGGAACAATTCTCATGATAGAATCTTTCAAGCAGGAAGTTTATTGGATGGGCTCTCGGGAACTCTATCTTTGGGGATGTGAAGATAAGGCAAGCTAAAGAGGCTCAGAGGACAAAGAGACAAAGTGCATGGTTGAGGGCAAAGAGACAAAGTGCATGGTTGGTACCTAAAGCTGATGCAACAGCAGCACCCCTCCTCCCCAAACAGCTAGAACCTGTCTGGTTGACTAAAGTAGCTAACTGTCCTTTGCTGCAGTATAATGGTGTCCCCCTCTTCCCATCTGACATGATGACACACACAAAGAAACCCATGCAAGGACAGATTGAGAGTAAACTCTAGGCCTGAAATTATCCAATAGATGTGTCTGAAAAAAAAAACAAAAACATGTGTCCCCATGTTGGGGACCAATGCTGAGTCACAAGCCTCCCTTCCTAAGAACTTCCG
Source organism: Mus minutoides (assembly GCA_902729485.2). Classification (NCBI taxonomy): domain Eukaryota; kingdom Metazoa; phylum Chordata; class Mammalia; order Rodentia; family Muridae; genus Mus; species Mus minutoides. Next base: position 138,090 of record LR753372.1, read on the forward strand.
ACCTTTCACAAGGACAGCTGGCAGCATAACAAGGACTGATGCTGAGTCACAAGCCTCCCTTCCTGAGGGAGCTTCTGACCTTCTGCAAAGATAATAGTACTGCTAACCTTCCGGATAAATCACAGGATGTTCCCTACCCCCAGGCCGAGGCACGGGCCCGCTTCTTCTTCCTTCTCACTGCTTTTTATACTGTAAACCTTGTTATACTGTAAATTTGCCCCAAATAAACGAGACCTTGATAGGATCTCTACTTGGTCTCCTCCTCCTTTCTCGCCCGTTTCTCTTTCAGGCATGGTTCTCCCCAGACCCCTGCCCCCTCCCCCAATAACTGTCCCGCTGAGCGGGATAAGTGGCGCCCAACATGTGGGGCTCAGGGTACGGACCCTCACCAGATGAAGCCCATTTTCCAGAGAAGGTTGCTGCGATGAAGAAGCCGTTTTGAGGCACGCTCTCACTACTAATGAGAGAAAGTCATCCTCGGTAAGTTTGAGGAGTGCTCTCACTGCTCATGAGAGAAAGTCATCCTCGGTAGGTAAGTTGACATTTCTCTGCCCCATAGAAATGGGCCAAAGAGGCACACTTCATTAAGGATCTCAAAGCCCTTCTCAGGGAAAGAGGAGTTAGAGTTAAAAAGAAAGATTTGACAATTTTTTTAAATCTTTGTCTCCCAAGTCTGGAGCTCTACAGTCTGGGCACTGTGTGCACTGGAGCTCTGTAGTCTGGGCACTGTGTGCACTGGAGCTCTGTAGTCT